>OX456523.1:201175696-201655696 GCA_949748255.1 Eustalomyia histrio | reverse complement strand
TTTCCACCAAAAATTCCAATTTTCTAGAAAAAAAAATATTTTAATTTTTTTTTTATTTTTATACAAACTTTAAATCGATTTTTCTCCTTAACTAAGCCCCGGAGAGCGAAAAAGAGCTTAATTTGAAATCATTTATTTTTCGTCCAAAAACTCGAATTTTCTAATTTATACAAACTTTTAATCGATTTTTCTCCTTAACTAAGCCCCGGAGAGCGAAAAAGAGCTTAATTTGAAATCATTTATTTTTCGTCCAAAAATTCGAATTTTCAAAAAAAAAATATTTTTTTTTTAATTTCTATACAAACTAAATCGATTTTTCTCCTTAACTAAGCCCCGGAGAGCGAAAAAGAGCTTAATTTGAAATCATTTATTTTTCGTCCAAAAATTCGAATTTTCAAAAAAAAAATATTTTTTTTTTATTTTTATACAAACTTTAAATCGATTTTTCTCCTTAACTAAGCCCCGGAGAGCGAAAAAGAGCTTAATTTGAAATCATTTATTTTTCCACCAAAAATTCCAATTTTCTAAAAAAAAAAAAAAAATTTAATTTTTTTTTAATTTTTATACGAACTTTAAATCGATTTTTCTCCTTAACTAAGCCCCGTAGAGCAAAAAAGAGCTTAATTTGAAATCATTTATTTTTCCACCAAAAATTCCAATTTTCTAAAAAAAAAATATTTTAATTTTTTTTTTATTTTTTTTTTAATTTTTATACAAACTTTAAATCGATTTTTCTCCTTAACTAAGCCCCGGAGAGCAAAAAAGAGCTTAATTTGAAATCATTTATTTTTCCACCAAAAATTCTAATTTTCTAAAAAAAAAAAATATTTTAATTTTTTTTTTATTTTTTTTTTAATTTTTATACAAACTTTAAATCGATTTTTCTCCTTTACTAAGCCCCGGAGAGCGAAAAAGAGCTTAATTTGAAATCATTTATTTTTCCACCAAAAATTCCAATTTTCTAGAAAAAAAAAATTTAATTTTTTTTTTAATTTTTATACAAACTTTAAATCGATTTTTCTCCTTAACTAAGCCCCGGAGAGCGAAAAAGAGCTTAATTTGAAATCATTTATTTTTCCACCAAAAATTCCAATTTTCTAGAAAAAAAAAATTTAATTTTTTTTTTAATTTTTATACAAACTTTAAATCGATTTTTCTCCTTAACTAAGCCCCGTAGAGCAAAAAAGAGCTTAATTTGAAATCATTTATTTTTCCACCAAAAATTCCAATTTTCTAAAAAAAAAATATTTTAATTTTTTTTTTTATTTTTTTTTTTAATTTTTATACAAACTTTAAATCGATTTTTCTCCTTAACTAAGCCCCGGAGAGCAAAAAAGAGCTTAATTTGAAATCATTTATTTTTCCACCAAAAATTCCAATTTTCTAAAAAAAAAAATTTGAATTTTTTTTTAATTTTTATACAAACTTTAAATCGATTTTTCTCCTTAACTAAGCCCCGGAGAGCGAAAAAGAGCTTAATTTGAAATCATTTATTTTTCGTCCAAAAACTCGAATTTTCTAATTTATACAAACTTTTAATCGATTTTTCTCCTTAACTAAGCCCCGGAGAGCGAAAAAGAGCTTAATTTGAAATCATTTATTTTTCGTCCAAAAATTCGAATTTTCAAAAAAAAAAATATTTTTTTTTTTAATTTCTATACAAACTTTAAATCGATTTTTCTCCTTAACTAAGCCCCGGAGAGCGAAAAAGAGCTTAATTTGAAATCATTTATTTTTCGTCCAAAAATTCGAATTTTCAAAAAAAAATATTTTTTTTTTAATTTCTATACAAACTTTAAATCGATTTTTCTCCTTAACTAAGCCCCGGAGAGCGAAAAAGAGCTTAATTTGAAATCATTTATTTTTCCACCAAAAATTCCAATTTTCTAAAAAAAAAAAAAAAATTTAATTTTTTTTTAATTTTTATACAAACTTTAAATCGATTTTTCTCCTTTACTAAGCCCCGGAGAGCGAAAAAGAGCTTAATTTGAAATCATTTATTTTTCCACCAAAAATTCCAATTTTCTAGAAAAAAAAAAAAAAATTTAATTTTTTTTTTATTTTTATACAAACTTTAAATCGATTTTTCTCCTTAACTCTTTCCGGGGCACTATAAGATATCAGTGAAAATTAAACAAAATTTTAAATTGCTTTCATTTATTATCGCGTTTTATTGAAAAATATGTATTAGAAAAATTGTTATCCTTGTAGGAATCTGTGCAAGGAGATAGTATTACATATATACCACCGCTCACAAAATTAATGATTTATTTATGAAAATTACTAAAGCATGATTTAGTTTTGCTTGGAAAAAGTGGCACATTACAAGTCAAGGTCGATTATTGCAGTAGGTCCCTGTTTCGACTCAGAAAATTATGTCATCTGACCTTAGAATTTTGCTTACTTTTGGCACTTCCCGACGTTCATCTTTGTACTTAAATCAATCCCATATATATTTCTTTTTCGCACTTGAAATATTTTTTTTTTATAAAATATAAGCTTTAAATTACATGTTAAAACTGTATTTGTACCATACCAATGCGCACAGAATTTATAAAAAATATTTAGAATAGTGGTATGATTGTTATACCACCGGCCCGGAAAGAGTTAACTAAGCCCCGGAGAGCGAAAAAGAGCTTAATTTGAAATCACTTATTTTTCCACCAAAAATTCCAATTTTCTAGAAAAAAAAAAATTAATTTTTTTTTAATTTTTATACAAACTTTAAATCGATTTTTCTCCTTAACTAAGCCCCGGAGAGCGAAAAAGAGCTTAATTTGAAATCATTTATTTTTCCACCAAAAATTCCAATTTTCTAAAAAAAAAAAAAAAAATTCAATTTTTTTTTAATTTTTATACGAACTTTAAATCGATTTTTCTCCTTAACTAAGCCCCGGAGAGCGAAAAAGAGCTTAATTTGAAATCATTTATTTTTCCACCAAAAATTCCAATTTTCTAAAAAAAAAAAAAAAAATTCAATTTTTTTTTAATTTTTATACGAACTTTAAATCGATTTTTCTCCTTAACTAAGCCCCGTAGAGCAAAAAAGAGCTTAATTTGAAATCATTTATTTTTCCACCAAAAATTCCAATTTTCTAAAAAAAAAAATATTTTAATTTTTTTTTTTAATTTTTATACAAACTTTAAATCGATTTTTCTCCTTAACTAAGCCCCGGAGAGCAAAAAAGAGCTTAATTTGAAATCATTTATTTTTCCACCAAAAATTCCAATTTTCTAAAAAAAAAAAAAATATTTTAATTTTTTTTTAATTTTTATACAAACTTTAAATCGATTTTTCTCCTTAACTAAGCCCCGGAGAGCGAAAAAGAGCTTAATTTGAAATCATTTATTTTTCCACCAAAAATTCCAATTTTCTAAAAAAAAAAAAATTTTAATTTTAATTTTTTTTTTTTTAATTTTTATACAAACTTTAAATCGATTTTTCTCCTTAACCAAGCCCCGGAGAGCGAAAAAGAGCTTAATTTGAAATCATTTATTTTTCCACCAAAAATTCCAATTTTCTAAAAAAAAAAAAAAAAATTTAATTTTTATACAAACTTTAAATCGATTTTTCTCCTTAACCAAGCCCCGGAGAGCGAAAAAGAGCTTAATTTTCCACCAAAAATTAATTTGAAATCATTTATTTTTCCACCAAAAATTCCAATTTTCTAGAAAAAAAAATATTTTAATTTTTTTTTTATTTTTATACAAACTTTAAATCGATTTTTCTCCTTAACTAAGCCCCGGAGAGCGAAAAAGAGCTTAATTTGAAATCATTTATTTTTCGTCCAAAAACTCGAATTTTCTAATTTATACAAACTTTTAATCGATTTTTCTCCTTAACTAAGCCCCGGAGAGCGAAAAAGAGCTTAATTTGAAATCATTTATTTTTCCACCAAAAATTCCAATTTTCTAAAAAAAAAAAAAAAAAAATTTAATTTTTTTTTAATTTTTATACGAACTTTAAATCGATTTTTCTCCTTAACTAAGCCCCGTAGAGCAAAAAAGAGCTTAATTTGAAATCATTTATTTTTCCACCAAAAATTCCAATTTTCTAAAAAAAAAAATATTTTAATTTTTTTTTTTAATTTTTATACAAACTTTAAATCGATTTTTCTCCTTAACTAAGCCCCGGAGAGCGAAAAAGAGCTTAATTTGAAATCATTTATTTTTCCACCAAAAATTCCAATTTTCTAGAAAAAAAAAATTTAATTTTTTTTTTAATTTTTATACAAACTTTAAATCGATTTTTCTCCTTAACTAAGCCCCGTAGAGCAAAAAAGAGCTTAATTTGAAATCATTTATTTTTCCACCAAAAATTCCAATTTTCTAAAAAAAAAAATATTTTAATTTTTTTTTTTATTTTTTTTTTTAATTTTTATACAAACTTTAAATCGATTTTTCTCCTTAACTAAGCCCCGGAGAGCAAAAAAGAGCTTAATTTGAAATCATTTATTTTTCCACCAAAAATTCCAATTTTCTAAAAAAAAAAATTTGAATTTTTTTTTAATTTTTATACAAACTTTAAATCGATTTTTCTCCTTAACTAAGCCCCGGAGAGCGAAAAAGAGCTTAATTTGAAATCATTTATTTTTCGTCCAAAAACTCGAATTTTCTAATTTATACAAACTTTTAATCGATTTTTCTCCTTAACTAAGCCCCGGAGAGCGAAAAAGAGCTTAATTTGAAATCATTTATTTTTCGTCCAAAAATTCGAATTTTCAAAAAAAAAAATATTTTTTTTTTTAATTTCTATACAAACTTTAAATCGATTTTTCTCCTTAACTAAGCCCCGGAGAGCGAAAAAGAGCTTAATTTGAAATCATTTATTTTTCGTCCAAAAATTCGAATTTTCAAAAAAAAATATTTTTTTTTTAATTTCTATACAAACTTTAAATCGATTTTTCTCCTTAACTAAGCCCCGGAGAGCGAAAAAGAGCTTAATTTGAAATCATTTATTTTTCCACCAAAAATTCCAATTTTCTAAAAAAAAAAAAAAAATTTAATTTTTTTTTAATTTTTATACAAACTTTAAATCGATTTTTCTCCTTTACTAAGCCCCGGAGAGCGAAAAAGAGCTTAATTTGAAATCATTTATTTTTCCACCAAAAATTCCAATTTTCTAGAAAAAAAAAAAAAAATTTAATTTTTTTTTTATTTTTATACAAACTTTAAATCGATTTTTCTCCTTAACTCTTTCCGGGGCACTATAAGATATCAGTGAAAATTAAACAAAATTTTAAATTGCTTTCATTTATTATCGCGTTTTATTGAAAAATATGTATTAGAAAAATTGTTATCCTTGTAGGAATCTGTGCAAGGAGATAGTATTACATATATACCACCGCTCACAAAATTAATGATTTATTTATGAAAATTACTAAAGCATGATTTAGTTTTGCTTGGAAAAAGTGGCACATTACAAGTCAAGGTCGATTATTGCAGTAGGTCCCTGTTTCGACTCAGAAAATTATGTCATCTGACCTTAGAATTTTGCTTACTTTTGGCACTTCCCGACGTTCATCTTTGTACTTAAATCAATCCCATATATATTTCTTTTTCGCACTTGAAATATTTTTTTTTTATAAAATATAAGCTTTAAATTACATGTTAAAACTGTATTTGTACCATACCAATGCGCACAGAATTTATAAAAAATATTTAGAATAGTGGTATGATTGTTATACCACCGGCCCGGAAAGAGTTAACTAAGCCCCGGAGAGCGAAAAAGAGCTTAATTTGAAATCACTTATTTTTCCACCAAAAATTCCAATTTTCTAGAAAAAAAAAAATTAATTTTTTTTTAATTTTTATACAAACTTTAAATCGATTTTTCTCCTTAACTAAGCCCCGGAGAGCGAAAAAGAGCTTAATTTGAAATCATTTATTTTTCCACCAAAAATTCCAATTTTCTAAAAAAAAAAAAAAAAATTCAATTTTTTTTTAATTTTTATACGAACTTTAAATCGATTTTTCTCCTTAACTAAGCCCCGGAGAGCGAAAAAGAGCTTAATTTGAAATCATTTATTTTTCCACCAAAAATTCCAATTTTCTAAAAAAAAAAAAAAAAATTCAATTTTTTTTTAATTTTTATACGAACTTTAAATCGATTTTTCTCCTTAACTAAGCCCCGTAGAGCAAAAAAGAGCTTAATTTGAAATCATTTATTTTTCCACCAAAAATTCCAATTTTCTAAAAAAAAAAATATTTTAATTTTTTTTTTTAATTTTTATACAAACTTTAAATCGATTTTTCTCCTTAACTAAGCCCCGGAGAGCAAAAAAGAGCTTAATTTGAAATCATTTATTTTTCCACCAAAAATTCCAATTTTCTAAAAAAAAAAAAAATATTTTAATTTTTTTTTAATTTTTATACAAACTTTAAATCGATTTTTCTCCTTAACTAAGCCCCGGAGAGCGAAAAAGAGCTTAATTTGAAATCATTTATTTTTCCACCAAAAATTCCAATTTTCTAAAAAAAAAAAAATTTTAATTTTAATTTTTTTTTTTTTAATTTTTATACAAACTTTAAATCGATTTTTCTCCTTAACCAAGCCCCGGAGAGCGAAAAAGAGCTTAATTTGAAATCATTTATTTTTCCACCAAAAATTCCAATTTTCTAAAAAAAAAAAAAAAAATTTAATTTTTATACAAACTTTAAATCGATTTTTCTCCTTAACCAAGCCCCGGAGAGCGAAAAAGAGCTTAATTTTCCACCAAAAATTAATTTGAAATCATTTATTTTTCCACCAAAAATTCCAATTTTCTAGAAAAAAAAATATTTTAATTTTTTTTTTATTTTTATACAAACTTTAAATCGATTTTTCTCCTTAACTAAGCCCCGGAGAGCGAAAAAGAGCTTAATTTGAAATCATTTATTTTTCGTCCAAAAACTCGAATTTTCTAATTTATACAAACTTTTAATCGATTTTTCTCCTTAACTAAGCCCCGGAGAGCGAAAAAGAGCTTAATTTGAAATCATTTATTTTTCCACCAAAAATTCCAATTTTCTAAAAAAAAAAAAAAAAAAATTTAATTTTTTTTTAATTTTTATACGAACTTTAAATCGATTTTTCTCCTTAACTAAGCCCCGTAGAGCAAAAAAGAGCTTAATTTGAAATCATTTATTTTTCCACCAAAAATTCCAATTTTCTAAAAAAAAAAATATTTTAATTTTTTTTTTTAATTTTTATACAAACTTTAAATCGATTTTTCTCCTTAACTAAGCCCCGGAGAGCAAAAAAGAGCTTAATTTGAAATCATTTATTTTTCCACCAAAAATTCCAATTTTCTAAAAAAAAAAAAAATATTTTAATTTTTTTTTAATTTTTATACAAACTTTAAATCGATTTTTCTCCTTAACTAAGCCCCGGAGAGCGAAAAAGAGCTTAATTTGAAATCATTTATTTTTCCACCAAAAATTCCAATTTTCTAAAAAAAAAAAAATTTTAATTTTAATTTTTTTTTTTTTAATTTTTATACAAACTTTAAATCGATTTTTCTCCTTAACCAAGCCCCGGAGAGCGAAAAAGAGCTTAATTTGAAATCATTTATTTTTCCACCAAAAATTCCAATTTTCTAAAAAAAAAAAAAAAAATTTAATTTTTTTTTAATTTTTATACGAACTTTAAATCGATTTTTCTCCTTAACTAAGCCCCGTAGAGCAAAAAAGAGCTTAATTTGAAATCATTTATTTTTTCACCAAAAATTCCAATTTTCTAAAAAAAAAAATATTTTAATTTTTTTTTTATTTTTTTTTTAATTTTTATACAAACTTTAAATCGATTTTTCTCCTTAACTAAGCCCCGGAGAGCAAAAAAGAGCTTAATTTTAAATCATTTATTTTTCCACCAAAAATTCCAATTTTCTAAAAAAAAAAAATATTTTAATTTTTTTTTTATTTTTTTTTTAATTTAATTTTTTTTTAATTTTTATACAAACTTTAAATCGATTTTTCTCCTTAACTAAGCCCCGGAGAGCGAAAAAGAGCTTAATTTGAAATCATTTATTTTTCCACCAAAAATTCCAATTTTCTAAAAAAAAAAAAAAATTTAATTTTTTTTTAATTTTTATACGAACTTTAAATCGATTTTTCTCCTTAACTAAGCCCCGTAGAGCAAAAAAGAGCTTAATTTGAAATCATTTATTTTTCCACCAAAAATTCCAATTTTCTAAAAAAAAAAAATATTTTAATTTTTTTTTTATTTTTTTTTTAATTTTTATACAAACTTTAAATCGATTTTTCTCCTTAACTAAGCCCCGGAGAGCAAAAAAGAGCTTAATTTGAAATCATTTATTTTTCCACCAAAAATTCCAATTTTCTAAAAAAAAAAAAAAATTTTAATTTTTTTTTAATTTTTATACAAACTTTAAATCGATTTTTCTCCTTAACTAAGCCCCGTAGAGCAAAAAAGAGCTTAATTTGAAATCATTTATTTTTCCACCAAAAAATCCAATTTTCTAAAAAAAAAAATATTTTAATTTTTTTTTTTATTTTTTTTTTTTAATTTTTATACAAACTTTAAATCGATTTTTCTCCTTAACTAAGCCCCGGAGAGCAAAAAAGAGCTTAATTTGAAATCATTTATTTTTCCACCAAAAATTCCAATTTTCTAAAAAAAAAAATATTTTAATTTTTTTTTTTATTTTTTTTTTTAATTTTTATACAAACTTTAAATCGATTTTTCTCCTTTACTAAGCCCCGGAGAGCGAAAAAGAGCTTAATTTGAAATCATTTATTTTTCCACCAAAAATTCCAATTTTCTAGAAAAAAAAAAAAAAGTTAATTTTTTTTTTTAATTTTTATACAAACTTTAAATCGATTTTTCTCCTTAACTAAGCCCCGGAGAGCGAAAAAGAGCTTAATTTGAAATCATTTATTTTTCGTCCAAAAATTCGAATTTTCAAAAAAAAAATATTTTTTTTTTAATTTCTATACAAACTAAATCGATTTTTCTCCTTAACTAAGCCCCGGAGAGCGAAAAAGAGCTTAATTTGAAATCATTTATTTTTCGTCCAAAAATTCGAATTTTCAAAAAAAAAATATTTTTTTTTTATTTTTATACAAACTTTAAATCGATTTTTCTCCTTAACTAAGCCCCGGAGAGCGAAAAAGAGCTTAATTTGAAATCATTTATTTTTCCACCAAAAATTCCAATTTTCTAAAAAAAAAAAAAAAATTTAATTTTTTTTTAATTTTTATACGAACTTTAAATCGATTTTTCTCCTTAACTAAGCCCCGTAGAGCAAAAAAGAGCTTAATTTGAAATCATTTATTTTTCCACCAAAAATTCCAATTTTCTAAAAAAAAAAATATTTTAATTTTTTTTTTATTTTTTTTTTAATTTTTATACAAACTTTAAATCGATTTTTCTCCTTAACTAAGCCCCGGAGAGCAAAAAAGAGCTTAATTTGAAATCATTTATTTTTCCACCAAAAATTCTAATTTTCTAAAAAAAAAAAATATTTTAATTTTTTTTTTATTTTTTTTTTAATTTTTATACAAACTTTAAATCGATTTTTCTCCTTTACTAAGCCCCGGAGAGCGAAAAAGAGCTTAATTTGAAATCATTTATTTTTCCACCAAAAATTCCAATTTTCTAGAAAAAAAAAATTTAATTTTTTTTTTAATTTTTATACAAACTTTAAATCGATTTTTCTCCTTAACTAAGCCCCGGAGAGCGAAAAAGAGCTTAATTTGAAATCATTTATTTTTCCACCAAAAATTCCAATTTTCTAGAAAAAAAAAATTTAATTTTTTTTTTAATTTTTATACAAACTTTAAATCGATTTTTCTCCTTAACTAAGCCCCGTAGAGCAAAAAAGAGCTTAATTTGAAATCATTTATTTTTCCACCAAAAATTCCAATTTTCTAAAAAAAAAATATTTTAATTTTTTTTTTTATTTTTTTTTTTAATTTTTATACAAACTTTAAATCGATTTTTCTCCTTAACTAAGCCCCGGAGAGCAAAAAAGAGCTTAATTTGAAATCATTTATTTTTCCACCAAAAATTCCAATTTTCTAAAAAAAAAAAAAATATTTTAATTTTTTTTTAATTTTTATACAAACTTTAAATCGATTTTTCTCCTTAACTAAGCCCCGGAGAGCGAAAAAGAGCTTAATTTGAAATCATTTATTTTTCCACCAAAAATTCCAATTTTCTAAAAAAAAAAAAATTTTAATTTTAATTTTTTTTTTTTTAATTTTTATACAAACTTTAAATCGATTTTTCTCCTTAACCAAGCCCCGGAGAGCGAAAAAGAGCTTAATTTGAAATCATTTATTTTTCCACCAAAAATTCCAATTTTCTAAAAAAAAAAAAAAAAATTTAATTTTTTTTTAATTTTTATACGAACTTTAAATCGATTTTTCTCCTTAACTAAGCCCCGTAGAGCAAAAAAGAGCTTAATTTGAAATCATTTATTTTTTCACCAAAAATTCCAATTTTCTAAAAAAAAAAAATATTTTAATTTTTTTTTTATTTTTTTTTTAATTTTTATACAAACTTTAAATCGATTTTTCTCCTTAACTAAGCCCCGGAGAGCAAAAAAGAGCTTAATTTTAAATCATTTATTTTTCCACCAAAAATTCCAATTTTCTAAAAAAAAAAAATATTTTAATTTTTTTTTTATTTTTTTTTTAATTTAATTTTTTTTTAATTTTTATACAAACTTTAAATCGATTTTTCTCCTTAACTAAGCCCCGGAGAGCGAAAAAGAGCTTAATTTGAAATCATTTATTTTTCCACCAAAAATTCCAATTTTCTAAAAAAAAAAAAAAATTTAATTTTTTTTTAATTTTTATACGAACTTTAAATCGATTTTTCTCCTTAACTAAGCCCCGTAGAGCAAAAAAGAGCTTAATTTGAAATCATTTATTTTTCCACCAAAAATTCCAATTTTCTAAAAAAAAAAAATATTTTAATTTTTTTTTTATTTTTTTTTTAATTTTTATACAAACTTTAAATCGATTTTTCTCCTTAACTAAGCCCCGGAGAGCAAAAAAGAGCTTAATTTGAAATCATTTATTTTTCCACCAAAAATTCCAATTTTCTAAAAAAAAAAAAAAATTTTAATTTTTTTTTAATTTTTATACAAACTTTAAATCGATTTTTCTCCTTAACTAAGCCCCGTAGAGCAAAAAAGAGCTTAATTTGAAATCATTTATTTTTCCACCAAAAAATCCAATTTTCTAAAAAAAAAAATATTTTAATTTTTTTTTTTATTTTTTTTTTTTAATTTTTATACAAACTTTAAATCGATTTTTCTCCTTAACTAAGCCCCGGAGAGCAAAAAAGAGCTTAATTTGAAATCATTTATTTTTCCACCAAAAATTCCAATTTTCTAAAAAAAAAAATATTTTAATTTTTTTTTTTATTTTTTTTTTTAATTTTTATACAAACTTTAAATCGATTTTTCTCCTTTACTAAGCCCCGGAGAGCGAAAAAGAGCTTAATTTGAAATCATTTATTTTTCCACCAAAAATTCCAATTTTCTAGAAAAAAAAAAAAAAGTTAATTTTTTTTTTTAATTTTTATACAAACTTTAAATCGATTTTTCTCCTTAACTAAGCCCCGGAGAGCGAAAAAGAGCTTAATTTGAAATCATTTATTTTTCCACCAAAAATTCCAATTTTTGGTGGAAAAATAAAAAAATTTAATTTTTTTTTTAATTTTTATACAAACTTTAAATCGATTTTTCTCCTTAACTAAGCCCCGGAGAGCGAAAAAGAGCTTAATTTGAAATCATTTATTTTTCCACCAAAAATTCCAATTTTCTAAAAAAAAAAAAAAAAAAATTTAATTTTTTTTTAATTTTTATACGAACTTTAAATCGATTTTTCTCCTTAACTAAGCCCCGTAGAGCAAAAAAGAGCTTAATTTGAAATCATTTATTTTTCAAAAATAAAACCAAAAATTCCAATTTTCTAAAAAAAAAAATATTTTAATTTTTTTTTTTAATTTTTATACAAACTTTAAATCGATTTTTCTCCTTAACTAAGTCCCGGAGAGCAAAAAAGAGCTTAATTTGAAATCATTTATTTTTCCACCAAAAATTCCAATTTTCTAAAAAAAAAAAAAATATTTTAATTTTTTTTTAATTTTTATACAAACTTTAAATCGATTTTTCTCCTTAACTAAGCCCCGGAGAGCGAAAAAGAGCTTAATTTGAAATCATTTATTTTTCCACCAAAAATTCCAATTTTCTAAAAAAAAAAAAATTTTAATTTTAATTTTTTTTTTTTTAATTTTTATACAAACTTTAAATCGATTTTTCTCCTTAACCAAGCCCCGGAGAGCGAAAAAGAGCTTAATTTGAAATCATTTATTTTTCCACCAAAAATTCCAATTTTCTAAAAAAAAAAAAAAAAATTTAATTTTTATACAAACTTTAAATCGATTTTTCTCCTTAACCAAGCCCCGGAGAGCGAAAAAGAGCTTAATTTTCCACCAAAAATTAATTTGAAATCATTTATTTTTCCACCAAAAATTCCAATTTTCTAGAAAAAAAAATATTTTAATTTTTTTTTTATTTTTATACAAACTTTAAATCGATTTTTCTCCTTAACTAAGCCCCGGAGAGCGAAAAAGAGCTTAATTTGAAATCATTTATTTTTCGTCCAAAAACTCGAATTTTCTAATTTATACAAACTTTTAATCGATTTTTCTCCTTAACTAAGCCCCGGAGAGCGAAAAAGAGCTTAATTTGAAATCATTTATTTTTCGTCCAAAAATTCGAATTTTCAAAAAAAAAATATTTTTTTTTTAATTTCTATACAAACTAAATCGATTTTTCTCCTTAACTAAGCCCCGGAGAGCGAAAAAGAGCTTAATTTGAAATCATTTATTTTTCGTCCAAAAATTCGAATTTTCAAAAAAAAAATATTTTTTTTTTATTTTTATACAAACTTTAAATCGATTTTTCTCCTTAACTAAGCCCCGGAGAGCGAAAAAGAGCTTAATTTGAAATCATTTATTTTTCCACCAAAAATTCCAATTTTCTAAAAAAAAAAAAAAAATTTAATTTTTTTTTAATTTTTATACGAACTTTAAATCGATTTTTCTCCTTAACTAAGCCCCGTAGAGCAAAAAAGAGCTTAATTTGAAATCATTTATTTTTCCACCAAAAATTCCAATTTTCTAAAAAAAAAAATATTTTAATTTTTTTTTTATTTTTTTTTTAATTTTTATACAAACTTTAAATCGATTTTTCTCCTTAACTAAGCCCCGGAGAGCAAAAAAGAGCTTAATTTGAAATCATTTATTTTTCCACCAAAAATTCTAATTTTCTAAAAAAAAAAAATATTTTAATTTTTTTTTTATTTTTTTTTTAATTTTTATACAAACTTTAAATCGATTTTTCTCCTTTACTAAGCCCCGGAGAGCGAAAAAGAGCTTAATTTGAAATCATTTATTTTTCCACCAAAAATTCCAATTTTCTAGAAAAAAAAAATTTAATTTTTTTTTTAATTTTTATACAAACTTTAAATCGATTTTTCTCCTTAACTAAGCCCCGGAGAGCGAAAAAGAGCTTAATTTGAAATCATTTATTTTTCCACCAAAAATTCCAATTTTCTAGAAAAAAAAAATTTAATTTTTTTTTTAATTTTTATACAAACTTTAAATCGATTTTTCTCCTTAACTAAGCCCCGTAGAGCAAAAAAGAGCTTAATTTGAAATCATTTATTTTTCCACCAAAAATTCCAATTTTCTAAAAAAAAAATATTTTAATTTTTTTTTTTATTTTTTTTTTTAATTTTTATACAAACTTTAAATCGATTTTTCTCCTTAACTAAGCCCCGGAGAGCAAAAAAGAGCTTAATTTGAAATCATTTATTTTTCCACCAAAAATTCCAATTTTCTAAAAAAAAAAATTTGAATTTTTTTTTAATTTTTATACAAACTTTAAATCGATTTTTCTCCTTAACTAAGCCCCGGAGAGCGAAAAAGAGCTTAATTTGAAATCATTTATTTTTCCACCAAAAATTCCAATTTTCTAAAAAAAAAAAAAAAATTTAATTTTTTTTTAATTTTTATACGAACTTTAAATCGATTTTTCTCCTTAACTAAGCCCCGTAGAGCAAAAAAGAGCTTAATTTGAAATCATTTATTTTTCCACCAAAAATTCCAATTTTCTAAAAAAAAAAAATATTTTAATTTTTTTTTATTTTTTTTTTAATTTTTATACAAACTTTAAATCGATTTTTCTCCTTAACCAAGCCCCGGAGAGCGAAAAAGAGCTTAATTTGAAATCATTTATTTTTCCACCAAAAATTCCAATTTTCTAAAAAAAAAAATTTAATTTTTATTCAAATTTTAAATCGATTTTTCTCCTTAACCAAGCCCCGGAGAGCGAAAAAGAGCTTAATTTTCCACCAAAAATTAATTTGAAATCATTTATTTTTCCACCAAAAATTCCAATTTTCTAGAAAAAAAAAAATTTAATTTTTTTTTAATTTTTATACAAACTTTAAATCGATTTTTCTCCTTAACTAAGCCCCGGAGAGCGAAAAAGAGCTTAATTTGAAATCATTTATTTTTCGTCCAAAAACTCGAATTTTCTAATTTATACAAACTTTTAATCGATTTTTCTCCTTAACTAAGCCCCGGAGAGCGAAAAAGAGCTTAATTTGAAATCATTTATTTTTCGTCCAAAAATTCGAATTTTCAAAAAAAAATATTTTTTTTTTAATTTCTATACAAACTTTAAATCGATTTTTCTCCTTAACTAAGCCCCGGAGAGCGAAAAAGAGCTTAATTTGAAATCATTTATTTTTCCACCAAAAATTCGAATTTTCTAAAAAAAAAAAAAAAATTTAATTTTTTTTTAATTTTTATACAAACTTTAAATCGATTTTTCTCCTTTACTAAGCCCCGGAGAGCGAAAAAGAGCTTAATTTGAAATCATTTATTTTTCCACCAAAAATTCCAATTTTCTAGAAAAAAAAAAAAAAATTTAATTTTTTTTTTATTTTTATACAAACTTTAAATCGATTTTTCTCCTTAACTAAGCCCCGGAGAGCGAAAAAGAGCTTAATTTGAAATCACTTATTTTTCCACCAAAAATTCCAATTTTCTAGAAAAAAAAAAATTAATTTTTTTTTAATTTTTATACAAACTTTAAATCGATTTTTCTCCTTAACTAAGCCCCGGAGAGCGAAAAAGAGCTTAATTTGAAATCATTTATTTTTCCACCAAAAATTCCAATTTTCTAAAAAAAAAAAAAAAAATTCAATTTTTTTTTAATTTTTATACGAACTTTAAATCGATTTTTCTCCTTAACTAAGCCCCGTAGAGCAAAAAAGAGCTTAATTTGAAATCATTTATTTTTCCACCAAAAATTCCAATTTTCTTAAAAAAAAATATTTTAATTTTTTTTTATTTTTTTTTTAATTTTTATACAAACTTTAAATCGATTTTTCTCCTTAACTAAGCCCCGGAGAGCAAAAAAGAGCTTAATTTGAAATCATTTATTTTTCCACCAAAAATTCCAATTTTCTAAAAAAAAAAAATATTTTAATTTTTTTTTTAATTTTTATACAAACTTTAAATCGATTTTTCTCCTTTACTAAGCCCCGGAGAGCGAAAAAGAGCTTAATTTGAAATCATTTATTTTTCCACCAAAAATTCCAATTTTCTAGAAAAAAAAAATTTAATTTTTTTTTTTAATTTTTATACAAACTAAATCGATTTTTCTCCTTAACTAAGCCCCGGAGAGCGAAAAAGAGCTTAATTTGAAATCATTTATTTTTCCACCAAAAATTCTAATTTTCTAAAAAAAAAAAATTTAATTTTTTTTAATTTTTATACAAACTTTAAATCGATTTTTCTCCTTTACTAAGCCCCGGAGAGCGAAAAAGAGCTTAATTTGAAATCATTTATTTTTCCACCAAAAATTCCAATTTTCTAGAAAAAAAAAATTTAATTTTTTTTTTTAATTTTTATACAAACTAAATCGATTTTTCTCCTTAACTAAGCCCCGGAGAGCAAAAAAGAGCTTAATTTGAAATCATTTATTTTTCCACCAAAAATTCCAATTTTCTAAAAAAAAAAAATATTTTAATTTTTTTTTTAATTTTTATACAAACTTTAAATCGATTTTTCTCCTTTACTAAGCCCCGGAGAGCGAAAAAGAGCTTAATTTGAAATCATTTATTTTTCCACCAAAAATTCCAATTTTCTAGAAAAAAAAAATTTAATTTTTTTTTTTAATTTTTATACAAACTAAATCGATTTTTCTCCTTAACTAAGCCCCGTAGAGCAAAAAAGAGCTTAATTTGAAATCATTTATTTTTCCACCAAAAATTCCAATTTTCTTAAAAAAAAATATTTTAATTTTTTTTTATTTTTTTTTTAATTTTTATACAAACTTTAAATCGATTTTTCTCCTTAACTAAGCCCCGGAGAGCAAAAAAGAGCTTAATTTGAAATCATTTATTTTTCCACCAAAAATTCCAATTTTCTAAAAAAAAAAAAAATATTTTAATTTTTTTTTAATTTTTATACAAACTTTAAATCGATTTTTCTCCTTAACTAAGCCCCGGAGAGCGAAAAAGAGCTTAATTTGAAATCATTTATTTTTCCACCAAAAATTCCAATTTTCTAAAAAAAAAAAAATTTTAATTTTAATTTTTTTTTTTTTAATTTTTATACAAACTTTAAATCGATTTTTCTCCTTAACCAAGCCCCGGAGAGCGAAAAAGAGCTTAATTTGAAATCATTTATTTTTCCACCAAAAATTCCAATTTTCTAAAAAAAAAAAAAAAAATTTAATTTTTATACAAACTTTAAATCGATTTTTCTCCTTAACCAAGCCCCGGAGAGCGAAAAAGAGCTTAATTTTCCACCAAAAATTAATTTGAAATCATTTATTTTTCCACCAAAAATTCCAATTTTCTAGAAAAAAAAAATATTTTAATTTTTTTTTTATTTTTATACAAACTTTAAATCGATTTTTCTCCTTAACTAAGCCCCGGAGAGCGAAAAAGAGCTTAATTTGAAATCATTTATTTTTCGTCCAAAAACTCGAATTTTCTAATTTATACAAACTTTTAATCGATTTTTCTCCTTAACTAAGCCCCGGAGAGCGAAAAAGAGCTTAATTTGAAATCATTTATTTTTCGTCCAAAAATTCGAATTTTCAAAAAAAAAATATTTTTTTTTTAATTTCTATACAAACTAAATCGATTTTTCTCCTTAACTAAGCCCCGGAGAGCGAAAAAGAGCTTAATTTGAAATCATTTATTTTTCGTCCAAAAATTCGAATTTTCAAAAAAAAAATATTTTTTTTTTATTTTTATACAAACTTTAAATCGATTTTTCTCCTTAACTAAGCCCCGGAGAGCGAAAAAGAGCTTAATTTGAAATCATTTATTTTTCCACCAAAAATTCCAATTTTCTAAAAAAAAAAAAAAAATTTAATTTTTTTTTAATTTTTATACGAACTTTAAATCGATTTTTCTCCTTAACTAAGCCCCGTAGAGCAAAAAAGAGCTTAATTTGAAATCATTTATTTTTCCACCAAAAATTCCAATTTTCTAAAAAAAAAATATTTTAATTTTTTTTTTATTTTTTTTTTAATTTTTATACAAACTTTAAATCGATTTTTCTCCTTAACTAAGCCCCGGAGAGCAAAAAAGAGCTTAATTTGAAATCATTTATTTTTCCACCAAAAATTCTAATTTTCTAAAAAAAAAAAATATTTTAATTTTTTTTTTATTTTTTTTTTAATTTTTATACAAACTTTAAATCGATTTTTCTCCTTTACTAAGCCCCGGAGAGCGAAAAAGAGCTTAATTTGAAATCATTTATTTTTCCACCAAAAATTCCAATTTTCTAGAAAAAAAAAATTTAATTTTTTTTTTAATTTTTATACAAACTTTAAATCGATTTTTCTCCTTAACTAAGCCCCGGAGAGCGAAAAAGAGCTTAATTTGAAATCATTTATTTTTCCACCAAAAATTCCAATTTTCTAGAAAAAAAAAAATTTAATTTTTTTTTTAATTTTTATACAAACTTTAAATCGATTTTTCTCCTTAACTAAGCCCCGTAGAGCAAAAAAGAGCTTAATTTGAAATCATTTATTTTTCCACCAAAAATTCCAATTTTCTAAAAAAAAAATATTTTAATTTTTTTTTATTTTTTTTTTAATTTTTATACAAACTTTAAATCGATTTTTCTCCTTAACTAAGCCCCGGAGAGCAAAAAAGAGCTTAATTTGAAATCATTTATTTTTCCACCAAAAATTCCAATTTTCTAAAAAAAAAAAAAATATTTTAATTTTTTTTTAATTTTTATACAAACTTTAAATCGATTTTTCTCCTTAACTAAGCCCCGGAGAGCGAAAAAGAGCTTAATTTGAAATCATTTATTTTTCCACCAAAAATTCCAATTTTCTAAAAAAAAAAAAATTTTAATTTTAATTTTTTTTTTTTTAATTTTTATACAAACTTTAAATCGATTTTTCTCCTTAACCAAGCCCCGGAGAGCGAAAAAGAGCTTAATTTGAAATCATTTATTTTTCCACCAAAAATTCCAATTTTCTAAAAAAAAAAAAAAAAATTTAATTTTTATACAAACTTTAAATCGATTTTTCTCCTTAACCAAGCCCCGGAGAGCGAAAAAGAGCTTAATTTTCCACCAAAAATTAATTTGAAATCATTTATTTTTCCACCAAAAATTCCAATTTTCTAGAAAAAAAAAATATTTTAATTTTTTTTTTATTTTTATACAAACTTTAAATCGATTTTTCTCCTTAACTAAGCCCCGGAGAGCGAAAAAGAGCTTAATTTGAAATCATTTATTTTTCGTCCAAAAACTCGAATTTTCTAATTTATACAAACTTTTAATCGATTTTTCTCCTTAACTAAGCCCCGGAGAGCGAAAAAGAGCTTAATTTGAAATCATTTATTTTTCGTCCAAAAATTCGAATTTTCAAAAAAAAAATATTTTTTTTTTAATTTCTATACAAACTAAATCGATTTTTCTCCTTAACTAAGCCCCGGAGAGCGAAAAAGAGCTTAATTTGAAATCATTTATTTTTCGTCCAAAAATTCGAATTTTCAAAAAAAAAATATTTTTTTTTTATTTTTATACAAACTTTAAATCGATTTTTCTCCTTAACTAAGCCCCGGAGAGCGAAAAAGAGCTTAATTTGAAATCATTTATTTTTCCACCAAAAATTCCAATTTTCTAAAAAAAAAAAAAAATTTAATTTTTTTTTAATTTTTATACGAACTTTAAATCGATTTTTCTCCTTAACTAAGCCCCGTAGAGCAAAAAAGAGCTTAATTTGAAATCATTTATTTTTCCACCAAAAATTCCAATTTTCTAAAAAAAAAATATTTTAATTTTTTTTTTATTTTTTTTTTAATTTTTATACAAACTTTAAATCGATTTTTCTCCTTAACTAAGCCCCGGAGAGCAAAAAAGAGCTTAATTTGAAATCATTTATTTTTCCACCAAAAATTCTAATTTTCTAAAAAAAAAAAATATTTTAATTTTTTTTTTATTTTTTTTTTAATTTTTATACAAACTTTAAATCGATTTTTCTCCTTTACTAAGCCCCGGAGAGCGAAAAAGAGCTTAATTTGAAATCATTTATTTTTCCACCAAAAATTCCAATTTTCTAGAAAAAAAAAATTTAATTTTTTTTTTAATTTTTATACAAACTTTAAATCGATTTTTCTCCTTAACTAAGCCCCGGAGAGCGAAAAAGAGCTTAATTTGAAATCATTTATTTTTCCACCAAAAATTCCAATTTTCTAGAAAAAAAAAAATTTAATTTTTTTTTTAATTTTTATACAAACTTTAAATCGATTTTTCTCCTTAACTAAGCCCCGTAGAGCAAAAAAGAGCTTAATTTGAAATCATTTATTTTTCCACCAAAAATTCCAATTTTCTAAAAAAAAAATATTTTAATTTTTTTTTTTATTTTTTTTTTTAATTTTTATACAAACTTTAAATCGATTTTTCTCCTTAACTAAGCCCCGGAGAGCAAAAAAGAGCTTAATTTGAAATCATTTATTTTTCCACCAAAAATTCCAATTTTCTAAAAAAAAAAATTTGAATTTTTTTTTAATTTTTATACAAACTTTAAATCGATTTTTCTCCTTAACTAAGCCCCGGAGAGCGAAAAAGAGCTTAATTTGAAATCATTTATTTTTCCACCAAAAATTCCAATTTTCTAAAAAAAAAAAAAAAAATTTAATTTTTTTTTAATTTTTATACGAACTTTAAATCGATTTTTCTCCTTAACTAAGCCCCGTAGAGCAAAAAAGAGCTTAATTTGAAATCATTTATTTTTCCACCAAAAATTCCAATTTTCTAAAAAAAAAAAATATTTTAATTTTTTTTTATTTTTTTTTTTTAATTTTTATACAAACTTTAAATCGATTTTTCTCCTTAACCAAGCCCCGGAGAGCGAAAAAGAGCTTAATTTGAAATCATTTATTTTTCCACCAAAAATTCCAATTTTCTAAAAAAAAAAAATTTAATTTTTATTCAAATTTTAAATCGATTTTTCTCCTTAACCAAGCCCCGGAGAGCGAAAAAGAGCTTAATTTTCCACCAAAAATTAATTTGAAATCATTTATTTTTCCACCAAAAATTCCAATTTTCTAGAAAAAAAAAAATTTAATTTTTTTTTAATTTTTATACAAACTTTAAATCGATTTTTCTCCTTAACTAAGCCCCGGAGAGCGAAAAAGAGCTTAATTTGAAATCATTTATTTTTCGTCCAAAAACTCGAATTTTCTAATTTATACAAACTTTTAATCGATTTTTCTCCTTAACTAAGCCCCGGAGAGCGAAAAAGAGCTTAATTTGAAATCATTTATTTTTCGTCCAAAAATTCGAATTTTCAAAAAAAAATATTTTTTTTTTAATTTCTATACAAACTTTAAATCGATTTTTCTCCTTAACTAAGCCCCGGAGAGCGAAAAAGAGCTTAATTTGAAATCATTTATTTTTCCACCAAAAATTCCAATTTTCTAAAAAAAAAAAAAAAATTTAATTTTTTTTTAATTTTTATACAAACTTTAAATCGATTTTTCTCCTTTACTAAGCCCCGGAGAGCGAAAAAGAGCTTAATTTGAAATCATTTATTTTTCCACCAAAAATTCCAATTTTCTAGAAAAAAAAAAAATTTAATTTTTTTTTTATTTTTATACAAACTTAAAATCGATTTTTCTCCTTAACTAAGCCCCGGAGAGCGAAAAAGAGCTTAATTTGAAATCATTTATTTTTCCACCAAAAATTCCAATTTTCTAGAAAAAAAAAAAAATTAATTTTTTTTTAATTTTTATACAAACTTTAAATCGATTTTTCTCCTTAACTAAGCCCCGGAGAGCGAAAAAGAGCTTAATTTGAAATCATTTATTTTTCCACCAAAAATTCCAATTTTCTAAAAAAAAAATTTAATTTTTTTTTAATTTTTATACGAACTTTAAATCGATTTTTCTCCTTAACTAAGCCCCGTAGAGCAAAAAAGAGCTTAATTTGAAATCATTTATTTTTCTTAAAAAAAAATATTTTAATTTTTTTTTATTTTTTTTTTAATTTTTATACAAACTTTAAATCGATTTTTCTCCTTAACTAAGCCCCGGAGAGCAAAAAAGAGCTTAATTTGAAATCATTTATTTTTCCACCAAAAATTCCAATTTTCTAAAAAAAAAAAAAATTTAATTTTTTTTTTAATTTTTATACAAACTAAATCGATTTTTCTCCTTAACTAAGCCCCGGAGAGCGAAAAAGAGCTTAATTTGAAATCATTTATTTTTCCACCAAAAATTCTAATTTTCTAAAAAAAAAAAATTTAATTTTTTTTTAATTTTTATACAAACTTTAAATCGATTTTTCTCCTTAACTAAGCCCCGGAGAGCGAAAAAGAGCTTAATTTGAAATCATTTATTTTTCGTCCAAAAATTCTAATTTTCTAAAAAAAAAAATAAAATTTAATTTTTTTTTTAATTTTTATACAAACTTTAAATCGATTTTTCTCCTTAACTAAGCCCCGGAGAGCGAAAAAGAGCTTTATTTGAAATCATTTATTTTTCGTCCAAAAATTCTAATTTTCTAAAAAAAAAAATTTAATTTTTTTTCATTTTTATACAAACTTTAAATCGATTTTTCTCCTTAACTAAGCCCCGGAGAGCGAAAAAGAGCTTAATTTGAAATCATTTATTTTTCGTCCAAAAATTCCAATTTTCAAAAAAAAAATAAAATTTAATTTTTTTTTTAATTTTTATACAAACTTTAAATCGATTTTTCTCCTTAACTAAGCCCCGGAGAGCGAAAAAGAGCTTTATTTGAAATCATTTATTTTTCGTCCAAAAATTCTAATTTTCTAAAAAAAAAAATTTAATTTTTTTTAATTTTTATACAAACTTTAAATCGATTTTTCTCCTTAACTAAGCCCCGGAGAGCGAAAAAGACCTTAACTTGAAATCATTTTTCGACCAAATATTCGAATTAAAAAAAAAAAAAATTTAATTTTTTTTTAATTTTTATACAAACTAAATCGATTTTTCTCCTTAACTAAGCCCCGGAGAGCGAAAAAGAGCTTAATTTGAAATCATTTATTTTTCGTCCAAAAATTCTAATTTTCTAAAAAAAAAAATTTATTTTTTTTTAATTTTTATACAAACTTTAAATCGATTTTTCTCCTTAACTAAGCCCCGGAGAGCGAAAAAGACCTTAACTTGAAATCATTTTTCGACCAAATATTCGAATTAAAAAAAAAAAAAATTTAATTTTTTTTTAATTTTTATACAAACTTTAAATCGATTTTTCTCCTTTACTAAGCCCCGGAGAGCAAAAAAGAGCTTAATTTGAAATCATTTATTTTTCCACCAAAAATTCCAATTTTCTAAAAAAAAAAAAAAATTAATTTTTTTTTTAATTTTTATATGAACTTTAAATCGATTTTTCTCCTTAACTAAGCCCCGTAGAGCAAAAAAGAGCTTAATTTGAAATCATTTATTTTTCCACCAAAAATTCCAATTTTCTAAAAAAAAAAAATATTTTAATTTTTTTTTTATTTTTTTTTTTAATTTTTATACAAACTTTAAATCGATTTTTCTCCTTTACTAAGCCCCGGAGAGCGAAAAAGAGCTTAATTTGAAATCATTTATTTTTCCACCAAAAATTCCAATTTTCTAGAAAAAAAAAAATTTAATTTTTTTTTTAATTTTTATACGAACTTTAAATCGATTTTTCTCCTTAACTAAGCCCCGTAGAGCAACAAAGAGCTTAATTTGAAATCATTTATTTTTCCACCAAAAATTCCAATTTTCTAAAAAAAAAAATATTTTAATTTTTTTTTTTATTTTTTTTTTTTTTAATTTTTATACAAACTTTAAATCGATTTTTCTCCTTAACTAAGCCCCGGAGAGCAAAAAAGAGTTTAATTTGAAATCATTTATTTTTCGTCCAAAAATTCGAATTTTCAAAAAAAAAATATTTTTTTTTTAATTTCTATACAAACTTTAAATCGATTTTTCTCCTTAACTAAGCCCCGGAGAGCGAAAAAGAGCTTAATTTGAAATCATTTATTTTTCCACCAAAAATTCCAATTTTCTAAAAAAAAAAAAAGAGCTTAATTTGAAATCATTTATTTTTCCACCAAAAATTCTAATTTTCTAAAAAAAAAAGAAATTAATTTTTTTTAATTTTTATACAAACTTTAAATCGATTTTTCTCCTTAACTAAGCCCCGGAGAGCGAAAAAGAGCTTAATTTAATTTAATTTTTAGTCCAAAAATTCAAATATTCTAAAAAAAAAAAAAAATTTTAATTTTTTTTTAATTTTTATACAAACTTCAAATCGATTTTTCTCCTTAACTAAGCCCCGGAGAGCGAAAAAGAGCTTAATTTGAAATCATTTATTTTTCGTCCAAAAATTCGAATTTTCTAAAAAAAAAAAATTTAATTTTTTTTTAATTTTTATACAAACTTTAAATCGATTTTTCTCCTTAACTAAGCCCTGGAGAGCGAAAAAGAGCGTAATTTAATTTAATTTTTCGTCCAAAAATTCAAATATTCTAAAAAAAAAAAAATTTTAATTTTTTTTTAATTTTTATACAAACTTCAAATCGATTTTTCTCCTTAACTAAGCCCCGGAGAGCGAAAAAGAGCTTAATTTGAAATCATTTATTTTTCGTCCAAAAATTCGAATTTTCTAAAAAAAAAAAATTTAATTTTTTTTTAATTTTTATACAAACTTTAAATCGATTTTTCTCCTTAACTAAGCCCCGGAGAGCGAAAAAGAACTTAATTTAATTTAATTTTTCGTCCAAAAATTCAAATATTCTAAAAAAAATAAATTTTAATTTTTTTTTAATTTTTATACAAACTTCAAATCGATTTTTCTCCTTAACTAAGCCCCGGAGAGCGAAAAAGAGCTTAATTTGAAATCATTTATTTTTCGTCCAAAAATTCGAATTTTCTAAAAAAAATAAAATTTAATTTTTTTTAATTTTTATACAAACTTTAAATCGATTTTTCTCCTTAACTAAGCCCCGGAGAGCGAAAAAGAGCTTTATTTGAAATCATTTATTTTTCGTCCAAAAATTCGAATTTTCTAAAAAAAAAAATAATTTATTTTTTTTTTTTTTAATTTTTATACAAACTTTAAATAGATTTTTCTCCTTAACTAAGCCCCGGAGAGCGAAAAAGAGCTTAATTTGAAATCATTTATTTTAAATCATTTATTTTTTGTCCAAAAATTCGAATTTTCTAAAAAAAAAAAATTTTAATTTTTTTTTAATTTTTTTTTTTCATTTTTATACAAACTTTAAATCGATTTTCTCCTTAACTAAGCCCCGGAGAGCGAAAAAGAGCTTAATTTGAAATCATTTATTTTTCGACCAAAAATTCGAATTTTCAAAAAAAAAAAAAAATTTAATTTTTATACAAACTTTAAATCGATTTTCCTCCTTAACTAAGCCCCGGAGAGCGAAAAAGAGCTTAATTTGAAATCATTTATTTTTCGTCCAAAAATTCCAATTTTCTAAAAAAAAAAAATTTAAATTTTTTTTTTAATTTTTATACAAACTTTAAATCGATTTTCCTCCTAACTAAGCCCCGGAGAGCGAAAAAGAGCTTAATTTGAAATCATTTATTTTTCGTCCAAAAATTCCAATTTTCAAAAAAAAAAATAAAATTTAATTTATTTTTTTCATTTTTATACAAACTTTAAATCGATTTTTCTCCTTAACTAAGCCCCGGAGAGCGAAAAACAGCTTAATTTGAAATCATTTATTTTTCGTCCAAAAATTCAAATTTTATAAAAAAAAAAAAATAATTTTTTTTTTTAATTTTTATACAATCTTTAAATCGGATTTTCTCCCTAACAAAGCCCCGGAGAGCGAAAAAGACCTTAACTTGAAATCATTTTTCTACCAAATATTCGAATTAAAAAAAAAAAAAATTTAATTTTTTTTTAATTTATATACAAACTAAATCGATTTTTCTCCTTAACTAAGCCCCGGAGAGCGAAAAAGAGCTTAATTTGAAATCATTTATTTTTCGTCCAAAAATTCTAATTTTCTAAAAAAAAAAATTTATTTTTTTTTAATTTTTATACAAACTTTAAATCGATTTTTCTCCTTAACTAAGCCCCGGAGAGCGAAAAAGACCTTAACTTGAAATCATTTTTCGACCAAATATTCGAATTAAAAAAAAAAAAAAATTTAATTTTTTTTTAATTTTTATACAAACTAAATCGATTTTTCTCCTTAACTAAGCCCCGGAGAGCAAAAAAGAGCTTAATTTGAAATCATTTATTTTTCCACCAAAAATTCCAATTTTCTAAAAAAAAAAAAAAATTAATTTTTTTTTTAATTTTTATATGAACTTTAAATCGATTTTTCTCCTTAACTAAGCCCCGTAGAGCAAAAAAGAGCTTAATTTGAAATCATTTATTTTTCCACCAAAAATTCCAATTTTCTAAAAAAAAAAAATATTTTAATTTTTTTTTTATTTTTTTTTTTAATTTTTATACAAACTTTAAATCGATTTTTCTCCTTTACTAAGCCCCGGAGAGCGAAAAAGAGCTTAATTTGAAATCATTTATTTTTCCACCAAAAATTCCAATTTTCTAGAAAAAAAAAAATTTAATTTTTTTTTAATTTTTATACGAACTTTAAATCGATTTTTCTCCTTAACTAAGCCCCGTAGAGCAACAAAGAGCTTAATTTGAAATCATTTATTTTTCCACCAAAAATTCCAATTTTCTAAAAAAAAAAATATTTTAATTTTTTTTTTTATTTTTTTTTTTTAATTTTTATACAAACTTTAAATCGATTTTTCTCCTTAACTAAGCCCCGGAGAGCAAAAAAGAGTTTAATTTGAAATCATTTATTTTTCGTCCAAAAATTCGAATTTTCCAAAAAAAAATATTTTTTTTTTAATTTCTATACAAACTTTAAATCGATTTTTCTCCTTAACTAAGCCCCGGAGAGCGAAAAAGAGCTTAATTTGAAATCATTTATTTTTCCACCAAAAATTCCAATTTTCTAAAAAAAAAAAAAAAAATTTAATTTTTTTTTAATTTTTATACAAACTTTAAATCGATTTTTCTCCTTTACTAAGCCCCGGAGAGCGAAAAAGAGCTTAATTTGAAATCATTTATTTTTCCACCAAAAATTCCAATTTTCTAAAAAAAAAAAAAAAAATTTTATTTTTTTTTAATTTTTATACGAACTTTAAATCGATTTTTCTCCTTAACTAAGCCCCGTAGAGCAAAAAAGAGCTTAATTTGAAATCATTTATTTTTCCACCAAAAATTCCAATTTTCTAAAAAAAAAAATATTTTAATTTTTTTTTTATTTTTTTTTTTAATTTTTATACAAACTTTAAATCGATTTTTCTCCTTAACCAAGCCCCGGAGAGCGAAAAAGAGCTTAATTTGAAATCATTTATTTTTCCACCAAAAATTCCAATTTTCTAAAAAAAAAAAAAAATTTAATTTTTATACAAACTTTAAATCGATTTTTCTCCTTAACCAAGCCCCGGAGAGCGAAAAAGAGCTTAATTTTCCACCAAAAATTAATTTGAAATCATTTATTTTTCCACCAAAAATTCATTTTCTAGAAAAAAAAAAATTTAATTTTTTTTTAATTTTTATACAAACTTTAAATCGATTTTTCTCCTTAACTAAGCCCCGGAGAGCGAAAAAGAGCTTAATTTGAAATCATTTATTTTTCGTCCAAAAACTCGAATTTTCTAATTTATACAAACTTTTAATCGATTTTTCTCCTTAACTAAGCCCCGGAGAGCGAAAAAGAGCTTAATTTGAAATCATTTATTTTTCGTCCAAAAATTCGAATTTTCAAAAAAAAATATTTTTTTTTTAATTTCTATACAAACTTTAAATCGATTTTTCTCCTTAACTAAGCCCCGGAGAGCGAAAAAGAGCTTAATTTGAAATCATTTATTTTTCCACCAAAAATTCCAATTTTCTAAAAAAAAAAAAAAAATTTAATTTTTTTTTAATTTTTATACAAACTTTAAATCGATTTTTCTCCTTTACTAAGCCCCGGAGAGCGAAAAAGAGCTTAATTTGAAATCATTTATTTTTCCACCAAAAATTCCAATTTTCTAGAAAAAAAAAAATTTAATTTTTTTTTTATTTTTATACAAACTTAAAATCGATTTTTCTCCTTAACTAAGCCCCGGAGAGCGAAAAAGAGCTTAATTTGAAATCATTTATTTTTCCACCAAAAATTCCAATTTTCTAGAAAAAAAAAAAAATTAATTTTTTTTTAATTTTTATACAAACTTTAAATCGATTTTTCTCCTTAACTAAGCCCCGGAGAGCGAAAAAGAGCTTAATTTGAAATCATTTATTTTTCCACCAAAAATTCCAATTTTCTAAAAAAAAAATTTAATTTTTTTTTAATTTTTATACGAACTTTAAATCGATTTTTCTCCTTAACTAAGCCCCGTAGAGCAAAAAAGAGCTTAATTTGAAATCATTTATTTTTCTTAAAAAAAAATATTTTAATTTTTTTTTATTTTTTTTTAATTTTTATACAAACTTTAAATCGATTTTTCTCCTTAACTAAGCCCCGGAGAGCAAAAAAGAGCTTAATTTGAAATCATTTATTTTTCCACCAAAAATTCCAATTTTCTAAAAAAAAAAAAAATTTAATTTTTTTTTTAATTTTTATACAAACTAAATCGATTTTTCTCCTTAACTAAGCCCCGGAGAGCGAAAAAGAGCTTAATTTGAAATCATTTATTTTTCCACCAAAAATTCTAATTTTCTAAAAAAAAAAAATTTAATTTTTTTTAATTTTTATACAAACTTTAAATCGATTTTTCTCCTTAACTAAGCCCCGGAGAGCGAAAAAGAGCTTAATTTGAAATCATTTATTTTTCGTCCAAAAATTCTAATTTTCTAAAAAAAAAAATAAAATTTAATTTTTTTTTTAATTTTTATACAAACTTTAAATCGATTTTTCTCCTTAACTAAGCCCCGGAGAGCGAAAAAGAGCTTTATTTGAAATCATTTATTTTTCGTCCAAAAATTCTAATTTTCTAAAAAAAAAAATTTAATTTTTTTTTAATTTTTATACAAACTTTAAATCGATTTTTCTCCTTAACTAAGCCCCGGAGAGCGAAAAAGAGCTTTATTTGAAATCATTTATTTTTCGTCCAAAAATTCTAATTTTCTAAAAAAAAAAATTTAATTTTTTTTAATTTTTATACAAACTTTAAATCGATTTTTCTCCTTAACTAAGCCCCGGAGAGCGAAAAAGAGCTTTATTTGAAATCATTTATTTTTCGTCCAAAAATTCGAATTTTCTAAAAAAAAAATAATTTATTTTTTTTTTTAATTTTTTTTAATTTCTATACAAACTTTAAATAGATTTTTCTCCTTAACTAAGCCCCGAAAAGCGAAAAAGAGCTTAATTTGAAATCATTTATTTTTCGTCCAAAAATTCTAATTTTCTAAAAAAAAAAAATTTAATTTTTTTTAATTTTTATACAAACTTTAAATCGATTTTTCTCCTTAACTAAGCCCCGGAGAGCGAAAAAGAGCTTTATTTGAAATCATTTATTTTTCGTCCAAAAATTCGAATTTTCTAAAAAAAAAAATTTAATTTTTTTTAATTTTTATACAAACTTTAAATCGATTTTTCTCCTTAACTAAGCCCCGGAGAGCGAAAAAGAGCTTTATTTGAAATCATTTATTTTTCGTCCAAAAATTCTAATTTTCTAAAAAAAAAAATTTAATTTTTTTTAATTTTTATACAAACTTTAAATCGATTTTTCTCCTTAACTAAGCCCCGGAGAGCGAAAAAGACCTTAACTTGAAATCATTTTTCGACCAAATATTCGAATTAAAAAAAAAAAAAATTTAATTTTTTTTTAATTTTTATACAAACTAAATCGATTTTTCTCCTTAACTAAGCCCCGGAGAGCGAAAAAGAGCTTAATTTGAAATCATTTATTTTTCGTCCAAAAATTCTAATTTTCTAAAAAAAAAAATTTATTTTTTTTTAATTTTTATACAAACTTTAAATCGATTTTTCTCCTTAACTAAGCCCCGGAGAGCGAAAAAGACCTTAACTTGAAATCATTTTTCGACCAAATATTCGAATTAAAAAAAAAAAAATTTAATTTTTTTTTAATTTTTATACAAACTTTAAATCGATTTTTCTCCTTTACTAAGCCCCGGAGAGCAAAAAAGAGCTTAATTTGAAATCATTTATTTTTCCACCAAAAATTCCAATTTTTTAAAAAAAAAAAAAAATTAATTTTTTTTTTAATTTTTATATGAACTTTAAATCGATTTTTCTCCTTAACTAAGCCCCGTAGAGCAAAAAAGAGCTTAATTTGAAATCATTTATTTTTCCACCAAAAATTCCAATTTTCTAAAAAAAAAAAATATTTTAATTTTTTTTTTATTTTTTTTTTTTAATTTTTATACAAACTTTAAATCGATTTTTCTCCTTTACTAAGCCCCGGAGAGCGAAAAAGAGCTTAATTTGAAATCATTTATTTTTCCACCAAAAATTCCAATTTTCTAGAAAAAAAAAAATTTAATTTTTTTTTTAATTTTTATACGAACTTTAAATCGATTTTTCTCCTTAACTAAGCCCCGTAGAGCAACAAAGAGCTTAATTTGAAATCATTTATTTTTCCACCAAAAATTCCAATTTTCTAAAAAAAAAAATATTTTAATTTTTTTTTTTATTTTTTTTTTTTTTTAATTTTTATACAAACTTTAAATCGATTTTTCTCCTTAACTAAGCCCCGGAGAGCAAAAAAGAGTTTAATTTGAAATCATTTATTTTTCGTCCAAAAATTCGAATTTTCAAAAAAAAAATATTTTTTTTTTAGTTTCTATACAAACTTTAAATCGATTTTTCTCCTTAACTAAGCCCCGGAGAGCGAAAAAGAGCTTAATTTGAAATCATTTATTTTTCCACCAAAAATTCCAATTTTCTAAAAAAAAAAAAAAAGAGCTTAATTTGAAATCATTTATTTTTCCACCAAAAATTCTAATTTTCTAAAAAAAAAAGAAATTAATTTTTTTTAATTTTTATACAAACTTTAAATCGATTTTTCTCCTTAACTAAGCCCCGGAGAGCGAAAAAGAGCTTAATTTAATTTAATTTTTAGTCCAAAAATTCAAATATTCTAAAAAAAAAAAAAAATTTTAATTTTTTTTTAATTTTTATACAAACTTCAAATCGATTTTTCTCCTTAACTAAGCCCCGGAGAGCGAAAAAGAGCTTAATTTAATTTAATTTTTCGTCCAAAAATTCAAATATTCTAAAAAAAAAAAAATTTTAATTTTTTTTTAATTTTTATACAAACTTTAAATCGATTTTTCTCCTTAACTAAGCCCTGGAGAGCGAAAAAGAGCTTAATTTAATTTAATTTTTCGTCCAAAAATTCAAATATTCTAAAAAAAAAAAAATTTTAATTTTTTTTTAATTTTTATACAAACTTCAAATCGATTTTTCTCCTTAACTAAGCCCCGGAGAGCGAAAAAGAGCTTAATTTGAAATCATTTATTTTTCGTCCAAAAATTCGAATTTTCTAAAAAAAAAAAATTTAATTTTTTTTTAATTTTTATACAAACTTTAAATCGATTTTTCTCCTTAACTAAGCCCCGGAGAGCGAAAAAGAACTTAATTTAATTTAATTTTTCGTCCAAAAATTCAAATATTCTAAAAAAAATAAATTTTAATTTTTTTTTAATTTTTATACAAACTTCAAATCGATTTTTCTCCTTAACTAAGCCCCGGAGAGCGAAAAAGAGCTTAATTTGAAATCATTTATTTTTCGTCCAAAAATTCGAATTTTCTAAAAAAAATAAAATTTAATTTTTTTTAATTTTTATACAAACTTTAAATCGATTTTTCTCCTTAACTAAGCCCCGGAGAGCGAAAAAGAGCTTTATTTGAAATCATTTATTTTTCGTCCAAAAATTCGAATTTTCTAAAAAAAAAAATAATTTATTTTTTTTTTTTTTAATTTTTATACAAACTTTAAATAGATTTTTCTCCTTAACTAAGCCCCGGAGAGCGAAAAAGAGCTTAATTTGAAATCATTTATTTTAAATCATTTATTTTTTGTCCAAAAATTCGAATTTTCAAAAAAAAAAAAAAATTTAATTTTTATACAAACTTTAAATCGATTTTCCTCCTTAACTAAGCCCCGGAGAGCGAAAAAGAGCTTAATTTGAAATCATTTATTTTTCGTCCAAAAATTCCAATTTTCTAAAAAAAAAAAATTTAAATTTTTTTTTTAATTTTTATACAAACTTTAAATCGATTTTCCTCCTAACTAAGCCCCGGAGAGCGAAAAAGAGCTTAATTTGAAATCATTTATTTTTCGTCCAAAAATTCCAATTTTCAAAAAAAAAAATAAAATTTAATTTATTTTTTTCATTTTTATACAAACTTTAAATCGATTTTTCTCCTTAACTAAGCCCCGGAGAGCGAAAAACAGCTTAATTTGAAATCATTTATTTTTCGTCCAAAAATTCAAATTTTATAAAAAAAAAAAAATAATTTTTTTTTTTAATTTTTATACAAACTTTAAATCGGATTTTCTCCCTAACAAAGCCCCGGAGAGCGAAAAAGACCTTAACTTGAAATCATTTTTCTACCAAATATTCGAATTAAAAAAAAAAAAAATTTAATTTTTTTTTAATTTTTATACAAACTAAATCGATTTTTCTCCTTAACTAAGCCCCGGAGAGCGAAAAAGAGCTTAATTTGAAATCATTTATTTTTCGTCCAAAAATTCTAATTTTCTAAAAAAAAAAATTTATTTTTTTTTAATTTTTATACAAACTTTAAATCGATTTTTCTCCTTAACTAAGCCCCGGAGAGCGAAAAAGACCTTAACTTGAAATCATTTTTCGACCAAATATTCGAATTAAAAAAAAAAAAAAATTTAATTTTTTTTTAATTTTTATACAAACTTTAAATCGATTTTTCTCCTTTACTAAGCCCCGGAGAGCAAAAAAGAGCTTAATTTGAAATCATTTATTTTTCCACCAAAAATTCCAATTTTCTAAAAAAAAAAAAAAATTAATTTTTTTTTTAATTTTTATATGAACTTTAAATCGATTTTTCTCCTTAACTAAGCCCCGTAGAGCAAAAAAGAGCTTAATTTGAAATCATTTATTTTTCCACCAAAAATTCCAATTTTCTAAAAAAAAAAAATATTTTAATTTTTTTTTTATTTTTTTTTTTAATTTTTATACAAACTTTAAATCGATTTTTCTCCTTTACTAAGCCCCGGAGAGCGAAAAAGAGCTTAATTTGAAATCATTTATTTTTCCACCAAAAATTCCAATTTTCTAGAAAAAAAAAAATTTAATTTTTTTTTAATTTTTATACGAACTTTAAATCGATTTTTCTCCTTAACTAAGCCCCGTAGAGCAACAAAGAGCTTAATTTGAAATCATTTATTTTTCCACCAAAAATTCCAATTTTCTAAAAAAAAAAATATTTTAATTTTTTTTTTTATTTTTTTTTTTTAATTTTTATACAAACTTTAAATCGATTTTTCTCCTTAACTAAGCCCCGGAGAGCAAAAAAGAGTTTAATTTGAAATCATTTATTTTTCGTCCAAAAATTCGAATTTTCCAAAAAAAAATATTTTTTTTTTAATTTCTATACAAACTTTAAATCGATTTTTCTCCTTAACTAAGCCCCGGAGAGCGAAAAAGAGCTTAATTTGAAATCATTTATTTTTCCACCAAAAATTCCAATTTTCTAAAAAAAAAAAAATTTAATTTTTTTTTATTTTTATACAAACTTTAAATCGATTTTTCTCCTTAACTAAGCCCCGGAGAGCGAAAAAGAGCTTAATTTGAAATCATTTATTTTTCCACCAAAAATTCCAATTTTCTAGAAAAAAAAAATTAATTTTTTTTTAATTTTTATACAAACTTTAAATCGATTTTTCTCCTTAACTAAGCCCCGGAGAGCGAAAAAGAGCTTAATTTGAAATCATTTATTTTTCCACCAAAAATTCCAATTTTCTAAAAAAAAAAAAAAAATTTAATTTTTTTTAATTTTTATACGAACTTTAAATCGATTTTTCTCCTTAACTAAGCCCCGTAGAGCAAAAAAGAGCTTAATTTGAAATCATTTATTTTTCCACCAAAAATTCCAATTTTCTTAAAAAAAAAAATATTTTAATTTTTTTTTTTTTTTTTTTTTAATTTTCCACCAAAAATTCCAATTTTCTTAAAAAAAAAAATATTTTAATTTTTTTTTTTTTTTTTTTAATTTTTATACAAACTTTAAATCGATTTTTCTCCTTAACTAAGCCCCTAAAAACTAAAAATTGAGAAATTCCACTGAGCCAGCAGGATAGAATACTTAGTATTTTCGGTTGGCGCTACCCAACCTTGTCAATACCCATGCTCTTCTTCTCCCTTTACGGTCATTGCTTGTTGATGATTGTCTATTTTATATTGAGTGTTAGGAAACAAATTAACAAAAATCGAAACAAATTAGAAAAAAAAAAATTATATTTTTTTTAATTTTTATACAAACTTTAAATCGATTTTTCTCCTTAACTAAGCCCCGGAGAGCAAAAAAGAGCTTAATTTGAAATCATTTATTTTTCCACCAAAAATTCCAATTTTCTAAAAAAAAAAAATATTTTAATTTTTTTTTTATTTTTTTTTTAATTTTTATACAAACTTTAAATCGATTTTTCTCCTTAACCAAGCCCCGGAGAGCGAAAAAGAGCTTAATTTGAAATCATTTATTTTTCGTCCAAAAATTCGAATTTTCAAAAAAAAAATATTTTTTTTTTAATTTCTATACAAACTTTAAATCGATTTTTCTCCTTAACTAAGCCCCGGAGAGCGAAAAAGAGCTTAATTTGAAATCATTTATTTTTCCACCAAAAATTCCAATTTTCTAAAAAAAAAAAAAAATTTAATTTTTTTTTAATTTTTATACGAACTTTAAATCGATTTTTCTCCTTAACTAAGCCCCGTAGAGCAAAAAAGAGCTTAATTTGAAATCATTTATTTTTCCACCAAAAATTCCAATTTTCTAAAAAAAAAAATATTTTAATTTTTTTTTTTATTTTTTTTTTAATTTTTATACAAACTTTAAATCGATTTTTCTCCTTAACTAAGCCCCGGAGAGCAAAAAAGAGCTTAATTTGAAATCATTTATTTTTCCACCAAAAATTCTAATTTTCTAAAAAAAAAAGAAATTAATTTTTTTTAATTTTTATACAAACTTTAAATCGATTTTTCTCCTTAACTAAGCCCCGGAGAGCGAAAAAGAGCTTAATTTAATTTAATTTTTAGTCCAAAAATTCAAATATTCTAAAAAAAAAAAAAAATTTTAATTTTTTTTTAATTTTTATACAAACTTCAAATCGATTTTTCTCCTTAACTAAGCCCCGGAGAGCGAAAAAGAGCTTAATTTGAAATCATTTATTTTTCGTCCAAAAATTCGAATTTTCTAAAAAAAAAAAAATTTAATTTTTTTTTAATTTTTATACAAACTTTAAATCGATTTTTCTCCTTAACTAAGCCCTGGAGAGCGAAAAAGAGCTTAATTTAATTTAATTTTTCGTCCAAAAATTCAAATATTCTAAAAAAAAAAAAATTTTAATTTTTTTTTAATTTTTATACAAACTTCAAATCGATTTTTCTCCTTAACTAAGCCCCGGAGAGCGAAAAAGAGCTTAATTTGAAATCATTTATTTTTCGTCCAAAAATTCGAATTTTCTAAAAAAAAAAAATTTAATTTTTTTTTAATTTTTATACAAACTTTAAATCGATTTTTCTCCTTAACTAAGCCCCGGAGAGCGAAAAAGAACTTAATTTAATTTAATTTTTCGCCCAAAAATTCAAATATTCTAAAAAAAATAAATTTTAATTTTTTTTTAATTTTTATACAAACTTCAAATCGATTTTTCTCCTTAACTAAGCCCCGGAGAGCGAAAAAGAGCTTAATTTGAAATCATTTATTTTTCGACCAAAAATTCGAATTTTCAAAAAAAAAAAAAAATTTAATTTTTATACAAACTTTAAATCGATTTTCCTCCTTAACTAAGCCCCGGAGAGCGAAAAAGAGCTTAATTTGAAATCATTTATTTTTCGTCCAAAAATTCCAATTTTCTAAAAAAAAAAAAATTTAAATTTTTTTTTTAATTTTTATACAAACTTTAAATCGATTTTCCTCCTAACTAAGCCCCGGAGAGCGAAAAAGAGCTTAATTTGAAATCATTTATTTTTCGTCCAAAAATTCCAATTTTCAAAAAAAAAAATAAAATTTAATTTATTTTTTTCATTTTTATACAAACTTTAAATCGATTTTTCTCCTTAACTAAGCCCCGGAGAGCGAAAAACAGCTTAATTTGAAATCATTTATTTTTCGTCCAAAAATTCAAATTTTATAAAAAAAAAAAATAATTTTTTTTTTTAATTTTTATACAAACTTTAAATCGGATTTTCTCCCTAACAAAGCCCCGGAGAGCGAAAAAGAGCTTAATTTGAAATCATTTATTTTTCGACCAAAAATTCCAATTTTCAAAAAAAAAAATAAAATTAATTTTTTTTTTCATTTTTATACAAACTTTAAATCGATTTTTCTCCTTAACTAAGCCCCGGAGAGCGAAAAAGAGCTTAATTTGAAATCATTTATTTTTCGTCCAAAAATTCCAATTTTCAAAAAAAAAATAAAATTTAATTTTTTTTTTCATTTTTATACAAACTTCAAATCGATTTTTCTCCTTAACTAAGCCCCGGAGAGCGAAAAAGACCTTAATTTAAAATCATTTATTTTTCGTCCAAAAATTCGAATTTTCTAAAAAAAAAAAATTTTAATTTTTATACAAACTTTAAATCGAAAAAGACCTTAATTTGAAATCATTTATTTTTCGACCAAAAATTCGAATTTTCAAAATAAAAAAATAAAATTTAATTTTTTTTTTTCATTTTTATACAAACTTTAAATCGATTTTTCTCCTTAACTAAGCCCCGGAGAGCGAAAAAGAGCTTAATTTAAAATCATTTATTTTTCGACCAAAAATTCGAATTTTCTAAAAAAAAAAATTTAATTTTTTTTTAATTTTTATACAAACTTTAAATCGATTTTTCTCCTTAACCGGAGAGCAAAAAAGAGCTTAATTTGAAATCATTTATTTTTCGTCCAAAAATTCGAATTTTCTAAAAAAAAAAAACAAATTTAATTTTTTTTTTTAATTTTTATACAAACTTTAAATCGATTTTTCTCCTTAACTAAGACCCGGAGAGCGAAAAACAGCTTAATTTGAAATCATTTATTTTTCGTCCAAAAATTCAAATTTTATAAAAAAAAAAAATAATTTTTTTTTTTAAGATTTATACAAACTATAAATCGATTTTCCTCCTTAACTAAGCCCCGGAGAGCGAAAAAGACCTTAATTTGAAATCATTTTTCGACCAAATATTCGAATTTAAAAAAAAAATAATTTTTTTTCATTTTTATACAAACTTTAAATCGATTTTTCTCCTTAACTAAGCCCCGGAGAGCGAAAAAGAGCTTAATTTGAAATCATTTATTTTTCGACCAAAAATTCGAATTTTCAAAAAAAAAATTTATTTTTTTTTTTAATCAAACTTTAAATCGATTTTACTTAATCTTAATTGAAATTATTTAATTTGAAATCATTTATTTTTCGACCAAAAATTCGAATTTTCAAAAAAATAAAATTTAATTTTTGTTTTCATTTTTATACAAACTTTAAATCGATTTTTTTCCTTAACTAAGCCCCGGAGAGCGAAAAAGAGCTTAATTTGAAATCATTTATTTTTCGACCAAAAATTCGAATTTAAAAAGAAAAAAAATTTATTTTTTTTTTGAATTCTTATACAAACTTTAAATCGGTTTTTCTCCTTAACTAATCCCCGGAGAGCGAAAAAGAGCTTAATTAGAAATCATTTATTTTTCGTCCAAAAATTCGAATTTTCTAAAAAAAAAAATTTTAATTTTTATACAAACTTTAAATCGATTTTCCTCCTTAACTAAGCCCCGGAGAGCGAAAAAGAGCTTAATTTGAAATCATTTATTTTTCGTCCAAAAATTCCAATTTTCTAAAAAAAATTTTAATTTTTTTTTTAATTTTTATACAAACTTTAAATCGATTTTTCGCCTTAACTAAACCCCGGAGAGCGAAAAAGAGCTTAATTTGAAATCATTTATTTTTCGTCCAAAAATTCGAATTTTCTAAAAAAAAAATCTTTATACAAACTTTAAATCGATTTTTCTCCTTAACTAAGCCCCGGAGAGCGAAAAAGACCTTAATTTGAAATCATTTATTTTTCGTCCAAAAATTCGAATTTTCAAAATAAAAAAATAAAATTTAATTTTTTTTTTTCATTTTTATACAAACTTTAAATCGATTTTTCTCCTTAACTAAGCCCCGGAGAGCGAAAAAGAGCTTAATTTAAAATCATTTATTTTTCGACCAAAAATTCGAATTTTCTAAAAAAAAAATTAATTTTTTTTTAATTTTTATACAAACTTTAAATCGATTTTTCTCCTTAACTAAGCCCCGGAGAGCGAAATGAGCTTAATTAGAAATCATTTATTTTTCGTCCAAAAATTCGAATTTTCTAAAAAAAAAAAAAAATTTTAATTTTTTTTTAATTTTTTTTTAATTTCTATACAAACTTTAAATCGATTTTTCTCCTTAACTAAGCCCCGGAGAGCGAAAAAGAGCTTAATTTGAAATCATTTATTTTTCGTCCAAAAATTCGAATTTTCTAAAAAAAAAAAAATTTAATTTTTTTTTTAATTTTTATACAAACTTTAAATCGATTTTTCTCCTTAACTAATCTCCGGAGAGCGAAAAAGAGCTTAATTTGAAATCATTTATTTTATGTCCAAAAATTCGAATTTTAAGTTTTTTTAAATTTTTATACAATCTTTAAATCGATTTTCCTCCTTAACTAAGCCCCGGAGAGCGAAAAAGAGCTTAATTTGAAATCATTTATTTTTCGACCAAAAATTCCAATTTTCAAAAAAAAAATAAAATTTAATTTTTTTTTCATTTTTATACAAACTTTAAATCGATTTTTCTCCTTAACTAAGCCCCGGAGAGCGAAAAAGAGCTTAATTTGAAATCATTTATTTTTCGACCAAAAATTCGAATTTTCAAAAAAAAAAAAATAAAACTTAATTTTTTTTTTAATTTTTATACAAACTTTAAATCGATTTTCCTCCTTAACTAAGCCCCGGAGAGCGAAAAAGAGAAATTAATTTTTCGTCCAAAAATTCTAAAAAAAAAAAATTTATTTTTTTTTTAATTTTTATACAAACTTTAAATCGATTTTTCTCCCTAACTAAGCTCCGGAGAGCGAAAAAGAGCTTAATTTGAAATCAAATTCGAATTTTTATTTTTATAAAACTTCAAATCGATTTTTCTCCTTAACTAAGCCCCGAAGAGCGAAAAAGAGCTTAATTTGAAATCATATATTTTTCCACCAAAAAATTCGATTTTACAAAAAAAAAATTATTTTTGCAAACTTTAAATCGATTTTTCTACTTAACTAAGCCCGGAGAGCGAAAAGAGCTTAATTTGAAATCATTTATTTTACGACCAAAAATTCGAATTTAAAAAAAAAAATATTTTTTTTTTAATTTTTATACAAACTTTAAATCGATTTTTCTCTTAACTAAGCCCCGAAGAGCGAAAAAGAGCTTAATTTGAAATCATATATTTTTCCATCAAAAAATTATATTTTACAAAAAAAAAAATATTTTTTTTTTTTTCAATTTTATGCAAACTTTCATTTGCGTACCTTTCATTTGAGTACCCCACTAATATGTTACTAGTCGTAGCATTTTTTGAGGACCTGGATAAAAAAACCATTGGACAAAAAATATAACAAATTAACATGTAAAACAACAATAAAAATCGATCAAATATAACTTTAAACTGCCAAAAAGTTCTATCTGTGGTAGAAATTCGTTATCAAACGGTGTGGTGACACTTAACCCTGTAACAGGCAAGAGCTTAATTTTAATGACATCAGCTTGTTAATTTTTTTTAATTATATTTGCCAAAAAACAAATAAATTGAAGACTGAAGTTAAAAATCTGTTTTATTTTAGTCGCCAGGCGGAAAAAAAGAAAGGCTGCCTCAGGGCATCCTTGCCTGTTTACGGTAAAAATTATAAACAGGTAGAGTTTTATTAATTAAATGAGTTTTATTAAAAAAAGGATTTTTTTTTTTTGAAAAAAACAAAAACTTATACTAGTTTTGGTAATAATATGTAAAAGAAACAGTTTTTAGTATTTGAGCAACATAAATGTATATCACACTTTTTGAATTTACATTTATAGAGTACGGAAGCGAAAAATTTCCTTGAAAAGCTACTTCGTTGACGTGAATGCGCATCGATGTGTTTCGCCATATTATATTTTAAAATTCCGTTGACTACTTTCGTATTTCATCTAAACCTGAAAGTAGATCAGAGATTTATTTGAAAAATTATGTATAGAATAACATATTTAGTAGTACCTGAACCAGAGAATTCCCCATTCGTTGGCGAAACAAGTGGATCAGTATCTTCAATAGAGGGTAATGGCGATCGAAGTCTCTTTCTTGAAGCTGATTTTGGGATATTAGGGATCTCCTTTGTAGTTACCGCTACAGAACCCAACGATGATTGAGGTAAATCATTAATTGAAAGGTTAGTAGACAACGTGTGGACATCCTGAGTCGAAATGTTACTCGATTACGTTTTCTTTGTTTCCCAGAGTAACGTAAAAAAAGTTCACTTCCTTTAACTTCTGCAACAATATCATCATCCTCATAATTCATCATTACTGCTGAAATCTGAGAGCTCTTCATCGGTTTCCACTAAATCCATAAACTTTTGCAATACATCATCAATCAATTCAGAAATATTAATTTTATTTTTTCTGGGAAATATATCTGGTTTTTCCATTTCTTAAAAGTAAAATCCACAATACAAAAAAAAATAATATATATTACAGTGAAAATGGTTTAGGACACAAAAATTGCCATAAACGGGCAAGAGTGCCCTGAGGCTGCTATAATATTTTTGCGTTTAGAACAAATAATATTATTATTTTAATAACCATTTTTGGTTTCATTTAAACAATTATATATATAATACTTACCAATTTAATTGAAAGTCTGTTTTTTTATTTTACAAAAATTATATTTTTTTTCAGTATTTTTTTTTCTAATCACACTGATTTTTTGCATAAAAATAAAAACATAACACACAAAACTAATTCTATTGCATTCAACCAAAAATATAACGGTAAACAGAATAGTAAGTAATCGAAAGTAACAAAGGTACACTTAAAAAAATGTTCAGTAGCATCACAATAGGAAAAAAACGGATAGCTGCCTTGAGACATCCTTATCTTTTAATAAAACTAAAACCTTTTTGAGGATCGGATGGCATATATATATATTGTTTTTTAGGTGTGCCCTATAAAGTACAGATCAGGCACGACCCGTCAAAACTACGTCCCTCATTGAAAATATTAGTAGCAAAAAATGAAAGAAGTAAATTTAAAAGAAAAGATCTTTAAACAAACATCCACGATTCTAAAGCAAATAATAATAATAATTATAAATACCACTTACCCCTTTTTTAGTTTTTAAAATATTCAGACGAAAATTTGTTTTTATATTCCTTCACCTTTTACCTTAACACTTATCCACCAAAAGATTGTATAAACAAAAATTGCACTTTTATTTTTAATGATTTTGTACAAACTATTTTAAACATTCACTTTAAAATATTTTTTTATCTTTTAGTTAAGCCAATAAATTTTTCACTAGAAATGTTGGAAAATGTTCAATAAAAATATTCTTTATTTTTCTTTGTAGCAATTGAGCACATTTTCTTACACACATCCAAACACTAGATACAATTAAGCTTAATCAAGGCAGGAGTGGTAACAGGCGGAATAAATTTTTTCGTACGATTGCACAATAATTTTAACAAATATGTTTTTTAACGTTTAGTTATGATTATTTTTAGGAAAATCTGATAGAGGATTTTTTCTAGACTTTTTTCCACCAACGTTGTGCCAGATAATGTCAAAATTAACAGTTATAAAAAATAATAAAAACAGAGATGATATAAACGGTGATGCCAACTTGCAGACTTTGGCAACATTTATGGTGGCTTTTATCTCCATGAATTTAACAAGATGCTAACAAGATACGTTAGTGTATTTAACAAATTGGGAATAATAAGATGCACCAAAAACAGCTTGTATATGTAAACAAACGTACGCGGTGCTCAGATATGTAAACAAAAGCACGTGGCATTCAAATATGTAAACAAAAGCACGTGGTGCTCTGATATGTAAGCAAAAGCGATTTCTTTGCGATTCCAATTGATTTTCTTTGCAAATCCAATTGGTTCTTAGCTGATTTCCCAATTGGATTTGAAAAAAGGTTTAAAAACAAGGAAATTTGATAAATTGTTTGTAAAAATCAAGGCGTTGAAATCTCTATACTATTCTTACTCTATGGCTTTTTCCACTGATCTACATCTTTCATCTAAAGATGATCCTTTCTCATTTATAGCCTTTTTCCTTATTCGATTTTATTTGTGCCATCACTAGCAAACTGACATTGCAGAAAATAAACAAAAAAAATTATTCAACAAAGGAAAATGAGCGTCGCATGTAAGAATTTCATTCTTATGTCTACCAAAAATTCTTCATAATATTTCAATGTACTGCATTAAAATTTGGGTTTGTTCTTGCAAAGCAACAACTACTCCAATGATTAATGCTTTCTCTAAATCCATTTTATAATATCTTTTACAAAAATTATGCATTTTTTTCTTTTTTTTTTTTTGACAGCATTTATATCCTTAACTAAGCCCCGGAGAGCGAAAAAGAGCTTAATTTAAAATCATATATTTTTTTACCCAAAATCCAAATTTCAAGAAAAGCCCCGGAGAGCGAAAAAGAGCTTAATTTGAAATCATATATGTATTTTTCGACCAAAAATTCGATTTTTCTCTTTAACTAAGCCCCGGAGAGCGAAAAAGAGCTTAATTTGAAATCATTTATTTTTCGACCAAAAATTCGAATTTTCAAAAAAAAAATTTTAATTTTTTTTTCAATTTTATGCAAACTAAATCGATTTTTCTCCTCAAAAAATATATGATTTCAAATTAAGCTCTTTTTAGGTCTCCGGGGCTTAGTTAAGGAGAAAAATCGATTTAAAGTATAAAATTGAGTTTTGCTAACTTGTTTTAAATTAATTCAATATACAATCGTGGTCACACAATTAAGTCATTGTACTAATATTTTATCTGTGTGCATTCATAGCGGTTCCTTGACTTTTTTAATTCCAAACATACACCTGATAGTTTTCATTTGAAAAAAAATAAGCGATTTGATGTTGAAATTTTCAAACTAGCAATCAGTAAGTCTTTGAATTAAGTCACTTAAGTTTAAGTAGGTAACTATGGTAAAAAAGATCAATATTTGATTACAAAATGACTATTTAAAAAATCCATCGCCTCCTAATGTGGTCACTTTTACTATTGAATTGACTATTTTTCGCGTTGGAAAAATAGTCAATTCAATTAAACATTACAAAAAATATAACTTTCAATAATTTTTCAAAAAAAAAAAAAAACCGAAATACGTCTTCTTCCGCAGACAGGTTAAGGACCAGAATGGACAAAAATTACTCTTTCTTAATATCAACGCCAATAAGGTCTACCATCGAGTCAGAAAAAAATGTTAAAATATCATCAACTAATTTATATACTCGCATAGTGAGGGTATAGAGTTTGCTAAAAGATATCGCCACTGTGACTAAAACTTTCTGATTATCTGGAGCGATGAATTTTTATTGTTTTTGGTTATCTCAGTTATTATGCCAGATATCGAAAAACAAGTTTCAGAATTAGAAAGAGGATATTTATAATATATATAATTCATTTGCCTCTATTATTACAAAAATGGTGTGTTGGCCAAACCAATAATAAGCCGAGGAAGTGGAAAATCAGACGCAAGAAAGAGAAAAAGAATAATTTGTCATGCAGTTGTTTCGCTCGCAGTGAGTTATATTTTAGTTGCTCATCATCGTGTCTCTACTGTGTATCATGTGCGTCGCCATATGACGACGCTAGGACAGTAAGGCTTTATTTATGATAAATACTCAAAAACTACATGCAATAGCAGCAAAAATTTAAAGACAACGGTATTAACATTTTAAAGATAACGGCAATACGTTGTTAATAATTAACTTATTTCGATATCGGCATTTTTGTATTTCAGTTATTTGAATGGATTTTGAATTGATAACATTATAGAGATATGCGTGTTTATCCTGAATTTTTTTTTTCAATTTAGATTTATTTTCTGTAAAGCAATATGTTTTAACAATTATTTTTAATTATACTTATAATTATTTTACGGTCATTGCTTTGGAGATTGCTATCAATTTAGTAGAACTCTTTCTTAATATTTAAATTATTTTGTGGCCATTGCTTTGGCTATTGTTACCATTTTACGTACAACATTTCTATCTGTAACATCATAATGTAAAATATCGGCTTTGCCCATCGTTATCTCGCATTCCATTTTGTTATTGTCCGCTGTAGAGACTCCGGCTGCTGCTTGAGCGGAGGCATGGAATTCCTTACATTTTGTTGTCGTCAATATTTCTTCTAAATTTGTAACATTTATGCCAGCTCCTGGCATAATTACAATATCTTTATGATGTTTAGCTATTAGTCGAGATAAAAAATCCCAGCCATCTGCTGCTGACTGTCGAAACCCACTAGATAATATTCTGGTAAATCCCAATTCAATAAGATTTTTTACAGTTCGGTGCATTTTGTCTGGATCAGTAAGATCAAATGCACGATGAAAGGTAACGGGTAGTCCTTTGGTCTTCTCCAACACTTGTTGACATTGTTTACTACTGACTTCCCTTTCTGGGGTAAGACAACCAAACACAAATCCATCAGCTCCCTCTGTTTGTAGTAATTCCACGTCATGTAATATTGCTGCCATTTCAAGATCTGTATAGACAAAATCATGACCTCTTCTAGGTCTTAACATACAAAAGATGGGTATGTTTAGGGGTAACTCTTTGAGGGCTTTTAAAACTCCTACTGTTGGCGTTAGGCCTCCCTCGCTTAAAGCTGAACAGAGTTCAATACGTGCTGCTCCTCCCTCGGCGGCCGCTATAGCCGAAGCTATAGAATCCACGCATACTTCTAGCTTAATTACACCATCTAAAGACATATTTTTTATAAAATACAATTATTTTAATATTTTAATGACGTTTTCCTAAAATGTTTGTGTTTATTTACTACAAGTACCGGATTGTATATTTATTTTGCGACAGAGTTGCCGCGGTTCCAATTGTTTTTAAATGCCATATTTATTTATTCTTGCTTATGCTTACTAAACACCCTCTATCATCAAATGTCAGAAATGCTTGTTCTTTATTATCTTTCCTCTATAGAAAATTGCACATTTTTTACAAAATTTTGTAAATTATAGAATTTTATTAAAGTTTATATATATAAATAATATTTTTTCAATATGGCTGATCATGATATTAATGGTACCGAAGATGAGGTTCAAGATAAGAAACAAAAAAAGCAAACTAAACATGATGGCGGAGCTGCTGATTTAGAAAGAGTCACTGATTATGCCGAGGAAAAAGAAATCTCCACAGCAAATATATCAAGTGTAGGTCTTTATATCAAATTCTTTAATTCTCTTTTTTGATTTGAATAAACTATTAATTTACAGGCTGTTGAACAATTTGGTAATCAAAGACAAAAAGAAGATGAACTGAAAGAGGCCAAAGAAAAGGAATTACAAATGGTTCAAGTTAAAAAAGAAGATATTGAACTAATAGTAAGTTGTATTTTAGTTGAATGTTCAACTGAATTAAGTTGGGGTTATTAAATTTTTGAATGCCTGTCCTTTTTTTTTAGATGAATGAAATGTTGATTACCAAAATGCAAGCCGAAAAAGTTTTACGTGAACAAAGTGGGGATGTTGTAGCTGCCTTGGAAGCGATTATAGCAAATTAGTCTCATTTCATTCATTAAATTTTTCAATTGGAATGGTTATTAAAAAATTACGGCTGATAATACATTAAGTTAATAAATTTGGGTTTTATTTTTTATTTTAAGTATGTTTTTGTAAAACAATTTATTGTTTTGCGCAAAAACAACAGAATACGTTACCCTTAAAATACCGTTACCGAAATAACTGAAATATAGTTTCATATTTTTCACCACCAAAATTAATTTGCTGTTTTCATGTCGGATAGAAAATTTTATTTTCAACAGAATTAATCGGCAAGTTCCTTAAAGGTAACGATGCAATATTCTTGTGCAACATTTTCCCATACACACTGGTGTATATGTCATATTGAAAAGTTCTACAATAGGCTTGAAAAAATTAAAAGCGCTTGATTCTATTGCGCAAACAATTATTTTATCTGTTGAGCACATGACCAACGGTTTTTTAATTATTTATAAGCCTCCAAAATAGAAGAAAACTATAGTGGCATATTTTGTGTAAAAAAGTGTACTATGTAGGAGAGAACGACAATAATATTTATATGCAAGAAGTATAGGAGGTACCTTAACGGTTCCTTGTGAGTACATGTAAGCTCGAGCTGTTGCTATATTAAGGTAACGCTATTTTTAATTATTTCGGTAACGATATTTTAGTTATTTCGGTAGCGGTTTTTTAATTATTCCGATAACGGTATTTTAGCGCTAATGATATTTTAGTAATTTTGGTATCGGCATTTTACATTTGTGACAACAAGCTTTACAATTCGAGTGTGAAAAAATAGTTTTTGCATTTGTTTGTTGTATTTTAGTCGAATTGGGATATGTTGTCCCATTCGGTTTTTTCATTGGGCTTATATCATCATCAAGAGATGATGAAAGTCCAAATGAAAACATTGTAACCCATATCTATGGGCATGACCAAATTCAGATTTTCGAAACAATTATTTTGGTTGATGCTAATTGTTCTTCAAAAAAATTAGATATTTTCAGGAAAATTTTTTCCAAAATCCCAATTAATATTTATTGCTGAAAATACAAACACTTGAAATGCTAGAAAAAGAACAAATGCTACAATGCTGCCTTATCATGAGCAACAGCAAAGTTCCGAGGATTCAAAATTACTGGTGTGTACATTTATCTCTTGGAAACTCATCCATAAAAAATGCAATATCTAGAGATCGATTTCAATGACCCTAGAAAAGCAGATGGATGCCCCCAACTGCGTTATATAGAAGAGATAGTATCGTGCATAAAGAAAACTTTCCCTAGTGCCAGACATATTGTCCCATTTGCATCAAAAATCCGGTTGGGACAATAATCCAAAAGGCCCGATTGGGACGATATATCCCAGGAGAATTAAAGGATTTATGGAAAAACGCAAAACATCATATATTTTAATGCCTTTCCAATATATGTATGAAAACAGTTTTTCCATTTGCAGTTTTGGTTCGCTAAAAAAAAGCCGGACCGAAAGGGTTAAAGCGCCTTTTTTTCATATAAAAAAGTTGGGATACGAATTAAGGATATATTAATTTACATTTTTTTAAAAGTGCAACATCCACTTTTAATCATAACTTACACTTTCCTACATTTTAAATGCTTACTATTATTTTTTAAAAAAGTTACGAGATATAGAGGATTAAGGTTTAAAGATATTGGGAACTCTTAAAAGGTTTCACAATTTTTTTAAAAGTGGAAATAATGTGGAGTTGTACAAGTATTCATTATATGGATATTGAATACTCAATGCCGTCTTAAAGAAGCTACTTAATACTTCCATAATTTTGACCCGAAAACATTACATAAAAATATAACACATCTGAAAGTGCAACCCTGTTTTTTGTATGAATGGAATATTATTGAGTTGCATCAGTCAATACCTTAAAAAAGTATTGAGTAGCAGCGAAATAATACAATGCTAGACTAAGATACTTGAAATCTGTACTTTTGTGAAGTAATTTCTTGTCAATTCGTAATTTCACACAAACAATGCTAATGAAATAAGGTAAAGCAAAAAAGTTATAAAAATAATAAATACAAATACTAAAAAATCAGGCTTATTGTAAGCCAATTCCTAGCCGAACATTTATCGGCGGCGGTGGTACTAAAAAATCTCGGCAGCTTGGCTCAGCCTGCTTGATGCCGTTCGGTGCTGACTATAAGAATGGCCCTTAATTTTTATTAATACTATGTTATATTCTGATTTAGGCCCTGTGTGAGATGGCTACATAAATTTTAAAATAAATAGAAATTGACAAAAGGGTTAAAAAAGTTTTGAAAATATTTTTAAATTTCAAAGAAATTTAGAAACCTTGAATTTAGTTTAGATTTTATTTAGCCAGACAACCTAGGTTCAAAATTTTTATTTATACATTTTTTTTTATTGACAATCAAAGTTATTGAAAACAATTTTACTTAAAAATACAACATTTTAATTTTTTCTTAACCCATATATTTAATATTTATCTTGATATCAATTATAAATTAAAAAAACTAAAAAAAAAACAGAAGAATAACAAAAACTTTGTAAATTTCGTTTGAAACTAATCAATAATAATTAAACAAATATTTAATTTAGTGTTTAGTAGGTTTTCCTAATTTAAACTATGTATTTAAATACTTTTGCAAGTTATCGCATGAAGGCATATTGATATTTTGAGACTTGCGGAACAATTCACGATCACCAAAACTACGGGCCTTAGACATCATTGAGTCGCCTAAAAAATTTTGAAAAATATAAATAACAATTTAAAATTTCTAGATTAATGTAGAAAACTTACGATAATTTCGTTCACGACTACAAGATTGTTTCAAATGATTAATAAAATCTTCTTCTACGGATTCTTCTAAACGTCCCACCGAACCTTGATACTCGGAATAGAAGTTATCCTTAACATAATAGGGGATTTTCAAAGCATTCGTTTCACGTTTAACTGAATATTTACTAAAGTTGAAAAAAAGAATAAAATATTAATAAATAACATATAAAATTTTCATATGCCAATTACAAAAACTTACTGTGAAGGTGACAAACTGTAAATGGGATCAGATATAAAGAAGGATGACATCATAGACAAACCAATAAGCAAGAGTATGGGCAATAAATTTATTAAAGCCGAAGAAGAAGATTGACTCTTTAGAAGATAGAGAAACATTTATAAATGTTCGAATAAAAATGTCTTAACAATTATTACCTCTCTTTCTTCCCTCTGCTGGCGACGTCGCTGTGATCTCATATAGACATTTTGTTGTGGAAATCCTGTGCCAAAGAACATATTAAATAATTCCTCTGCACTAACGTCCGCTTGAAAACCCCGAGAATAACCAAAATCATTAGTGTAGTAATTACCGCGAGTTCCACCATTACCACCACCACCACTACGCGATTCATTTATGCCATACAAATCATACTGTTTACGTTTCTCCGGATCCGTCAGTATAGCAGCAGCATTTCCCACCGCCTTAAAAGCTTCAGATGCTCCAGGTGCCCGATTTTTATCAGGATGCAATTGTAAAGCCAGCTTTTTATATGCTTTTTTAATCTCCGAATCGGTAGATGTTTTTATAACACCTAAGATTTCATAATAATCTTTACACTTTTTAACCTTACGTACCGCTTCTAATTGATCGGAATTATATTCCGGTTCGGCATTACGTGAATCGGATAGTTTACGTTTACGTACACCATCTGCATCGGTATCACGTTTAGCTGAGGATGATGTAGAAGCTCCGTTCGTGGGAAAACTTTTAACTTTAATTAATAAATCTGAAATAAGAGAAAAACTAAAATTACTTTGAATTTGATTCAAAATAATAATTTAAGATTGGAGGAAAAATTTAGACCTTCAAAAATGTTTAGAAAAAAAACCGGTGTTAATATGGCATCAAGTCTATTAGCATATCTTCCGACGGTCTACATGAATCCTTTTGGATATAACTCAACTCTGACTCTGTTTGCCCGCCATTAGCTACAAAGTTGTCAATTTTAAAAAAATTTGATATTTCCATACCACAAAATCCAGCAACATAGATTTATGCCGTATAATACTTTATCAGCTTCAGCTAAAGTATATTATATTAAGCTAGAGTTGCTTAATTAAAAATATTACTGATCCTTTATGTGTCAAACGAATTTTTTCCCAAAAAATTTCTTCTTTCTCTTTAAATATTATTTACTATGCAGATGGATCTTCTCAAAATGGTTTGACGTCTTACTCCACATTTAAACAGCTTTCAAGTACACAATTTGAAATCATAAGGAAACCTAGGTTATCGGATCACAATGGTATTTTTACGGCGGAAATTGCTGCCATTAAAACAGTTATTGATCTTACTGTCGAGCATGTTGGGAAAATGTTAATCTGCACAGATAGTTTATGTGCAATCATAGCCTTAATCAAAATGGCGTCTATGATGATGATATGGAATTGAAGGAAATGAAAGTGCAGACTGTTATGCAAAACGAGCTTTAAACTTGCCCTAAATTACGGAAACTCATTCTTTCTAAAATCCATAAGTTATCCAAGCACTACTACAAAGAAACTGATCCACCGAATTGCCAGAATCGTTATGTAATTCTTACTATTTCTCATCTGCTAACAATTTGTATGGGTTTAAATTTTGATGAACCACTTGATTGTACAAACTCAACGATGAAGTGATGATTTTCCATCAAAATTAATCATGAGACTATATTTTATATCAGCGACCATAAGCGTGAATAAGCGAAATTCTATGTTCTGGGGGATGGAAAATCGACACATAATTTATGAAGGATCATTCCACCCTTTCAAACTGATCGTACGGTATGCAATAAAGGTGATTGGACTTTATTTCTCGAAGGAGCCGACGGTAACGCGATTACGATAAATATCGACAGCTATAGAACCATTCTGCCAGAATTTTTCTTTCTTGTCATACAGCACACGACACAATTTGTATTTTGAAGTATATCTTCTCAGCGCCTGTAATCTCACGTTGTTCTGATTTGACTTACCCAGTCAGATATCCCGATTTGACTGTAGCGAACTTTTTCCTCTGTGGATATTTGAAGTTGGAGGCGTTAAAGAAATTGAAAACGTGACACCACAGAAGCTACGCACAGTTATGCAAAACATAATCAAAAGAGCCCAAATTTGCATCAAAAGTTTTGTATAAAAAATAAAATGTTTTGGAAATTTATATTTTGTTTATTATACATTTAGGCTCTACAAAGAAGTATCGATAAAGGTTTGTGGTTTTAGAAAAAAAAATATGACCTTACCCTCATCATATGGTGGAGAGTATAATTAAGATGTAGGAATTCGTGTTTCGAGCTTAAAAACCATTTAGATTGTCTTACTAAAAATTAAAATAAATCTATATATTGTTTACTAACCTTTAGCCTTTGATGTTGGAAAAAGTTTTTCTGCCTTTAATAAAAACTTTTCAGCCTTTTCCAATTTGCCTTCACTTAGACATTGGACGGCTATGTCAATACAGCGCAAGGCTTCATCTTTATTCCCCTCTATGACCGTCATAATATTTTAAGGATATTTGTTTTAACGTAATATGTTGCTCCTTACTTTTGCAGTTTTAGTATTCCACTTTGTATTCTATTTTTTCAACGTCACACGGTATAAAATGCAAGCAGAGAACTTTCAAAAAAAAAAAATACAATTCAGCAATATTCGTTCACGACTGACGTCTTTGTAATAGAAAAAAATTACTGGGTCAGGGGGATTTTGGGTTGTAATAATTTTTTCACTTTTTCCCAGAATAAAGTCCCCAACAGTAAAGAAAAAAAAAGAATATTAGCAAAATTATAGAGAAATGTGCAATCATCAAGATATTTTATAAATTACCTATAAATTTATGGATACAATTTATTGAATTTGAATGTTAATATTTTTTTAGGCTTTTTATTAAATCCACATCATATTTTTTTATCAAATTAATTAAGGCAGCACAAAAGAGAAGAGTAGTTTTGTAAAAGTTTTGAGTATTAAAATACCAGTTACTCAATATTGACTTATTTAGAATATACAGGGGACCAATAGGGAATAAAGTTGCTTTGCAAAGTGATAAATAATTTATCATTTTCACTTCGCAGTTAATTTTCACTTCATGTTTTCATTTCGGGCGATTCCCATTGAGCTATCGCACATACTAATATTTAAGCGCACAATTATTGTTATTTTCAAAATACGGAAATGATATTCATCTGCGTGTTAGAGTCAATTCATACAATGCAATTGATTGCGTGCAATTTTCTTAATTTCCTTTTAAAAGTTGCTTTCAAAAATATGTCTACTTATACGGTGAAGTTAATTGCACGAAAACAGAATGTGTATGAAGCAACAAAAGAAATAGTCCCGTTTCACACAGAAACTTTTGTCGCGGCGATTCTTGTCAATTCTCTTTTAAAGTTGCCTTTGTAATGTTGCTCTGTGTAAAACGGGACATAATATGAGTGCGAAAGAGAGATAACATAAACATGCAGGAAAAACGAAAGCCGTGCCATTTTTTGTTACCACGCCTGCTTCTCTACCCCATTCGCCAGCAAACAAAAATTGCACGCAGTAATTGCATGCAACAAACTCACCGTCTAAATTGGCTCTTATTTAGGGCATACAGTAGTCAATACAAGTTCACAATGGGCCATTATAACCGAGACTAATATTTACAGCTGGCCATAGACGAAATGAGTAGCGGATGTCTGCGCACCAGCCCACTAACACATCGAACAAATCACAAGAAATTGAAAATTTCAAATTTCTTGTGAATTATTCGCGCACATTCCCATTAACATGTAAGAAGACGTCGAGCACGAAAAAATCACACGCACAAACTTACCGTGGTGGCCAGCTTGAGCGCACAAGTTTTGTTCTTTTTGTAATAAAAGGGCTATTTATTAGACACGCATACTTGTCTACAGACATGTACGATGGCTTACCAAAACTCACTGTCTAATAGCATGTATTTCTCACTGTCTAATACACAAAGTATGCCATCGTACATGTCTGCAGACAAGTATCTGTGTCTAATAGCCCTTTAAAGGGCTATTTGTAGAATGACAGAAGCCAACGTTGATAGCTTCTCGGATAATTAAAACGTACACAACTAGCTTAACATGATTATATGCAGCCCATTAAAAACATAATCCATTAAATCAATTTTCAAATCCGATTAAAATTTTGACGAATTAATTCGCGAATTAATTTTTTTTATTAGATTATTCTTTATCTTATTATAAAAATCCAGTTGATTTAAATTATTATTTATATTAATCAAACGAAATAATTAAATTTGAATACTTCAATCTTAAACCAGAGTCAAATCAATTTTGGTTTGATTCGCGAATCAAAAAAAGTATTATTTTCATTCTCCAGTATGATTTGATTCGCGAATTTATTTTTTTTTTCATGGAATTTTTATAAAACAGCCTCCTCGGGATGTCCTGGCTTTCGTGTATTATGGCAGTATGTTAATGCTCTACTAGAGCAAACTTTTTTCCGTCTTTCCCTATCTCGCTTAGCTTAAGAGATACCGGTAATTTTTAAAAATTACCATTACAAAATGGCGAATATCTAGAAAACTAAGCGAGATTTGCAATTCAATTTTGTTTTTTTTTTGTGTTAATATAACTTTATTTCACCTGTGGTGGTTGTTTAAAATAAATGTAAAATTATAGAATTAAAAACAACAAGTTTTATATTTTTATGTTTATAACATTTGTTTTTATTCAATATTTCGATCTAAGTTTTAGATCATCTTCTAGAACTATTATGAAAAAGTACCAGAAATTTTAAATACACAATATTATTTAACAAAAACATAAAATATATTAAATAATTATAACATTTTTAAGCAATACTAATTTTCCCGAGCCGCAACTTCTAGACTTCACTGTCAGTAATTGTCAACTAGCCTATGTTTTAGTTTTTTTATTTTGTTTTGATTCTCAAATCAACACAATTTTTTTAATTCGCGAAATAAAAAATAATTATGTTTGAAATGATTTTATTCAATTGAATCAAAAAAGATTCAAATGAAATTGATAATAATAATTATTTTTTCGCGAATTAATTCAATAAATTATGTTTTTCAGGGTCTGATTATATGAGCACTAGTTTTGCAATAACTAGTATATTTTTAACTAGTTCGGCAATTTCTATTGGAAAATTTTTACCCGCTAAACCATTAAAAAAGCACTAGATTAGCAGTAAAAGCGGTAAATTGGGCACAGTGAATGTCGTTCGTCGGTCGTGTGTTGCTTTTGCTAAAATTTGTTGAAATAACTTTATAACAATGTTATAAATTCTGGAAATAACATCATTTAAAATTCTGTCATTAATTATTGATAAATTTAGTAAATAAAATCCATTTACAAGTGTAAAAAATCTTGTGAAATTGTAAAATTCTTTAGAATATCGCAGACGAAAAGCAGATACAATAATATTTTCCTATTGAGTGCGTGCGTGTGGTTAGTGTAAAAATGGCGACATCTTTAGAACTAAAAAAACGTATTGTAATTTGCTAAAAGAACAATTTTAACACAAAAATAATTATTGTAAATTTTCTTAAGATTATAAAGATAAAGGCCTTTTTATATATATAATTGGAACATCTTCATAGCGAGGTAAGTGGTTTTTCTTCATTCGGATTTATTATTTTATTCAACAACGCAGAGTTGTAATTTTGTGTACTTTTTGAAAAGCAGCTGTCGCTTAAAAGTTACAGCCAATTTATACGATGAAGCTGATTGCTTTTTTTTCAATTTCCCTTTTTTAAAGTTTTTTTCTAAAGTTATGTCTAGTATTTATAAGGTGATTTTTAATCGCTCAAGCCGAATGTGAATGAGGCAACAAAAGAAGAATACATATGAATGCGAAAGAGAAATAAAAACATGCAACCGTGCTTTTTTGTTACCCCATTTGCTTATCTACCCCGTAACGCAACAAAACAAGAAAACAATAATTGCATGCAAAAATGTCACCGTGTAAATTAGCTCTTTTTGTTTATTTGTTCTTTTGAAGCAAAACGTCATATCAAAACAATTTTTTTAATATAAGCGCTTAATTTTTTGAAAACAAGAATTTAATTATTTGATAAAAAATTACATATTTTAACGCTTATTATGAATGCTGGAAATGGTCTTAAATTCTTGATAAAATTTTCGTTCTTTTTAGTACCTGTTATTGGCTATTTTAGACTTTCAGGAGGCCCTAAATGGAACTTGTGTTAGCTACACTTAATTTTTGAAGAAATTGATTGTACTGGGCGTAACGATTTTGTTTTGTTAATATTTAGTTTTGTAACAATTATTTTTAATAACTCCTCTACATCTTCTGGCCATTGTGTTTATAAAAGCTTTACATGTGCTACGAGAAATAGAGTACCATACATGTTGGACCTTCATCCAAAGTTCAGACATTTTTTAAATTTTTTCCACATATTTTCGATTGGGTTTAAATTTGGTGTTTGGGATGACCATTCCATAATGTTGATTTTGTTGTCAACAAACAACTTTTTCCTTTGGATGGTTGTCCTGTTGAAACTGACACCATGGGCATATTCCATTCAGAATATGGCTTCATTATACTCTCTAATATATGGACGTAGAGATGCTTGTCCCTATTTCCCTGGTACTAATAAATTGAACCTACTACGCCATACCAAAAAAAAAAAACATCCCCAGACCATAATGGTGCCACCACCATGCTTAAAAGTTTTTGTAGTATAGCGTGTATTTAATTTCGCATTTCTAGGACGTCTTACCCATGTTTTTCCATCACTACCAACTATAAATTAATTTTTGATTCATCGGTCCATAACACATTTCGCCACTTGTATGCCATTCTGGCCACACCAATCATTGTGAGTTTCTGCAAATTTCTTTCTTGTTTCAACGTGTTTTCTAGTCAGCATTGGAACTTTTCTGGACGTTATACCAGTCTTCTCTGCACTGTTCTTGTGGACACTTGAAAATCAATCAAAATCAATCGGTCCGGATTGCTCCTGCGGGCTGAAAAGGTTATTGTTTCGATAAAATTGCTATTAAATTATCATTTTGCTGGTTTTTCGAGGTTTTCCTATTGAATACACTGGTTTTCTTAGAGATAACGCATTTAAAACAAATTTTTTTGAACGTCCCACTAATTTGGCAATTTCTCTCTGAGATCTTTAGTACAATGCTTTGCGCGTCCCACTTTGACTTTAAATATTTCACAATTTATAACAATGTGCTTTTTATAAAAATTAAACTTAAAGAATATGCAAATCCTACTTACATATTAAAAACAAAAAAGTATTTAAATTTGTTGTTTTTTAAGTAATTCTATTTATTGTCGCTACGAGGGCGGATCAATAAGTCTGTGACTTTTTTTGTTTTTTTTTTGCAAAAAAAAAAAAAATATATTTTTTAACATAATCTCCTTTTAGCTCAATACACTTAGTCCAACGTTTCTCCAATTTTTGTATCCCTTCCAAAAAGTAGGATTTTTCGAGGACCATAAAATAGGCATTTGTTTGATCAATAATTTTATCGTTGGAGCTAAATCTCTTTCCGCCGAGCCGTTTCTTTCGGTTTGGAAATAGTCACTGGGGGCTAAATCCGGAAAATCACTTTTTTCCATTTTTAAAAAAATCCACGAGGTTGTATGTTTTGAACAGCTGTTAAACGCAAAGTAAATGAAGGAATTTGCTCAAAATTTGAAAGTAGTCTATTAATAGGTGATACTTGATGGGAGCAGTGTTGCATTTAATATAACTACGAGGGTAGTTTAATTTGATGTAGTTTTTTACATAAGGATTTGTTATTGTTTTTAATTTGCATTTTTTATTTTTTTTATATACCATAAGCAATAATACTGAAACATTTTTTTTTTTTTAATTCTCAAATAATTTAATAAATTTTTATTACTTTTACCAAATTCGTATGTACTGATTCTATTGTATTGTCCGTCACTGTGTACTTTTCGGGATTTCGATTTCAAAATACAAAAAAATAGTTGGTTAGGCTACGTTTCTACTGAACATGTTTTGCATGTGTTTTGTACATGTTTCAAAACCCGCAAGTGGAAACGTAGCATAAGCCTGCAACAAAACAAAAATACTGTAGGAAGTATTTTATGTTTTATAGAGAACTGACTGAAAAATATTTGAATTTATTTTATAACAAATTCCAAAAACTTCTTAGATTCACAATATAAAAGTATTTATATTAAGTATTTACAAAACAAGTTGTAATAATTATGTGTATTCCAATACCCTTACTTAATTAATACAATTGTAATAAATATCTAAATTTTGTAAATTTTATGTGTGTATGTTACGTGGTTTAGTAAATATATCTGCATGTCTTCGGTAGGACAATATGATAATTCAATAATGTGCTTGTTTTTTAGATCACGTACGAAGTGGTACTTAGTGTCCACATGTTTTGTTCTTTTACTGAATTTTTCTGAATCTACCAATTTAATGCAGCTTTGAATTTTGGTACCAAAATCTTCCATAAGTTTTCTTAACCACATTGCTTCTTGTACTGCTTCGGCTAACGCAATGTATTCCGCTTCCGTAGGCGAAAGTGATACACATTGTTGTTTTCGGCAAGACCAGCTTATACAACCACCGTTATATTTGAAAACATAACCACTATTTGACTTTCTGTCAACTCGATTTTGCGCCCAATCAGCATCCACATACCCGATAAGCTTTCCGGATCTGTCACCACCAAGTGGTGTATAAAACCTTCCTTTTGAAGTACATAAAAAATATTTGAATTCCAACATCGTGCTGCTTGTTTAAGGCCATACAAACTTTTCTGTAGTTTACATACGAGTACTTATTTTTTATTGTTGCTAATTTCATATCCTGGTGGATGTCGCAAATATATATGGCTTCTTCAAGCTCACCATTAAGAAAAGCAGTCTTAATGTCATAATGTTTAACTTTGTAACTCTTGGAACCTGCGATTGCAAGAAACATACGTGACTATCGGAGCAAACACTTCGTCGTAATCTAAACCGTATTTTTGGCTAAAGCCCTGTGCAACCAACCATGTTTTATTCTTCACAATTTCACCATTTGCATCTTGTTTAATTTTATAAATCCACTTACAGCCAATAGCTTTTTGACCTATAGGTAATGGCACCACCTTCCAAGTTTTGTTGCTCTTTAACGATTTCATTTCTTGGTTTATAGCATGAATCCAATTTTCTCTATCCGCACATTCCAGTGCTTGCTTATAAGAAGTTGGTTCAGCAGCTTTTACCAAGTTATCATAACGTTGCGGAAGTACCCCCAAATTCGGACGATTTGACCTTCTCAGAGGTAATTGTTCATCTGCAATGAGCGTTAAATCATTAGTTTCAGATAATAGTGGATTTACCGTTATGTTATTCCTATCACTAGAAACAGATATGTTATCTTCTTCTGTTTGAATTATAACTTCGTCATCAGCCGAATAATAATCATCATCATTAAATACGGGTATTTTTTTAAAAGTTGAAATTTCATCAGAGTTTTCTGCTTCATTTCTGCTCAAACTGACTTCGACATATTTGCTTTTATTTTGCACGCAATCGATATTTCTTGGAACATGCTTTGGAAACTTAGTATCATGTACACACTTACTTGGACTTGATTTAACTATTTTGTAATCCCGGCTTATTATAATCTTCATTTTTTCTTGGTTTAAAAAACGAAGAGCTTTTGATTCCTCCAAATATCCCATAAAGAGTAACACTTCTGTTTTCTGGTCAAATTTCTTACGCTTCTGATTAGGAATTAGAACATGAGCTTCCGATCCAAACACCTCAAACTGATTTACATCGGCTTTCTTCCCTTCCCATATTTCAAAAGGAATATTGTTGTTGGATCTTGTTTCAATTCGATTTTGTATAAAGTTTGCTCTTAAAACTGCTTCTCCCCAAAATTTACACGATATATTAGCATCCACAAGCATACATCTTGTCATATCAACTAGATTACGATTTCTTCTCTCCGCATTCTTTTCAGAAAGCAATTAACGTTATCGCCAAGGTATTCACCACCGCGATCTGATCTTAAAATTTTAGGAACTTTATTAAATTTAGTTTTAACGAAATGAAAATACTCCTTTAGCTTTTCAGAAACATCACTCTTCTTTCTCAACAAATATATCACACTATATCGACTGTAATCGTCGATAAACGTTACAAAATAACGGTAACCGCTAGGAGTGGTCTCATTCATTACTACTACATTTCTAGACATCCGACTCATCACCACAATCATTGACCTTGGTATTAGCATTTTTTAGCATCTTCTTTACAACGTTTAAATCCCGATGACCCATTTTTTTATGCCATTCGTGTACACACCCATTGTGTTTTTTGTTGTCATTTACAAAATTTATTTGATTGTGTCTTACTCTTAGCTTGTATAAGGTGGCGCAAAAGTAATCCTCCTATCAGAAAATGCTATAAATTTTGCGATTGGCCCCTAATGTCAGTTCTGTTTTGACATTTGTGTAGTAAACACATGCGAAATACACGTTAATAAACAATGTTACGCTACACTGCTCCAGAACGCGGAATATTGGTGACTATTTATTTGAGCAATAATGAAGATGATTTTTCATCAAAAATAATTATGAGTGATGAGGCCCATTTCCATCTTAGCGGGTACGTAAATAAGCAAAATTTAAGCTTCTGGGGCACTGAAAATCCGCGTGTAACCCACGAAGAGCCATTACACCCGCTCAAAGTCACTGTATGGTGTGCTGTTTTCGTTGGAGGAGTCATCGGACATTTTTTCTTCGAAGACGTCGCGGGCCAAGCGGTTACTGTGAATGGTGAACGCTACAGAGCAATGATCAACGAGTTCTTTTTGCCGCAACTTGATAAATTGGGATTGGAAAACATGTGCGGGTTTATGTCAACAAGACTTAGACTCTTGCAGCTCTTAAAGACAATATCCGTCAAGAATGTGAGGACCTATCGCCGGAAGTTTTGGCCAAAGTGATGGAAAATGCCATAAAAAGGGCTCAAATGACAATCAACTGTGGCGGCAGCCATTTACATGACATCATATTCTCGACTTGATGTAAAAAAAATTAAAAGACCAAATAAAAATAATCCACAAGAAGAATCAAAGTTTTTAATTTTTTTTTTAAATTACAGCCAAAAAACATCGGAAGGTTATTTTTGCGCCACCCTGTAGAGATCACTCATCAAATCACCAACAGCAATAGTAAGGTTGTTTTTCATTATTTTGCATATTTTGTTTTTGAAAAGTACATCGTAGCCTTTTTCAGTTAACTTCCTGTTAGAAAGTAGGTTGCATTCAATCGATGGAACGTAAAAAACTCCTTTTACAACAATTTTTTCACTTGTGTTGTCTTCTTTAACAACTTCGATATATCCTGAACCTTTACCTTGTGATTTGAGTTGATAGCCATTTGCAACGCTAGCTCCCTCAATGTGGTTTTCATTTATATTTTCATAAAATGATTTATGATTTGATGATTTGCTATGTGACACGTGGCTCCAGAATCAATAAACCAATCAGCTTTTCCACACTTACCGAGCCAAAAACATTGTTCTTTATTGTTGTTTTGAACATCACAAATTCCAGTCATGTTGACTTTATTTTTCTTTGACATCGCATCTTTATAAAATTTACAATTCATTTTGAAATGATCAACCTTGTCGCAGTAAAAATATTTCTTGACATTGTTCTGTTGATCTTTTTGTAACTTTCCTTTGTGTACCTTCATTACTGCCGCATCTGATGCTGTCCTTTTATGTACTTTACGTGTGGCTTCTTCGATTAGATTTATGTAAGATTTAAATTTTCATCACTGCGTGCTTCCAAAGCAACTATGAGTGGATCATATGATTCGGGAAGACTTCCTAACAACATTGCCACTGTCCATGATTCATTTAACAGATCACCCATGACAGCTAGTTGATCAATGTATCGCATCATCTCATTAATGTGTATTTCCATTTTTTCGTCATCTGTAAGTTGCATTTTACATATTGTCTTCATGACAAAAACACGAGTACTTAAAGATGGTTTTTCATAATGATCCTTTAGACATTTCCCATAATCGCTTGTTTTTAACGCATCTTTTAAATGAACCAGTTGTTCATCTTCTACCATGAGCCCAATACATGCCCTTGCTTGCCCGTCTTTCTTTAACCATATGGTATTCAGCTCTGCAGGCATTGGTGTTGAAACCACATCCCACTGATCTTCTTTGATTAAAATTAGCTCCATTTTAATTTTCCATACAGAATAGTTAGCTCCATTTAGCTTGGTAACGGTAAATTTTATTTCATCTCTTGAAAACCTTTTTCTTTAAAATTTCTAATTTTTTTATAGCCCATAACCTGTAGAAAGTATTTTATGTTTTATAGAGAACTGACTGAAAAATATTTAAATTTTATTATATAATAAATTCCAAAAACTTCTTAGATTCACAATATAAAAGTATTTATATTAAAGTATTTACAAAACAAGTTGTAATAATTATGTGTATTCCAATAAATACCTCTGTCAAATAATTATATGTACAATATATAATATTGAATTATAGATAAGAAAAAGAAATATTTTTTTTTCATATTTGTTTTATATTTTATTAAGTTTTATGTGATATTTAAAATAAAAAAAAAATATATATGTATTTTTAATTCTAATTTTTAAAACAGAAAAACAAATTTACTTTATAGAAAAAAATTATATGTGCATAAAAAAAATCATATTTATTCTAATTGTTTAATTTATTTAAGTAAATTAATAAGATATTGTGTTGCCCTTGTGTATTAAAACTTGTTGTAGCCTACGAGGCATAGAACCCACCAAGTTGCTTAAAGTGCCAATATCAACGTGTTCCCATTCTATTGTTCTTTAAATGTTGTGTATTGCTTTGACTTTGAAAAGACCTTGGCAGAAAGGATCCCCCAGAGGTCTTCAATTGGGTTAAGGTCGGCACTTATGGCTGGCCATTCCAATACTGGTGCGCATTAAAAAAGTTTTTTGTCAAAAGAGCGACATGCATTGGAGCGTTGTCTTGTTGGAACGTCCAACTATCTCCATATAGTTCGCCAGCAAAATCTATTAAATTGTTCTCCAACAAGTCAACATATATTTCCGCATTCATTTTAGTGGGGACAAAGCATATTTGGGACTTTCCTCGAGCCCCAAATGCAGCCCATACCATGAGAGATCCACCACCGAGATTTCGCTTATAGCAAGTTTGCCGAGAATGTCTTTGATCTCTCCAATATTTATGGTGACCGTCAGGTCCGTCCAAATTAAATTTTTTCTTATCACTAAAAATGACTGTTTCAAATTCTTCCTCCCAAAATTTGTATTTTTCTGCAAATGCAATACGCTAATTTTTATGGTGCTGGGTTAAGCGTGGCTTGGCAATTTTGTTTTCATAAATAAGATCCATATCGTCCTTAAGCAGTTGCTGGACACGCTGTCTCGTAACATTTAGGTCTAGTTCCACCTTTATTTGTTTGCAACACATATTTTCATTTGTTGCTAAATGTCGAATATGCCTTGGTCCTCTCATCTATAGTTGGGATGCGTCCAGTGCGCTTATTAGTGTTGTAGTTTTGGGGGTCCTTGACATAGTTTGACACAGTATTGCGGTGCCGATTTATCGCAGCTGCGATTTCACCAATTCCCTTGCCAGCAAGTCGCATTCCATTAATTTTCCCGCGTTCCAGATCGGAAAGCTCAGCTTCACGCTGCGTTTTCAACTTAAAACAAAAGTGTGAATACAGTTTTTCTTAAAATATATATAAAAAAACTTTAATTACTCACCTCCGGGTCGATTTTTTATATTGAACACAAAAGAAAAATATTGATGTGCACTTTTCAGCATCAGAAACGCGAGTGTTAATGAATGCACATATATTTATTTTCTATTGAACTTAGAACTTAAAGCGATAATAACGGGATAACGGGACCACAAATGAAGTCAAATAAAAAAATAAATTTCACGATTAAAAGAGACTAAATATAAGCAAACAAATTTTGTAAAGTCAAAGTCAAATTACCGTTAGTTCTTAGATATAGAAACAAAAAATATCTATGCACATATAATTATTTGTCTAAGGTATGAATATGAATATACAAAACAATAATCTAAAAACTTTAAGTAAAAAGGATCTTATTAGCCTATTAAGCACCCGGTATTAAAAAAAATAAATTTTGTTACAAAAAAAAGTCTCAATAATCGATTTAATAGGTCTGTACGAGGTAATTTTGGGTGAAGTCTGGTAAAATGAGAGTAAGCAAAAAATTCTCTCACAAAACCATAAAAATGCCCAAAATTCTGCGGACGCACAAAACCACATTTCATACTCAAATATAAACGCCAAATTTATTATTAAGAAGGAAAAGTTCTTTATAATTAGTTTTTAGTTAACTTTAATTTTTTTCAAAAATGCAAAACAGCTAATTTATTAGCAACAGCTGATGATTTGACAATTTTACCATTTTACCCAAACAAAAAGTACGGGTAAGTTCTGGTAAAATGAGAAACACAATTACTCTCTCATGAATGCTCTTATTTACCCAATTTTTATTACAAGAAACGCTTTCTGGTAAGATTGGGTTCCCGTGGGCACCCGCGGTAACGTACGTCGAACACACCTAATGTGTTGTACCAAATTTCAAAATATTAGCGATTTATCGAACATATTTCAAACGTCTGTTTTTTTGAAAAATAATTTTTCATCTTATGACCATTTATACAGCTAACTGGACATGTTTTTTATACTAAAAATCAGGACTTTTTTTGAAAGCCGACTACTATAAAAAATGTTTCTCTCTTGAGCACATAACCATTTTAATTAAATTTTTTAAAATTGTGAAATACAAAGAATAAATAAATATATAATTTTTTGTTAACAATTCAATAAACAAGCTAAAGTACATTCATTTTTATTAAATTTATAGCTAGGACCTTATTTTAACATTTTTTATTAAAAAATGCTACGTGCAACCGATTTTTGACCTACTCATGGAAAGCGATAAAGAAGATATGTCAGATGAAGAAAATGAGGAGAAAGAAAAGAGCTTGGCTTTTAAAGAGGAAATAGCGGAAGAATAAATGGAAGAGATATCATTATTTTCATGAATTTAAAAATGCAGTATCTAAGAATCCTTTCGTCCTTGAACAAAATTGTTATTTCTATTGTTTCTTTCAGAAGCATAAAAGAAATATTTTTGAAGTCTTCTGAGGCTAGGTTTTTACTTGGGACTAAGGAGGTTAAATTGGATTTCATTTTGTATGGGAAATCTGTTTATCTGTAAATCTGATTATGTTGGAAAGACGTTTATTTACAATTATTCGTTCATACTTTTCAAAAAGGAAAATACAGTGCACGCTCGATAACTTGAACTAATTAAAGCCAAGGAAGTTCACGTTAACAAAAGTGTTCACGTTTTCGAATGCCAAATACGTATAAAGAATATAAGCACATACATATACATACACATTTATGTTCATATTTTATTGTTTATTTGTACATTCGTTTGTGCGCAACAGAAATAAATATCTTAGAAATAGATTGTTTTATTATATATAATATAATACATATATTATTTTTATTTAAAAAAATCAGTCATTTTTCTTTGTACTTTCTGCTTTTCTAACAACTGAAACACAGCTTTCTCCCTCAGACGTCTTAGTACATTCAAATCACTTTGATCGACGTCTTCATGGCTAGCCCACTGTACCGCTTTGTTGAATATTTGGACTGCTTCACTTGGTTTAATTTTCTCCAGTTCTGAGATGCAGTCATCATCGTTGGATTCATCCTCCTCTTCAATATCGATATCGTTATCCGCAATGTCTATGTCTATATCATAGTTCCATTCTTGAACAATCGGTAACGTACATTCAATCTGAAATGGTTAATAACAACAACATTTTCAATAACTTACATATCTTTGGGAATGACTGCGCGAAACAACAAACCTCAGGGTCTAAACTGTGTAGGAGATCGACGGTGTGGCACATTAAGGGGCGAAGTTCAGTTATCCACTGTTCTTTTAAAACGGCCAACGGTATACCATCCTCGGGATCATCGTCGTGTCCTGCAAAGTGCAAAATATTGTTCCAGCACCTAGCTTAAGTTTCTTGGCCCACACGACTACAGGCGGCATCCAAAAGATTTATAGCTTTTTTTAATGTTATTTTTTTCATAGACTCGAGTAAATTAGATTGCGTCGCTGCTATTGATACTAAAAGGCTATTTCTGTAGTGCAGCTTCGTAATTTTTATGGCATTCTGATTCATCGGTTGAATGAGAGGAGTGACATTTGGTGGCATAAACATTGCGAAAATTTTCCCATCTTCCGATTTCAGTTCAGCTTCATTAGGATGGGAAGGTGCGTTGTCGATTAGAAGAAGAGCTTTTAATGGCAACTTTTTTTCTTTTAAAAACGCTTTCACCTTAAAAACAAGACAAACGTATATAAAAAATGTATTCAAAAATCAAAGGAGACATTTACCTGTGGAACAAATGATTCATGAAACCAATCTTTGAATAAAGTCGATGTCATCCAGGCTGACTTTGAACTTTTGTAGTCGGTGGGGCACTCAAAGTTTTAAAAACAGCGTGGATTCTTTGCTTTTCCAATTACCAAGAGCTTAAGTTTGTGAGATCCAGTGGCATTTGAACCACACAAGAACGTAACACGCTGCTTCTCTGTCTTTACGCCAGGGGCTCTCTTTTCCAAACTGGATACGTATGTTTTTTCTGGCAGAAGTTTCCAGAATAAACCAGACTCATGAGCATTATAAAGCTGATCGTTGCTTAACTCCATTTCAGTCATTATAGCTTTATAGCGCAGTACAAAGCCAAAATTGCGACTAAAATGATTTGTGTGTTACATTTACAATCGAAAAGCCAAATAACTTACTATTAGGGGACTCCCAAGAAACAGAATTATGTATTTGAAATCAAAGCTAACTATGAAACGTATAAAACAATGATCAACCTCTGAAACGTTGAAATGTCTATTGTTCACGTTATAGAGCTTTCTTGCTTTGTTCACGTTTTAGAGTAGTCAATGCACAAAAAAAAATTGTTCACGTTTTGGGGTGTTCACGTTTTGGAGTATTCACGTTATCGAGCGTGCACTTTACTTGTTTTTAAACATTTTATTGAAACATATTTTTCTTGATTTGTTTTTTTTTTTATAAAAAATGACAAATTGAAAATAAAATTTTTATTCGTACACAAATATTTAAAACCAACAAACGTTGTTTTAATCTGCCAACAGATTTTGAGCGTTAAATGTAAATTCGCTCTAACAAATAAAATTTTTAAACATTTTATTCAATATAAATTTTGTGTATTAATATCAAATTAACAGTTATAAACGTACACATTCTTTATTTGGAATATTTTATTTTTCTGGATAATTTAACGGGCACTCCTCCTTTGGGCATTATTGGTATACCGAAATTATCGATTTCAATTTCTTGGACATTATGATTAATTTCAATATTGAAATAAGTTAATACTTTTGATAGGGCCACTTTAACGTTTACTTTACCCATACGTTGAGCTAGAATAATAAAACCATTCAAAAAAAAAAAAAAATTAATGCAATTAACGAAATCGTACATAGAATTGAGGAATTCATACATAAAAAGTAATTCAATGACTGATGAATATTTTGAAACAAAAAATGCTAAAAAATACACAATTTTTGAGGATTATTCAACTTTTTTTTTTTTTTTTACTTTACTAATCTTACCTATACAATGTCGTGGGCCTTCACCAAAAGGCATATAAGCAGTTGGATTATAGTTCATATTTTCCTCTAGAAAACGTTCTGGATCATAACTCATAGGATCGGGAAAATATTCGGCATCACGATGCATACCAAATAATGATATTATAATAGGTGTACCCTTTTTAATAACCAATTTTGTATCAGTTACAGCATAATCTTGTGTACATTCACGATTTAATATGGGAAGTCCAGGATATTTACGTGTTGTTTCCATAACACATAAATCTAAAAATTTCATATCTTTCAAAGCATCATAAGTTAAAGAACCATGTTTTTCTAAGGCTTGTTCTACATCCTCTTGAGCTTTCTTTAACCACTTTGGATGCTGAGCTAATTCATATAAAGTAAAAGCAGAGGTAGATGCCGATGTCTCAAAACCGGCTACATAAAATAAAAACAATTGAGCTGCTATCAATTCCACTGACATGCATGTTAAGGCATCTGCAAAATATAAAAGCAAATAAAAACTGGAAGTTAAATTTTGTTTCAATAGATTTGTTTGTTTTGTTGTTGTGAAAATGATGCTGGCGTCTTTACTATACATTACCCTTAGTTTTTTCAGCCGACCATTCCTCATCGTCATCACCATTGATTTTTCCTGTATTACGTAGTTGCAGTAACAATTGTAACATATCCTTACGTATGACATTGTTCTTTTCTCGATATTCAATGGTACGGCGTACAATTTGTTTCATATATTCATGAGCCGGTTCCGTCCAACCAAAACGTTGAAATAACTTTTCTAAACTGTAATGAAGTTTTTAGAAAATTATAAATGCAAAAAATTGGTGAACAATATTTAAACACTGATAGTTGGGATTTAAACTTTTTTGTATATAAAAAATGTGTATTTTTTAGGAGATTCGTAGGGATTTTGATTTAAATATTTCTATATTCATAGTATTAAAATCAAATGAAATATTATTTTATTGATCAATTAAGCTACTTGTATTACAAATGAAATGATATAAAATAAAATATTGAAGACAAAATTGTGTAATATCTTTTGAACTAGCAAAATATTACAGCATTGGCAATTACGTTGTAAAATTGAAAATACTCCAGTCGATGTTTTGGATTTTTAACTTTTAAAGTGTCGAAATAATAACACCAATATAGGCTTGGCCGTGGGTGTTTGTCCACCCTTACACAGCGTATCAAAAATTATCAGATTTATTTATTTAACAAACCTGTAAAGTATGAGACTTGATTAATACTTAGGTAAGCCAAATGTTTTCTTACCTAATCGGGTCTTGACTGCATTTCGCAAGCTCGAAAAAATACCAAATTGTTGAAGTAAAGGAGTTGTCCAATCCTTAGAAAAAAATTCGAACCTGCATGACAGCACACAAAAATCCGGCTTTTGGGATTAATTGTATGTCCTATTTTTGGACATGAGTCGGCTGTGAAGAGTGTGTTCATTTTTGATTCCTATTTTTTAACTTAATTTAATTAGTTTAATTTTTGGTCAAAAAGATTAAATATAAGTACAAGACTAACATGAATTTATTCCAGTGAGAGGGTTCTGCATTGATCGAAACAAATGTTAGTCGGACGGCGCAAGGTCTGGACTATAAGGCAAAACTTCCCAACCACTATTTTCTGAATAGTTTTTAACCGGTCTTGGGACATGTGGCCGAGTGTTGTCATGATGGATAACATTACAACTTCATGTCCGGTCGTTTATTCCGGGCTTTTTTCAGCCAACCCTCGCTTTAAAAGAATGTGTTTGGTACAGGTCTCGGTGATCGTCTGCCTGGATTTTAGCAGCTCTTAGTAGATGGAACACTTCTGGTCCCTACAAATACAGAGTATTACCTTGGCGCAGTGGATATTCGGCTATGGTGTTGATTTGGCTGTTAGGCCGGGCTTCCCATATTATTCATCGCCAGTAATGGTTCGATGCAAAAATGCAACATTTCAAACATGCAAAATCACCTTTCAACGTCTCCCGGCTTCAACTCTTCATGGTGTAATGCATCCAATTCATAATCTACGAAATTTTTTTGGCTGACCTGGGCGGTCTTAGTCTTCCTTGTAAAAATCACCACTTCTGAACCCGCTTGCATCTTCGCGAGGTGATCGTCATGTCAATAGATAAACGGACATTGCTAAATCGGCTTAAAATTTTATAAAGATCACGATTATAAATACTTTATGGGGTCTTAGACCTATATTTCGACATGTTACAAACGAAATGATACCCTAAACATACCTGGTTTAATGTATAAAAAGCAAATTAATACCAGAGTAACGATTCTGAAGGGTCTTTAAACTGTCGAAGTGGTAAAAACTGTCATTGGAGGGTAACACCATACAGTTTGTCGTTCCGTTTGTAATATGTCGAAATAAGACCCCATAATTTATATTCGTGATCCTTATGCAATTTTAAGTCGATTTAGCGATGTTCGTCTGTCTGTCTGTTGCCTATTTTTACCCAGATTAAAGGACATCCTCTAAAGCAGTTTGGTATTGAAATGAACAAAATCAGTCCAGCGGTTAAAAAGTTATGAGTGAAAATTTGAAGATACCTCTAAATTTTCCATACAAATTGCTGTATTTTAGTACAATTTCACATAATACATTTTCACACATTTTTCACCAATCGCAAAGAAATGAATAATATTTTGTTTGCACCTCAAATATTTTTCACCTCAAAAAATTTTTTTCACCTCCATAATTTTACTTCAAACATTTTTTACATTATTTGTATCAAAAACAGTAGCGAACATTTTTTAGGATATTTGTGGAGAGTATTCAAAGATTCGGCACAGCCGAATTTAAGCATTTTTTATACTTGTTTGTTATTGTTTTAAAATAATAAAAGAGTAATTTTTTATCGCTTCACAACTTTGCCAATCAATAAGAATTAATATCCCAGTATCGGCCCCATCACAACATTGACAAATAAAATTTTATAAATTTTGGAACTTTATTATTAAGGATATTCATTTCAGTTTTTTTTTGTGGTTGGAAAATAGAAAAGTGGAAAAAAATTTCCACCAAAAGTTGAATTTTTAACAACCTATAACCAAGTGTAAAAAAATCTGGATAAAAAGTTGTAATTTTCCACCATAAACGTCAAACGAAATGTTGTTGCCACTTTTAAGAAAATCGTTTATTTGTATTTCAAAGTACGAAGAATTACATCTCTTTTTGTAAAACCCTAAATTATACAACTATGATTTTAAAAATCATGTGTAGCATTTATATTTCATTTTTTAAGAAGAAAATATTAAAAATGAGTTCCATGAAAAAAAAAAAATATCCAAAGGGTCTCGGCCAATTTAAATTCTGTGCCATTTACGCAAACAATGCAGTGCGATAATTCACTAACCGTCTTCTTCACAATATGAGCTCTTTCGTCTATTTTTGAAGTTCTAGAAACGCCCGAAATACTCGTTTTGTTGTATTTTGTATAGTGCTCCCATCTCCATCTCCTGAAGCCCCGAATCTGCATAGAAAACTACAGCACCCACACCATACCTTAGATTTAGGAACGAAGTACTCCCACGCCGCAAAAACATCACTACGCTCAAATCATCATAAAGAATGTTCAATTCTTTTTCCACCAAATTGTCGGCTATCTCTTCAGTTGCTAAATCATCATCTGATGTAAAAGTTTCTAAAAATAATATTTCAAAACTTATATTGTATTGTTTTTTGAAAAAATTATCTTTATATACTGATATTTTTATAAATATTATCAATTTCCATTCAAAATGCGGTAATTAAATAATCAATCAATTCACTTTTAACACTTCTTCTTGGCATCTTGGAAAATATTAATGACTGTCACATCATTGACTGCTTGTTTTCTTTTTTTTTTGGCAGTTCAAACATTTATATTTTTTATTTCAAAAAATTACCGCTCACATCAATAAGAGTTTAATTTTTAATTTTCTAATTTTTCCAACCAGAAAAATCTAAAATGATTACCCTATTGTTTTGTATGGAAAGTTGTGATTTTCTTTAGTCTTAAAAATACTCTTATGATAACCGCAACTCATCACATGTAGGAATAGGTATGATTAGCTAAATTTGATTAAAACATTTTTCAGTGTATAAAAAAAAGACAAAACAAATACTAAATGGAACTTACACAGGAAATAAAAATTGACAGGTACCTCGTAATACACCACGATAAGTATTTTCATTAATATTTTTTTGCAAGGCTAAGAATTCATTATCAGGATTATCAAAACTATTAACTTCCAAACCAAAAATTGATGAAGCTATAATATCGATAGCGTATCTAAAATGAAAATAAAACATTAAAATTTATTTAAAGAAAACGACAAATAAAATTCCTCTAAACGTACGTTGCAAATAATTGTTTAACTTCTACAGTAGCACTTGTGCCGTCTGGCGGCAATAAAGTATTTATATGTTGTACCATTTTATTGGAAACATCTTCGACAGTACCAAACATACCCTTTAATTTACCCGAAGTAAAAGAAGGTGTTAGTTTTGTTCTCAAAGATTTCCATGTTTTTCCTTTTAAAAAGAACAAACCACCTGACATGGGATCATTTTCTTCATCTACATAAACGCCACGATCATGGAAACTATTGAAATCTTTAGTCAACACATCCCGGGCGAGTTGGGCATCTCTAATTAACAAAGCTGGACGATTGATTAAATATATACCCAATACCTTATCATTCGATTCTTTATATATATCATAAATAGCCATGCCAAAAGATTTCTTCCAAGTACGTAACACTGGATCTAAAACTCCGAATGGAATATGGGCTGCAACATGGGGAAATCCCAAACGTTGCCAATAAGTGTAGCACCATTTAAAATATAGAACTATTACAGTGCATATGGTAATTATTAAGTACAGCAACATTTTTGTTGGCACACTATGAGAATATTAAACACTTTGTTGTTTTAATTTATTCTTCAATTGAGATGCAATTAGAATTGTATATTATTTTTTTTTCTAAATTTTTAGTGCTGCTTATTTAGCTTTGAAATTCTAACTGAATTCTTTTTTGTTAAACTTAAAATATTTCATACCTAATCTTATCAGTAATACTATGTAGATGCAGTACTATTCGCTTATCTGTAGTCACAATTCTGTGACTATAAGCCCAATTTTTGTAAATCCCACATATGTGACAGATAAGCGAATTTGGATATAGTCTTAATTAATTAATGTCTAATTAGCATAATAACAGTGGAAAAATTGGAATATAAAAATGGCATTTGAAAAGCTTTGACTCAATTATCCGATTTCCCTTTTAAGCATAAGCTTTTTATTTATTTAAAAATGTTTGAATTTCAGAATAGTTTGGGAATTTTTTATATTGTGAATAGATCTTGAATTATTTGCATACATAGTATATGTCAAATGTGATAATATGAATATTAACATTGTCCAACGTTTCTCCAATTTGTTTATCCATTCCAAAGAATAATACTTGTTGAGGCCATTAAAATATTTGTATATCCTCGTAAGATGATTTCCTCGTTGGAGTCAAATCCCTCCGCCGAGCTATTTCTTCAGACTTGAAAGCAAGAAATAGTCACTCTGGGCTAAATCCGGATCATAGGGCGGAAGAGGGAGCAACTCCTAGCCTAATTTGTGGTCGATTGTGAGCAAGCAAACGCGGCAGCCATCTTGCTGAAAGCCTTCTCATACCTAAGTGACCATTCAAAATTGAAAGACGCCTATGGCTTCCACAATCTCTCACACTTTCAATTTCTGATCGGCCAATACCATACCATGAATTTTTTCAATTGTTTCGGGTGTAGAGACCTCAACTGGGCGTCCAGAACGTTCGGCATCTGCCGTACTGGTACGGCCACAACGAAATTAAGTTAACCCATTTTATCATTGAAATCGATAGTGCAGAGCTCGTATAGTATTTATAAAGCTTACCCTTGGTTTGAGTGATGGTATTGAGCTCACGAAATTCCTTTTTCTCCATAAATCACGTCGTATTCTGCTATCAATGCCTGTCAAACACAAACAAAACGACATTGCTTGATCAAATTTGGATAGGAGTCCACTGACATATGCCTGTTGACAGTAGCAATGTTGTCCTTTCAGTTAAGAGGTGGGAAATTCAAAAAGTCGCTGACTTATTGAGCCGCCCTCGTAGTTGCCATTTATAGGGCATTAAAACCATACTAATGTGGACTATATCGAAATGGTCTATAAGCGAAAAGTACTGTAAAAAGTAAACGTCAATTTCTCTTTCTAAACAATAATCTCGAAACGATAAGGGCGTTTGTGTTGAATAAATAATTTAATATTTTAAAATTTATGTTTAAACAATTCATTAGGAGAATTCGATTGTTTACAAACTTATCAAATATTTGGAGTACACTGTAATAAAAATCAATGATAAAAACGGTCCTTATGTTGAAAACTAACCTGGAAAATACTTCAGAGAAAACTCAGCATTTTATTGAAAAATAATAATTTAATATTTATATTTAATTATTTTATTTGTTTGTTTTGTGTATATTTATTTGATTATTTCCCTCATATTGGTATTGTTATTACCGTTACCGAAGTATCACTACCGGTATTATAAAAAAATATGTTTTCACACTCAACAACTCCAACCAATGTTGTCAACTAAATTAAAAAATCGATAACCGCACGTCAAATTAGCAGTACGGATTTTTAGTAACAATCAATAAAGTAAAATTAATTTACAATTTTGTGTGTTTTGTATTAAAATATTTATATAAAATTTTTTTTTGCTTAAATAATATTATACCTGTATTTAGGGAAATGGTTAAAAAATACCGGTATTAAAAAGGTATCGGCTGTGAATGTTGTGGTGTAATGGTTAGCGCTTTGGACTGTTATACAAAAGGTTGCGGGTTAGATCACCAGCGACGCCAAAATCAATTTAGAAAAATAATATGTATGAGTTTTTATCTCTCAAATATATCGCAACGTCCTCTTTCGATGTTCCCATAGTACTTCACGCCACCGAAATATAATAATGTAATAGCTGGGCTATGAATTAAAAACCTTCAACAATTCCGCCAACTCTTCGATTCATCAATTTCCATTTACTCGTGGAAACAGAAATTCCCATAAGCCAGCCCTGAGATGTACAACTGTTGTCACCAGTGTATTCATGTATTTTTTCAGATTTTTCATATAAAAATATAATATTTGTTCAATATACATACACTTAAAAAAGTTTGTAAGTTAAAATAACTGAAAATATCATTTAAAAGAAATGATATTTCATTTAAAAACCGGTCTACTTAATTTTCATTTAAATTAAATGCCATTTGTTATTTATTTTTAAATGTTGATTAATCAACTGACACATCCGTAAGAAACAAATGATATAATCAGTTAAAATAAATGTCAAAATTTTACCTACCAATCCTTAAAAAATAAATGTTTTTTTCATTTATTTGAAATTATTTCCGTTTTGGTATTTTTTGTTTTTTTTAATAAACTCGTACAATACAAAATGTATGTATGCATATGAAGCTATAAACACTTTTTGTGTGAATGTATTTGTGTATGTATGTGTGTTTATGAAGTTCTAGTAATTTGTATTGAAAATTTTGTATATATACAACCAATTTAAATAAAAAAACAAATTGAAATTCTTTGAATATTTTTTTTTGAAACAGACAGAAAACAAAAATTAAATTTGTAATAACTGTTACGGACACAAATAAACCACAAGTTTCCGTTTTGTGGGTAATTTTTTATTAAATTTCAAACAAATGAAAAAAATAAATGAAACTGAAAAAAATCGGTAAATGATAGTAAATTATTTCGAATAAATGTATAAAACAGTTAATATAGATATTTCTTTGAAAAATAAATGTATTTTCCTTTATTTTTAAATGGAACGGAAAACTTTTTTATTAAACTACAAACAGTTAACTACATAATATTCTGAGTGTACTCTTTATTTTTACTAAAATTAGACATGTTTAATAATTTTTACTTTGCAAACAAACTTTGCAATTGTGTTAAAAACAAGTAAGAGCGGCTAAATTCGGCTATGCCGAATCTTATATACCCTTCACCATGGTATTCTGAAGGAGATGAATACATCGTTGGAATCTACTACCTCATAGCTCTCCACAAACAAGCGGTATCCCCATTTATTTTTTCTTAAATGTCCAAAAATTTTAATCCAAAATAATATGTCATGTAAAATCTCAAATTTATATTTTTCCATATGTTTCAGCGCTTTTCTTGTCAAATTTGGCATTTTCTAGGAAAAAAAAAGTTGGCGACACTACTATTTATTTTTTATTTATATCATTCACAATAGTTGTGAAACGTATTTAACCTACGTATTTATCTTCACACTCTTATTAAACAAAGGGATTTTACTGGAAAAATTAGAGGTAGTCCTGGTTTTTTGCTAATATCTCAGCCATTTATTAACCGATCTGTCTGATTTTTAATAGCAAACAGAAATGGATCACATGTAACAGAAATAAAAAAGAATCAAGTCCTCATCATGTCTGGGTTCTTCGGAAAACCCATTTCAACACACAGACGGACAGACGGACAGACGGACAGACGGACATCGTTAAATCAACTTCGCTCTTCATATGGACCCAGAATATATATACTTTATAGGGTCTAAGATCAATATTGTAGAAATTACAAACGGAATGACAAACTTATATATACCCTTCCACCTATGGTGAAGGGTATAAATAGTAACATAACATTGTGACAGTATTAAAGTGTGTACACACATTGAACAACTCTGACTATTCATATCCATTATTTCCGATTTCTATGGTAAAAATATATAATAAAGAGAATAAATTGCTATTAATTGTTGCAACACATATGAAAAAACCTAAAAAAAATGCATGACTTTAAAAAAGTTGTTTTCATGAAAAAACTGACAAACAGTTAAGAATCCCAAAAACTGGGTAAAAAATTAAACTGTTTATGTGGCAGCACTGCATACACCAAATTTAATGTTTTTCAACACATTAGCAACTTTGAAATTGTTGCCCACTCATATAAACATGTTGCCGCCGAACTCTGTAGCATGTTGAATTTTTGGTAGTGTTTCTAACACTTTATTGTAAATTATATATTTTTTGGTACTACTGAATGAAATAATTGTATTTTTTGTGCTCTTAGCTGTGAGATTTGTTGACATTCGTGTAGTGTATGTGTAAATTGCCGATTGTGTTTGGCCCCTGTGTGCTATGAGTGCCGATTACTGGGGTAAACGTATTTTTTCCCTGTTCAAAATTTGCCAAAAAAAACTTCCGCATTTTTAAGTTGTATTTCTAGTATATCTTATCAGCTTGCAATACATTTTTCCCCTTTTTTTACTACAGTTTCGATAATTTAATTTATGTTTTTGAATTGAAATTTAATGCATTAAATCCAAATGACCACTCATTGAATGGATTTAATTTCCATTCGTCTAGCGACGTACGTCTTGTGGAAACCCCATATAAATCCATTATAACAGTTTGTTTTATCAAAGCAAATGATTTTTTTTTATTCAACTTTAAGCACTAGAAACGCGTTAGTTTTTTTTTAATATCGAATGAAGAAAGAAAGAATACGTTCAATTTATCAAATGTTCAGTGATTTAATAAAAAAATTTTACCGTTCAAGTGATTTAAATTTTATTGGGTTTAAATTTATTTTTTATTATTTTATTTCATTATTTTTTGATATTTTTATGTTATTGTCTTAGTCAGCTGTTAAGCAATATTGCTATTATTACATGAAAAAAAGTACAAACTAAGCGATTTTAGTGGATATTTGAAGGTTAATGCAAACGTAATATAAAATTCTGATGCGTTTGGTGCAAAATCGTGTTTAGAAATATTTTTAACATTTCCGTTGCAAATGGATTTTTATCTCATGTTGCACTCTAGAGCTGTTATGTATATTTTTCCTACGCAACAATATTTTCCAATATCTTTGTCAAAAAAAAAAGCCTTGTTACATTTTTGCATATTGATGCGAAAAAATAAAGCATGTTTTATACATTCAGCCGAATAACAAAATTAAACATCAGTTCAATGTCTTTAGTAGACTGGATTTTTGTTGTTGTCACGGCACAATGGGGTACAATGAATATATTAAAAAAATGTAGCTATTTCTCTCCGGCTGATGGAGTTACTATGAAATTTTACAGTCATAACTAAATTAACTTCGAGCTTAAGTTTTGAAAACCAACCCCACACACAAACCAGAAACTTTGCCATAATACTCCAAAGAAGGACACCTCGAAGAAGTGAAAATGTAGAAAGCTTGCCATTTTTGATTTATGAACAGATTTTAAAAAAACGTAACATTTTTATAATCAATTTGAAAATCTCCACATGCTTACACATGTGAACTATCTTTTAAAGTGTAAAATTTATTTGCATTTAAAAACTAAAGTTTTTATTTTTAAAACAAAGGTCAGATTTTTCGAAATGTGTTTAGTTTACACAGAAATGGCGTATAAACAGCAAAAAGTAAAGTGTATTTGAAAATTCCGTTTGTCATATGAACAAATGGTAAATTTCATTTCGATCTGGCAACTTATTAGAATAGTAGTAACAGCTGTTCAAAAAAGGCGCTTCAGTGATTTTTTTTATAATGGAAAAATTATAAATTTGTGGCGTCGTTAAATATTTACATAAAAAGTGTTTATCGGGGCAAGAAATTCATAATGATATGTTTAATGTGAAAGAGCTCCTTCGAATGTAATAGTAAAAAGTTGGGAAAATGTAGTTCTTTTTTCACTGGATTTATCTGAAGCTTTTGAACGAGTGATACACTCGAAGCTTGTAAATAAATTGTTTAATTTTTTTATTTTTGATTACATGCTTGTAAACTTATATCCTCTTACTTGAGTGGCAGATTTTTTCGATTGGCGAATCTATTTCTTCAACGAAATCAATAACCTGTGGCGTCCCTCAGGGGTCTGTGATTGGAGATTACCTGCTCATGATTTACCTAAATGATCTTCTTATGGTTGGTAATGATCTATCCTGCAAGTCCGTTTATGCAGATGTTCAGTTTCTTTGTTATGCAGATGCACAGTTTGTAGATGTTTCGGAAGAGGGTGTCAATTTTATCATACGTGAGGTTTTGTCTTGGACTTCTTGCAATGGTTTTGCTGTCAATCCTAGAAAGACGAAGTCAATGGGGCTCGGTTTCGAAACTGATAGTGTGATTACTCTCAATGGTGTGAAAATTGAATTTGTAGACGAACTGAAGTGTCTTGGAGTTTTAATTGACAATTGTCTCGTCGCATATTAATAGCGTTTCTTCGAAGATATCATTTATGTTGAGAAGATTGTACTCTCTTGATTTATTTCTGAATCTCTCGTTTAGGACGCGCGTTGCTAATGCCTCATATATTGTATAGTGTCGAGGTATTTTCTGGTACCATAGATAGTGAAATTAATAGGTTTTCTAAGATTTTTAGTAGAGTTATTAGGTATGTTTTAGGTCTAATGTCACACCGTACGTGGTCCAATTTCTTGGGTGCTCTTTTTATTATTATGTAGGTATGAGGTTATTGATATTCTCTTACAAGACAATGGTGAATGGTTTTTCGGACTACATAGTTAAGAATTTTTCTTTGTCTAATTCGGAAAGGAAGAAACCCCCAAATAGTATACCCGGTACATTACACTACAATGTTTGAGCGATCGTTTCAGATTAGGCTTTCACGAATATGGAATGTTCTACTTCTACTTCTACATCTAAGGATTTTTACTTTTTCGCCCCAGATATTTTTGCGCAAGCTGAAAGACCATTTTTCAATTCATGAATAATAGCGGTTTGTTGTTTCTACCTCTTTTTTTATATACAGTGACCAGCAAAAGTCATGGTACCCTGGCTAAAATAAGAAGTCTTCCATAATTTATAAAAAAATACGTTACAAAAGACATGACACTTATTATACCCTTCACCATAGGTGGAAGGGTATATATAAGTTTGTCATTCCGTTTGTAATTTCTACAATATTGATCTTAGACCCTATAAAGTATATATATTCTGGGTCCATATGAAGAGCGAAGTTGATTTAACGATGTCCGTCTGTCCGTCTGTGTGTTGAAATGGGTTTTCCGAAGAACCCAGACATGATGAGGACTTGATTCTTTTTTATTTCTGTTACATGTGATCCATTTCTGTTTGCTATTAAAAATCAGACAGATCGGTTAATAAATGGCTGAGATATTAGCAAAAAACCAGGACTACCTCTAATTTTTCCAGTAAAATCCCTTTGTTTAATAAGAGTGTGAAGATAAATACGTAGGTTAAATACGTTTCACAACTATTGTGAATGATATAAATAAAAAATAAATAGTAGTGTCGCCAACTTTTTTTTGCCTAGAAAATGCCAAATTTGACAAGAAAAGAGCTGAAACATATGGAAAAATATAAATTTGAGATTTTACATGACATATTATTTTGGATTAAAATTTTTGGACATTTAAGAAAAAATAAATGGGGATACCGCTTGTTTGTGGAGAGCTATGAGGTAGTAGATTCCAACGATGTATTCATCTCCTTCAGAATACCATGGTGAAGGGTATATAAGATTCGGCATAGCCGAATTTAGCCGCTCTTACTTGTTTTTATTTAATGTGTTACCTTATATACTAAAACAAATCAAATACATTTTTCACCAATATATCTTAACAATAAATAAAAAAGAAAAATAGATCATAGTTACTTCATATTTTTGCGCAACAAAAGTCATGGTACCCCTGAAAACAGTGACAAAAATTTTTTCAAATTTTATGATTTTCGTAGAACTTCAATCAACCATGAGGGCTCAAGCTTTTTTGTGTGGTTTTATTTGAACCCATTCAGTCAAAAGAATTTTCTTAAGCTGCGATTTTTTAGAATTTTGTGTGATTTCGTATGCGTTTTTCTAAATTATCCCGTAAGTGATCAATGAGTTTCATATCGGCACTTTGAGGAGGGGTTTTTAGTATATGTGGTGTGTTGTACGCGACCCACATTTTAACGTCAGATTGCGTATGCTTAGGATCATTGTCCTGTTCAAAATAATAACTCTCGAATATTCAGTTTTTTAGAACTCTGATTGAGATTTTCTTTCAGAATGTTCATGTAAACTGTTTTGTCCATCGTCTCCTTAATGAAGACTAAATTGCCAACACCAGCTGCTGACATGCAACCCCATACCATACTTCCCCCCTCCATACTTCGGATTTTTCTGAAGTCGCACTCGTGCCACACTAATTCGCGTCCGTCCGATCCAAAAATGTTAAATTTTGATTTGTTTAAAAAAAATACTTTTTCCAAAAGTCGTTTGCTTAATTTTATATTCCGTTGCGAATTCATACGCTTTTTTATGTTTATTTCGCTATCACGCGGCTTCCTGCGAGCAGTACGAGCATTGCAACCGGCCCAGATAATGCATCCATGTACTGTGTCTGCAGAAACAGCTTTACCCAATGATTCCTTCAACTCTAAAGATATTTTATGAAGATATATTTCTTAATAATGTTTTCAATTTTTCGTTTATCTTTCTTTTTTTTTTATCAATTCCTTTTTCTCTTTGGAACCAATTTATAACTCTTTGCACTGTAGATTTGCTCCTAAAGTAGTGGCCACTTAGAATCGTTACGTACTGTAACAATCATAACAGCGCCTCTGTTATCAAAATGGGAAAACATTTACATATGTTTTTTACAACAAATCTACCGTTATTATACATTGAATTGCAAGTCATTCGGTTTAGTTTAACCCTAGAATCATAAGCAGTCGTAAACTTTACGAGTGCTTATGATTTACGTAATTCCAAACAAAGCTTATGATTCTAGGGTTAATAAAGTTTAGACACAATGGAAAAAGAAGCTGGTGATAAAATTGTGCACAAATATCTAGAAAATCCGACTTGGTCGCGGCTTCCTGCGAGCAGTACGAGCATTGCAACCGGCCCAGATAATGCATCCATGTACTGTGTCTGCAGAAACAGCTTTACCCAATGATTTCTTCAACTCTAAAGATATTTTATGAAGATATATTTCTTAATAATGTTTTCAATTTTTCGTTTATCTTTCTTTTTTTTTATCAATTCCTTTTTCTCTTTGGAACCAATTTATAACTCTTTGCACTGTAGATTTGCTCCTAAAGTAGTGGCCACTTAGAATCGTTACGTACTGTAACAATCATAACAGCGCCTCTGTTATCAAAATGGGAAAACATTTACATATGTTTTTTACAACAAATCTACCGTTATTATACATTGAATTGCAAGTCATTCGGTTTAGTTTAACCCTAGAATCATAAGCAGTCGTAAACTTTACGAGTGCTTATGATTTACGTAATTCCAAACAAAGCTTATGATTCTAGGGTTAATAAAGTTTAGACACAATGGAAAAAGAAGCTGGTGATAAAATTGTGCACAAATATCTAGAAAATCCGACTTGGTCGGGTTCAAAGATTGTCAAATCACTTAAAATGCTTAAAAATCCACAGTATGTAAAGTTGTAAAAAACTACAAGAATACCTTAACCACAGAAAGGAAAAAAAAAATTCTTAAAAAAACGGGAACACAAGACAAAAATTTGAAGCAGAAAGTGCTTAGGTGTCTCAAAAACAATCCAGGGTTATCAAACAATGATCGTGCCAAAAAATGTCAAACTAGCAGAAGTACTGTACGTCGAATACGTCAAAATGCTGGACTTAAGTCCTACCGTGCCATTAAATATTCGAATAGAACAGAAAAACAAGAATGAGTAGCAAAAAACGCACCAGATTGCTATATGATCAGGTTTTAACCGACTTTCGACAGGTACCAGGTCAAAAATTTTATGTCTCGCGTCAGCTCGAGGGTGTGTGGGCCCCAAATATAAATACGAAAAATTAAACAAATGTGGAAAAAATTAATAATTTGGCAGGCAATCTACAGCTGCGGTTTGAAGAGTCTACCTTTTGTGGCAAGTTCAACTATGACTCCAGAAATATATATAGAAGAGTGCTTGGAAAAACGATTGCTGCCATTCATAAGACTTCACATTCATTATTCAAATACCATAATATTGATGTTAAACCAAATCGCATCAATCCACCATAATGCCCAAATCTTCGTCCAATCGAGAAATATTGGGCAATTGTTAAACGCAAATTGAAAAAAGGTGCTGGTACAGCAAATAACCAGATTTTAATGAGAACAAAGTGAAATATATATGTTGGACAAGTGGGAAGAACAGTTGTGCAGCGGTTGATTGAAGGCATTAAAAGAGAAGGTAGAAAATTTATTCAAAATCAACAAAATTACATTTTTTATAGCTTAAAAAAATACCTTCAATTCCCTGTTTAAAATAGTAACATTTGTTTTTTCGTTAAAAAGTTATGGCCCGTTTAATCAGTCCCGATATATAATTTTAGCAGTTTCAGTGTATGATTTACCTATTTCGTAACTATTGATTATTATTTTTTGTTCTTCGTTAGAGTCGTTCCATATTTAGATCTACGTCTCATAGAGGGGTACTTTACTTTCTGAATTTGAAAGAAATCTGATTTAGAAAAAAAAGAATTGTGAATTTTATTTGGGACAATAAAAAATGTCCCCATAAACCCCCTTCCCGACATTTGCTTAACTGCACTTTTTAAGACATTTCGTTTAGCTTTATCTCAATATTTTGTAAACCCCTTCCGGGAATATTGCATTCTTAAAAACACTTTTTGCAGCATTTTTTCTCACTCTGAACTTAGTTGAACTTGTATCGTAACAAAATAATTGTTTGATACTCCGAGTATGTAATCTCATTAGGCTCTCTTTGAAGTACCTGCTTTAGCTTTTTGGTCGTCAAAAGTTAAACTCGAAATTATTTTGGCTATGACTGTGTGAAATTAGTATGCCATCTAACCAGTACGAAATGACCGAATTATTTTCAAAATATATCGATTCTGGCCCACGGCACACAGTTTTGAACTTCTACTACTTCTTTGTACAAAGTTACAAGTGTGGTAAATAAATAAATATATTTACTCGTTTGCACTGACGAATCTGTTGTCTCTTTCGTCGCGTCCAACCAACCAACCAACCAACCAACCATCCAGGCAAGCAACCAAATAAAACAAATATTCATCCATCCATCTATCCATTTAGCAAACATGTATGAAATTTGTTTAGTACTACATGGATTGTCGTCGTGTGATTAAACTCCAATCTGTATGTAAACTGATTATGGTTGCTATTTACTTATTTTATTATTTTTGTTTTAATTTTTGTTTTTATTGTAAAGAGACATTCATCCATTGTGTCGTCCGTTGTTCCTGAGTTGTTTTTGTTGTTTTTTTTTTTTTTTGATATAAAAATTATACACATACATATGTATATTTATATATAAATAACAACAAAAATATATAAATTGTTTGGTTTTCTTTTTTGGAGAAGGCAAAATTGATCGCACAATTGTAACCAAGAAATAAAAAAAAATAATAATAAAAAATCATCAGCAAATGATACAAACTGAAAACATTGCCTTTTTAAAAGTGGACAACCTTTGAGTATGTTGTATGGCTGACTGACTTGACTGCCTGGTTCGTTGGTTTATGTGTAGTTTAGTTAACTTTGACTGTTTTTGGTTGCCTGGGACAGAGAATGAATTAGAATTAAAATAAAAATATTCGAGGGCGGGTCAATAAGTCCGTGGATTTTTGAATTTCCCGCCTCTTAACTGGAAGGGAAACACTGCTTTTGTCAACAGGCATCTGTCAGTTGACACCTGTTGAAATGTGAACAAGCTGCGTCATTTAGTTTGTGCCATCGATAGCATACTACCTCATGTTTTGATTTGAGAACTTAAGGGTTGAGGAGAAAATGGAAAATAGCAGTTTCCATGGCAAAAATCAATGAATAGGGCTACGAATTGTTTTGTCATCCGACCGCAAAGAATACTATGTTGAAAAATAAAATGATTTTTTTTATCCAAAAACCATTGTTTCATTCAAAATGTCAAAGACTTGTTGACTCACCCTCATAGCAAATCACTTTATATTAAATACATTTATTTATCTTTTGGTGTACTAATAGCAAATTATCGCATTTTTAAAAGGAGAACACATTAATAAAATTGTAAAATTTGGCGTTACCGTTATTTATTTATACCTTCCACAATGTTTTTGTTACAAACAATAGAAATTTCTGAAGGTCAAAATTATATGGTGTTAAAAATGTTTGAGGTAAAAAAATGTTTCTATCCAAAACCCCATACACACTGATCCCCAAAATACGTATTTTCGTTTTTTTTCAAGTTTTCAACTTTCAAATTCCATACAAACTTTAAATCGAAATCTCGAAAATGACGAAAATATGTATTTTGGGGCTCAGTATGAATGAGGCATAAACAATGCTCTATCTGAGCAATCGTGTCGGAGGTGCTTTGGTCGGTTTAAAAGTAGTGACTTTGTGCTTGAAAAACAAAGGAATTGGTTAAAGCCGCGTGACGCCGAAAAGCTATTTTGTATCGCATTCTGACTGGCGATGGAAAGTGGATCCATTACGACAACCCCAAGTGCAAAAAGTCATGGCCTGTCCAGGGAAAGCCATTAACAACATTAACAACAACCTTTGCAAAGCCGCATATTCATTTCATGAAGCTTATTCTCTGTGTTTGGTAGGACCAGCTGCTTAAACCGAATGAAACGGTCACGGGTTACGCTACATTGACTTAACTCATGCGTTTAAGTCACGGACTGAAGCAAAAACGACCGGAAAACGAAGAAAGGCTTGACAAAGTGATTTTGCAGCATGACAACACCCAGCCGCATGTTGCAAGAATAAAAATCGCTCTTCCGAATACTACTTGTTTCGGACGATGACACATGGCCTGGCGCAGCAGGAGTTCACTTTATATGAACAATGCAACAAATGGGTCGATGATTCAATTGCTTTAAAATACGAGTCGTCTTCCAAGCTGATATTCGAAAATTGACAGAGAGATGGAAAAAAGTTGTAGCCAGCGATGGACAATACTTTGAAATATATATTTTTAACAATTTCTGCACAATAAATCCGTAAATTTTGAAAAAAACTCATGATTAATTCAAGGTCCCAGTTTATTACAATATATTTAAATTTTTTTCAGGGTAATGAGCATGATTTCATTACGAATGTTAGTTTTTTATTTGGAGAATGGTTCTTGGCTTGTTAACATTCGGTAAACGTGGAGGTCAATTAAAATTGGTTTTGCGCGAAATAATGCGTTCGCCGAATATGTGCCTGATTTAAAAAATAAAATGCATTTATTTCGGTACGTTCTTCGATAGTGTGTAGTGTTCCACATTTAATTCTCCAAGTTTTTTTTTGCAAAATGTTAAAATTAACAAAGAATAGAAATAATTAAAAAAGCTATAAAGAATTCGAACCATTTAGCTCACTCTGCGCCACCTTGTATAAGACCATGTAGGATCATGATTGTTTATATAGGTTAGGTTAAGAAGGGTTATGCGCCCAAGGGCGCATCTCCACCCGGAGACTAATGCGGTCCATTGTGAATCCCTTCAGTATAGAGGAAAAAGAAAAAGAGAAGTAAAGAGGAAAATAGTTAACAGGTTCAAGACAGTAAAAAGAAATAAAGATACTACGTATGATAAGACTCCCCCTACAGTCCCCCCATCAGAAACAGCCGTCCTATTTCCCTGACAAACCCTAGTAGAACGGCTGAACTACATCCAGCGATACACCCCAGTTTATCGTAAAATCTATCCCCTAGCCATTTCTGCCTGAGACCCTGTATTCTAGGACAGTGGCACAGTACATGCTCAATCATCCTCTCGGCACCCCGCACAATCTGCAGAAGTCCGGTATAGCATTACCCCATTTACTTGTAAAAGCCCTAACTTAACAATGCCACTTTATTCCTCCAGGACCGGTTAACGGCATTACGGAACTTTTCCCGTATCACCCCATAGTAGTGACATTAGGAGGGCTTTGATTTTCACATGGGAAGTCGCAAATGGTGATTTCTTTTGTAATTAACATCTGGGCAAAAATATTTATTCTCAAAACGATTTGAATTTATGCCTCGAAAAAAGGAAAAATACATTAAAAAGGAAACAATTTTCGATCGAAAAATCAATGTCTAATGCGTCTATTTGTAGTGGGATTCCGTAACTTTTTAACGACAAAATTCGGTAGTTACATTGTCAAAATTCGATAACTAACAACAAAATTCGTTAAAAGTTATTCTATAACTTTTTTTACTGATACTTGTAGTTAAAAAATTCGTTAGCTTAACTACAAAATTTTTTTTTGAAGTTTAATTTTACGATTTTTGTCCTTACTTTATAAAATTTCAAAGCAAATAAATTTCAAATTAACAACTATTGTCGGTATCTCTTGTCAATAATTTAAAAAAATAAAAAATAGCATTTTCGGTAACTCAACCGACAATTATCGTTAGTTAACGAAATCGGTAAAGTCGTTAAAAAGATTAGAGAATTGCACAACTGATATGAAAGATTCCCTAAATCAACGTAAAAATTAAATAAAGCAACACAAAGAAAACAGATTCCTTGTGGCAATCGTAAATTTGGGCAAATATATTTGAAGACAAAAACTAATGTTGTTTAAACATTAAAAATATTTGATTGGAACTACAAGACAAACTCCAAACAATCCAGCTCCTTAAATTTGAAACGATACATTTCGTATGATGCTTTTAAAAATTTAGAAACTATTTAACACTAAACAACATTGTTGTAAACTTATTGTCTTAAATTTTAGGATCAGGCTTTTCGATTTACTCATATTTCAATAGGCGGTAGAGTAGGGATAGTAAAAGGAAATTCGTTATGTGAACTAAACTGTTCAATTATTTTCAAATTGCAATGACCAATTATGTATTAAATTTTTCTTGTTTTTAGGGCTATTTCGCGATACAACAAATAGTATGACAAACTTGATATAAACTTACTAAGCATGAATTTTGAGTACAATAAAAAAGAAAGAATTGTGCTAGACAATTGTATAGTATTTTATTTTACTAAAATGATTGGATGGATGACTGGGCTGACTGCCTTTTGTTGTCTTGTCTTGTTTTTGCTTTACTTATATTGTGTATGCCCTCTAGAATCGAAAAAATTAAAATTTTTATAAAACCAAAACTACATAAAACGACAAAAAGGTGCGTGCGTTCACCACTTAAAGAATTGAACGTTACATTAGCAGCTCACAGCTCAACAATCGTGATTATAACAAGATCGTGAGGTTTACTTTTCATATACATAATGTAGTACTATTTGTAGTTGTATATAGTTGGCAACTATTAGTTGCTTTACAAAGTTACATTGTATTATTTTAATTTGATTTAATTTTCAAAAAAAAAATAAAATTTTTGAGGACAATTTTTTGTCTAGCAATAAAATGTTAAATTACAAATTGTCTTCATTGAAAATATGCAGCAATATCAGTGATGCAAAATGTGGCACAATTGGGCTATTTGTGGCACTTTTAAGTGTTTGATGACCCTGCGGTACTTTTTAATCTATTTTGGACCATTCAGCTCAAAATTCAACTACTCCAAAACATTTTTCAATGAAATTTTCTAACTATTTTGGACGCTACTTTTATTTAAACCAATGTTTTGTTTGTCAAACAAAAACTCGTTACTTCGAAAATCTCTCTTGTTGCAAATAAACATTTTTTTAAGTATATCAAGTAAATACAAAAAAAAAAAAAAAAACTTAAAATGCATCACTGAGCAATATGTATCTACCAGTGTTGCCAATTAAGCCATTTTATATACACTTAGGTAGAAAAGTTGGATATAGCAATTATTTTAGCCATTTTTAGAAAATATTTATCCATTTTTAGAAAATATTCACCCATAACTTTGAGCGTAAAATTATTACAAAATTTGATAGATTTTGTTCAATATATTTAAAAAAAAAGTTGAAGGTTGAAGTGTCGATGAAATACAAGTTTCTACACTTTCTAAATATTGATTACAAGACAACAATTTTTCTTTAATTTAGACAAAATCAAACATTTTTATTTAATTGCTATAAAACTAAATATCAGGGTTTATTTGTTCGTTATACGTAATTGGTCACCAGTACTGGCATTAATTTTTGTGTACGAAAACCTTAAAATTATACACTAAGTGAAAGTCGTTCGATTTTAAATCGATCTTTTTTTGGATTTCCTGAATACTTTGTATAATTTTTTAATTTGAAAAGATACACCTTAATTAACTGAAGCTATAAGGTACACCAGATTTAACTAAAAGATAAGTTTTTTCACCATTTGAAATTTTGACTTGTAAATAACTCAATTTCAGAGTCCGATAAGTTGGAAACGTTGAAAACAAGTTCAAAATTTCAATAACAAATTGATGTTGTTGGTGTGTTTGCCTTTTCCAAGGAAAGTACAAATATTAAGCTTTATTTATCTTTTACAGTACATATATTTATGATTATAATAATTATATAAATATAAAACAAATAAAAACACAAGGGCTGCGTTTGTAATGACACACGGGTTGCGTGAGCAATGACTCACGGGCTGTGCTAATTATGCTACCCGGGTTGGGTAAACGATGACGCACTGGCTGTGATAATGATGATACACAGGCTGTGTTTACCAAGTTGTGTGATGACGCACTGATTGTATTTAAAATGACACACGGGCTGCGTAAATTACCGCATCATAAAGTAAAGAACCTGCTGCAGCGCCAATATCCAACCAGGGCATCCTATTGCTCTTGCCTGTAACGTATACGTATTTTTTAATCCAACTAACCCCTTAATAATGCTGTAATTACCGAAATATATTTGCAAATTCCGAATTTTTACTGTGTAAATTAATTGATTTTGAATTATGGACTTTAATAGTCTATAAATAGATACGAGTTATCTGCTAATAGAAACGCATTACACAAAATTTATTTTAAAATTAAAATTTGTTAATGCCGAGAACTGGGCTAGAACTGGTAACCTTCTGCTTGTCAGGTCATTGCTGATTCTCTAGACTAAACTGTATTTAAATTTTTTTAGTCAAATTTTAAACTTGAATATTTTTCAAAATACAAACATTTTTAATATTTTTGTTTAAAAATAAGATTGCAGCTACAACAGAAAGTAAATTGTATCTTCTAATTTCAATCAATAAAAAAATGCATTTAGAAAAAAAATGTTTATTATGATTTGAACTCAAGAAACCCTGATACTATTTAGCTGTGTCTCTACCCACTGCACCACAGACACTTCCATTTAGTTGTTGTCTAATAAGGAATTTAAATATGTGTACCTATAAAAAACAAAATTTTAAAATTTTATTATAATATTAGGTGTATAACCCTGTACCTGGTTCGATTCAGCAGCTCATAATACATGGGACCCTTCTGGTCCCATCAAATACTGAGCATTACCTTGGCGTCAGGGATATTCGACTTTGGCTTTGATTTGGCTGGTTGACCAGGCTTTAGATACTATTTTCAATCGCCAGTAATGATAAGATTAAAAAATTACATATTTTTATTACTTTTAAGCAGCATTTCGGACATGCAAAATTGTCATTCAACGTCTTTCGGCTTTAACTCGTGTGGTACCCAATTGGCTTGCTTTTGAATGAATCTTGCTGCTTTTGTGACTCCCAATGATTTTGCAAGTTTTTGAGTTTCCAATTCAATTCTTCATCTTCGACTTTTTTGGCTTATTAAATTATTCATAAGCTTGGGTGAGCATTTGATGTGCTTCAGCTGCCCTTTTTTCAAAGTAAAACAAAACTTACCGCAAATGATGCTTTGTTGGCACAAATTTCGACATTATCGAAATCAAAAAGTTAGGCGTCCTATGATCCAGTGAGAGTTAGAATCTAATGACTGCACGATATTAAATTTTTTCCATATTAAAAAAATCAATGACACGTCAACTTCAAATGGCTTGTAAACAAAGAAAGAATTGACAGAATGACTTGCAACTTTGTATGTGTTCTCAGGACAGTTATACCAACTTGAGAAAAAAAAAGTTTGGAGCTGGCAGTGCCATCTCTTGGTGAGCGCAGGAACTTTTCAACCAACCTGTATAACACTTATATATTTTTTTTAATTTTTTCAGGCTCAAGATCATAATTTTTTTAATGATACTAACGAATAGTAAACGCTATTTTTTTATTTATTAAATGGAAAAAATTGTAAGGATCAGCGCTAGAGGGAGTGCACACTTTCGACCCGAGCGACCAGGTCATCTTCATAATAATGATAATTACACTAACTCGTTCAATGACTAAGTGAGAATAAATGACAGATGTTTTCCCTCCAAAATGCCTCATATACAGTCGTGGTTAAAACATTTGGAACTGAGATCGCATTTGAACTTTTCATTGATTAATTTTTCTCCAAATCACATTTCGTTACTAATTTTTATTTTGTTTTCATGTCATCATACATTATTTTTGTTAAAAATATAAAAAGAAAAACAGATTCCGTTAAAGTAAAACAACAAAAAATTAATTTTAAGAGATGTATTCAAAATGCAGCTCTTAACTATACTATTAACACTAACAAATGCTAGGAAATAACGGTAATCGCATTGCTTTTATTAATTAGTAATTTAGATCTTTGCATATTATAAAAAACTCATCATAATTATTTTACTATAAGAGTTTTAATAAGATATTGGAAGCATTAACATCGTAAGAATTACTTTTGTAGAAAATGACAGGAAACAAATAGAATTCTGACTTCAAGGTTAAAGTTTTAAATGGCTTTAAAAATGGACTTTCTTAAAAAGATATTTCCTTAAAATATTCCGTTCCAAAATCAACAATTTCTCGCATTGTTTATAGTGGTTACATCCATACAACTCACAAGGGAGGAAGATCCCGTACTACTACTTTAAGAGAAGACAGAAAAATAAAGAATTTTTTCACGAAATATCCTAAAGCAGTTCCTAGAGAAGTTAAAACTGAACTTTTCATAGGTGCCAGTCTTTTCACCATTAAAAGAAGAGCCCGAGAATATGATCTTAGAAGTTTTAGATTCACAAAAAACCCTCTGTGTTAGAAAAAAAATTAAAAAACTCGGCCTAACTTTGACTGCACCCATTTAAATTGGACTCAACAGCAATGGAAGAACGTACTATGGTCCCATGAGTCCAAATTCTACCTCCGGGGTTCAGATGGAAGAGCCTACAATCGACGAACACGAGGCGAAAAGTTTAATCTCAGATACACAACCGCAATAGTGAAGCACGGAGTTGGAAACATTATGGTGTGGGGGTGTTTTTCGGGAAATGGGATTGGCCCAATTCAACGGATTACTAATACAATGTCGTCCACAATACGAGGGCGGATCAATTAGTCCATGACTTTTCGAACTTCCCTCGTAGTTATATGAAATGCAACACTGCTCCCATCACCCACCTGTTAATAGACTACCCATGTAAAAATCGAAATATATATGAACATACATGATCATACATGGGCATACATGGTCATATACGTCCATACATGATCTCATATATGACCATATATCTTCGGATCCGAAGTTTGAGGGTATATGGTGATATATGTACATATATTATCATATATGCTCATATATTATTCATGTATGCTTGTATATGATCATATGCGTCCATATACCCTCAAATTTCGGATCCGAAGATATATGATCATATATGAGATCATGTATGGTCATATATTGAACAATGTATGGACGTATATGACCATGTATGCCCATGTATGATCATATACAGACCCATGTATCATCATGTATGCTCATATATATTTCGATTTTTAGATGGGTACTGCCAAATTTTGAGCACGTTCCGTCATTTACTTTACAACCTCGTGGCTTTTTTTAAAAATGGAAAAAAGTAAATTTCGATTGCTCATTAAACATTATTTTTTGCGAAAAAAACCGTCAATCAAACCAAGGAAAAGCTTGATAAATACTATGGGGACTCTGCACCATCGATTTCAATGGTAAAAATGTGGTTTACTGAATTTCGTTGTGGTCGCACAAGTACAAATGACGCTGAACGTTCTGGACGGCCAATTGAGGTCAATACAGCAGAAAATGTCGACAAAAACCACGTGAGATTGTTGATGCCAAATGCATTTCATATGGCAGTATGGTTTCGACTTTAAATGATCAGTTGAACTTAAGAAATCTGTCTGCAAGATGCGTGCCGCCTTTGCTCTCAATTGACTATAAATGTAATCGTGTGACAACTTCAAAGGATTGTTTGGAGTTGTTAAACCGTAATTCGAATGTGTTTTTGCGGCGTTTTGTAACTGTGGATAAAACATGGATCCATTACAACACTCCGGAGACAACACTCCGGATGAACCGGCTCCGAAGAAGGCCAAGATAAGCTTGTCGGCTAATAAGGTGATGGCAACAGTTTTTTTGGGATGCACGCGGGACAATCCACATCGAATTGGTACTTCACCCGCCATATTCTCCGGATTTAGACCCCCAGTGACTATTTCCTATTTCCAAACCTAAATAAATTGCTAGGTGGAAAGAGATTTAGCTCCAATGATGAAATTATTGATCAAATAAATGCCTTTTTTATGGACCTCGAAAAATCCTATTTTCTGGAAGGGATACAAAAATTGGAGAAACGTTGGACTGAGTGTATTGAGCTTAAAGGAGATTATGTTGAAAAATAATTTTTTTTTTTGCAAAAAAAAGCATATGACAGGGGTTTTAAAACTATGGTTAGAGGAAAATAATATAAGTGCCATGTCGTGGCCGCCACAATCTCCTGATCTCAACCCGATTGAGAACATGTGGATGATTGTAAAACGGAATATTGGTAATAAGGTAATAAACTTTTCGCCGAGTTGGAAAAGCAGTGGAATGAAAATCCCAAAGATTATATTTAAAAGCTCATAGCCTCAATGCCTGAAAGATGTTCTGAGGTAATAAAAAATAACGGCTATGCTAAAAAATACTGAATATTGAAATCAATTTTTGGATTTGTATAATAATTTCTTTAAGAATTGCAAATGACTTATTTTGTTAAACTTCATTTTTTTATTGTTGTAAATTTATGAATATATTTTTGTTTTTGTAAAATAATATATATAATAACTGAATTTAATAAAAAAAGTTTGCTGGAAGTCTGTTAAAAAAAATAAAGAATTAGGCAAACTGTGATTTCAGTTGCAAATGTTTTGAACACCACTCTATGTAAGTCATTATAGACACAAACCATGTGTTAAAGATACACCATCTGTTGTGATGGCAAAACAACTTGCTGTTTTGTTTCAACACGATTTTGCTGACATTAGAAATTTTTCTGCAAAATTTTGCCGACTGAGTAAAATTTTGCCGACTCAGCAACATTTTTTTGCTGACTTTACAAACCTTATTTTTTTTTAGTGTACGACGAATCTCTATATTTCAAAAAATCCTTAATTATGCAAAAAATTTTTAAAAATTTTTGCTTATAATCTCCATATCGAGTTTGGGTGTTTGAAGAAATATTTTACTACTTTCAACCATCCCACTATTTATATCACCTTTATTTGACCGAAGGTGGATGTGGTAATGAACCGAAAAATAAGTCGCATAATTTTTAATTACAGTAAGTACCGGAAAGTAAAGCATTTTGAATTAGTAATACGTATTTCAGGATCTTTGTTTTTAAGAAACTGAAACATTTTTTTATATTTCACACGCTAACCATACCAGTCTAACCATATCTAATATTTCCCAGTATTAGGGATATTAAATCTGATTTTTAAAAGGGAATTCAAATTCATAAAACATTGATATACTCAGAAAAAAAGTTAGTAGATAAATATGTGAACGGTTTTCAATCCCACTTTACTATTTTTGTATTGAATTTTAGTAAAAAAAAAATTATTATATAGCAACTCTTTTTGCTATTTACATTTTACAAATTACAGAGTTTTTACAGAATATTTGCAAATTTTTGCCGCTAATCTCAGAAATCATTTTACAAATTTTTGAAAACCAATTTGCTAAAAAAAATTACTAATTTTAAAAAGTGAATATTGAAGGAAATGTTATTTCTAATTAAAACTTACACCTACAAACTTAAATTGCCTTCAAATGTTACATTCGATTAAAAAAGGGATCGGAAGTGAATATACCGACTCATGTCTGAAAATAGAACATCCACTTAAAATAGCACTAAAAAGTTTTTTAGTTCTAAGATTTTTGAGATTTTTAAGATTTTTGAGATTTTTAAGCCTTTGATTTTGTTTTTAATTTTGTATAAAATATTTAAAAAAAAATAAAAATTTCCCGTAATAACAGCTAAATTTTCAGTTGCCATTACAGACTTTTTTTGGAGAGTGATAGTTCATATAACTCATACTGGAATATAGTAGATATGAGGTGACAAGAGATGGTTAGCGTGGGAATCGACCTTTATTTAAATTTTTATGTTTTATTTTTCTTTTTTTATGTAATAAATTTACATCTTCATTTTCAGATTAAACTTTATTGAAATTGGGATTCTAAAATAAAAGAAAACCCAACGACAAACAAATAAGGTAAGTAAACTATTATTATTTACAAAAAGTATCTAGAACTTTTAACTTTAAGTTAAGGTGGCAACTTTTCAAACTAAAAAAGTAATACCAACAATAGACCAAAATTCTTGACATCAATAGCAAACGAAAAAATTACGGTCACATCTATAGTATTTTTAACAAGCAAACAATAAAAAAAAAATACTAAAAATTTACAACTGGCAATGCCTTACACTCTTACTGCTCTCATACGTGAACACAGTAGTGGGGGGGGGGGGGGAGGGGGGAGGGGGGTTATCTCTTAACTTTTTGTTAAACTACGGTTATTAAGTGCAAAGTAAATGTAAGAAAAAAGCTCTTCAGTCGTCAGCTGCTGCGCGTAGAGAGAACAACTGATTTTCGTGTATACAAAAGTGTTGTATGGGTGTATTGTGTGGAAAAAAGTGTAGTATATGGTAGAAAGAAAAGCAAAAAATATACAACACAAAAACGTAATAATACTACTGAGTGGTGTAGTGTAAGAGGAAAAATCAGTTGTCATTATTATTTTCATTTTACACTTTTTTCCGAAATCAAACGAAACGACGAAAAATCTATTTTAAATAATACAATTTCCTGTAAAACACAAAAAAAAATATAAAAAATTTTCAATTTATAACAAGAGTGTAAAAAAAGTTTTCAAAAATTATATTGAAACAAATTTAAATAAATAAAAAGTGACGTTTAATTGTGTCTCTACTGCTTAAAAGTTTGTGTATGACCTTAATTGTTAAAATAAAGCAAAACGTGCTTTTGGTGTAATGATTTGAAAAACAATTTTTTCAACTCAAAAAATGTCATTTGTGTTAAAAAATCTGCATAATTAATGTTTACTTAAAAATAAAAGTAATCCAAGTCAAATGATAATTCAATGTGAGTCTCTGTATGTGTGTGTGTGTGGATAACAAATGTTTGCAAATTGTACCTAAAAATCGTTACAAATTAAGAAAAGTCTTTTTGTTTCTTTTTAGAGTATATAAAAAAATATGGTAACTCCGATCTAGGATAAACAAGATTAAAAGACAAATTGTGAAATTTTTATAGATTTTTCTAAAATTTTCCTAGTTTAGTTGTTTTAAATGCTGTTTTTTTGTTTGTTTGTTTGAGGTCATACACCATGATTTTCAAGTACATATATACAACAACACCTATAAGATGGTGGATATACAATGATGAGAATAGTAGTATCACCACATTTTCTAAGTGAACAAACAAGAAATCCAAACAAAAAATCTCACTCAACCAAACTAGACAAAAAAAAATTCAAAGAAAAACAACCACAGCTAAAATTCACATAAACAAATGATCAGATGCCTTTTAATTTGCAAATAAAGTAAACAAATATTTTTCTAGTCTTATTTTAGTTTTATAACAATTTCTCTTAATTTTTTTTCACTATATCCCCCCTTTCTATTTATCACAATATTTTTAGTATTTCGGTATATTTTGTTGTTAATATTCAACAGCATTGCCAGTTTCAAAACTCATTTATATGCAAATTTTTGGGGATGCAATTAGAATTTTTTAACAAAAAAAGCTTTTACTGAGAGTGAGAAACTGTAAAATGTAGAGAGTTTTGTGTGCAAATTGACAACAAAATTTTGTGTAAGCTAAAAAATCGGTGAGGTCAAGTGAATTTGTATAATAAATACTAACAAAAAAGGTGTTGCCGGATTTATGATGCTACTACAATAAATTTATAAAAAAAAGCAACTAAAAGATAATCAGTTTCAATAGAGCTCGTTGATATGGGAATAGATAGATACATTTGAAATCAAATTTTCAACAAAGGCAACCACCATCCATGGCACTCTTCCTGAATCTAAGATGGAATTTAAACGATTTTGGTATACAAATTTTAAAATTGTGTTAACGGTGGTACTTTATTTTTATTATATTTCTATATAAGGGCTAGTAGATCAAACTCACTCATTTAAAATCTTCTAATCTCGGAATAAACTTCACTTAAGTGTTAGATTTTACTAAAGTTTTACTATGAATACAGACTCTTACATGTAGGAAATGTGACTGTCATGAGAAAATTTTTAAGACCGGAATTCTTATAACTCCATACAAAACAACAATAAAGTTCATAAAATTTAATTTTCATTTGTCAATATTGTGATGGTGTCAGTATCAGGTCTTAACTTTTTCGTATTTTTAAAACAATAATTTTAAAAAATTGGCGAATACAGTCACACTATAGTCACAGACTTTTTTTTATAGGAATAGGTTCGTTGACCTATTTTAATTAAATTTTATGGTTCATTTATGTTTTATATTAACACAAAATTTTAATTTTTTATTATGATCTTGAATCAGTCATAAGTGTTTTTTCCTCGAAGTTTACGGATTTCTCGTGCAAAAATTTACGGATTTATTGCGACAAATTATTCAAGGTATTGCCCATTGATAGCCACAACTTTTTTTTCCATCTTTCTGTCAATTTTTGAATATCGGCTCGGAAGACGACTCGTGTTTTGGGACAGACCACGTGTCATCGACAGGAACAAGTAGTAGTCGAAAGAGCAATGTGTAGTGAGTACGGTGGGGTAGGGTAGGGCCTCCCATTTTAGCATTTCCAAGTAGGTCTTGAAACATGCGGCCTGGCGTTGTCATGCTACAAAATTACTTTGTCAAGCCTTTCCTAGTCTTTCGGTCGTTTTTGCTTTAGTCCGTGGCTCAAACGCATGAGTTAAGTCCGTGTAGCGTTCCCCTGTGATCGTTTCATCCGGTTTGAGCAGCTCGTGGTATATCATGCCGCTCTGGTCCCACCAAATACAGATTATGAGCTTCATGTCAATAATATTCGGCTTTGAGAAGGACGTTAATGGCAGTCCGGGCAAAACCCATGACTTTTTGCGCATGGGATTTTAGTAATAGATACAAATTTTATCGCCAGCCACATTTGGATGCAAAAACCCTTGCTGACACTCGAGAAGCTGTTCATAAGCGAAAAATCGCCTTTCGACGTCGCGCGGCTTTAACTCGTCTGTCACCCAGTTTCCTTGATTTTGAATCAGCTCAATGGCTTTTAGGCGTTTACTAACTGTCAACTCATCGACTTCCAATAATTCTGAGAACTCCTGAATCATTTGGCATTCATCCCCATAGAGCAATGATGCCAATTTTTCGTCTTAAACCTTTTTGGATTCACCCGACCGATCCTTATCTTCGATCTCAAAATCACAATTTCTTAAGCGACCAAACCACCTACGATACGGTTGTTCAGATAAATTCCACTAATATTCGATAATCCTCGGCCGCACTTTTCTTCATTTTAAAATAAGAAGAATTTCCCACTAAAACACTTTATCTGGTACAAAATTCAACATATCCAAATGCAATACTTAGTATTGTTGTTTATATTTCAACCAAATGACACAAGCTGCCAAAGACGTCTTTCAACGAAAATGCAATACTAATTATTGTTGTTTATATTTAAACCAAATGACACAAGCTGCCAAAGACGTCTTTCACAATAGGTTTTAACGGCAAGACTTTGGAAACTCATATATAGTGGCTGCCTTTTGTGAGAAATACTCATTATTAATTCAAGGTCCGGTTTGTTTTTTTTAAGCCCAAAATCAAAAGTCATTTTTAAGGATGTGAGATATATCGTTAAATTCGATTCTTTTCGGACTTGACAGCTCTGTAAATTCGCACACTGCCCGTGCGGTCAGATTTCGTTACACCAAATTACGTATGATTCCGAGCCGCAGCAACGCCCATTTTTCTTTTTACATTTTTTTAGACCATAAAAATACATTTCCAATATCTCCGCAATCTACGATAACCAATAACTGACGAGAACAAATTTTTACGCGTAAATGAATTAGAAACCTCAAAACTCTGTCAAGATGACAATTATGTATTACAATATTAAAATTATGTGTTTTCGAGGCTGGTATAACATTAATATGCTGTTTCGAGATCATGTCATGCAGTCATTCGTTCGCCTCACGACAAATGAGTAACTCATCATCAGCTTTGGTTTCATAATATTCCTTAATCAGCTTGTCGGTTCAACGGTTGGGAATTATGCTTTCGATTTAATAAAGACGACAGGAATACTAAAAGCGTTGGTATAACCCTTCATTTCAATACGTGTTAATTTATTGTTTTTACTAAAAGAAGGCAATCCTGGTTAGTATAAACCCTTATGAATTCCTAGCGGATGTAAAACGATAATCGTGCGTTGAGTTAGCCTTTTGAAAAATGCAAGGACTTGTTTCACTCCAAATCCTTGAACTTTTCAAGACCAGCCGGACAACTAGCTCTCGAGCGTGTACGTCTGAATCATGTCAAAAAAATAATTTATAGTCTGCCGCAAGTAAAAAAATTCGTTGCCCCCACAATCATGGGATTTCCAAATTATTCGAGATATTTTGCACATTTTAATGATTCTTTAAATCGCATTAGCCATATTCAGATCCTAAATACAATTGTGATAATCAGAGCGAGTTTAAAATAGCACAAACATTTAATATTAATTAAAAAATAAAAAAAAAAAACAAAATTGGTACGAAAAAAGGCAATGAGGTTATGTTTATATTAAAGTTTTAAAAACAAAAATTAATTTGTGTTTTGTTTTTAAAATATTTCTAAATAATAACAATAATAATAAATTAAAAATAAAATAAAAAATTAGTGTTTATACTAGTAACATTAAATTATGATCTCGAGCCTTATAAAAAATTAAAAATATTTAATTAAATAAATAATTTTTAAAATTTTTTTTTCCTTTTTTAATTTTGTATTATAACTAACCATCTGGCAAAATCATTTTACTATATTAAAATATGTAATCAAAATTTCGTTTTTGATATTTTTGCAGTTCCAAAAATTTCCGCTCAATAAAAAAAGCTTTTTCAATTTGTTTTGATTTGATTTTTTTAACATTGACATTTTAAAACATACTTATACTTAACTTGTTTTTGCAAATGAATGGCAACACTTTTTTAGTATTTATATGATTTTGTTTTTTATAATTACTTTGCTTGTTAGGTGAGACAAAAATATAAAAAAAACTAGAAAAACATGTGCTTCATTATAATTTGTTGATTAATGAGCGAACAAACAAGAACATTAAGAAGTTTAGCACAAAAAAGAAAAAACAATAATAAACAAGCTTTAACACTAATATACGCGTACAGCATGCAGTGTTGCCAGAAAATTGTTAGCTCATTTCCCCATTTTTTAAATTGGAAACCCCATTTTGGTCATCAATTAAATTTTCAATGTTATTTTTAAACAAAAACCCATTTAAAAAATAACAATGAGAATAAATTTTGCGCTCTCTAAAATTATGATTCATAACCAAAGAAAAAAAAAAAACACAAAATTCAATGTATTTAAAGCAAAAACAAGCAAAAGTAAAAAGTTTGAAAAACACTTTTTTTTTAAACCATTTAGAAAAAATATATTTTTTTAAACTAGCAAAAGTAAAAAGTTGTGGAAAAACACTTTTTTTTATTAAATAGCACTTTGAGGCAAAAAAATGTGAAACAAGCAATTTAAAGCTCAAAAATCTTAAGAAAAACAAAGCATACTTCATTACTACACACACAATATTATTTCCTTAAAAATCTAAAATACATATTAAGTGAATCGAAAATACAATCAAAAAGAGGACTACTGATTTTTTGTTATATTCAACCAATTTTGTTGTTTATTTTCAATCCTTGTTTAATAATCGACAAAAGTAGTAAAAGCAGTCGAAAGTCGTTTGAAATAACCATCAACTTTTAACTAACAAAACGTAGAAAAAAAAAGATTTTTATTTTATTTTTATGTAATTTTACAAAACACAACACACACAAATGTATATATTTTTATTTTCTATGTGTGTATCTATATATGAATAATTTCTTGTAATTTTTATTGATATAATTTTGTATATAAACTAACTATTTTGGTAAAAAAAAAAACAAAACGGAATTATATGAATTTCTATTTTTAGAAACAGAAAACATAAAATTTTACATATAACACAATTTATCAACTCCTACTGAATGTTAATTTTTACAGTTTGTTTTTTGAATGACTGTTTCAAATAGTTAAAAAATATATTTCTATGAATTTCGATTGATTCTTCATTTAAAAACAAAATCTAAATCGGTAACGGAAAATATATTGTGAGTGTACATAGTTTTTTGAAGATTTATAAGAAGGTGGTCAATCTGTTTTAAAAACTCAAGTATTTAAGACCCAACTACAATTGACTTATGTGATTTAAGCTTTGTTTTAAAACTCAACAGAAGTTGATTTAAGTTTGCCCCAAATTACACAATACCCAAATTTGTCTTGAATGAATTAGTTTAGATTCCCACAATTGCATATTTTTTTTTTTAATTTCTTGGATTTTAATTTATTTTATTTTTTAATTACTATTTTTATCTTTATATAATATGTTTATATCTCCTTAGTTTGCTTTAGTTAGGTAAGATGTTATTCGATTGTAAATTCATTAATAGAGATGGAACTTTTCGGAACTTGATTTAAGCTAAAGATGGGTACTTAATGTGTTTGTATGGTATCAGTCTTTTTTTTAATTCAACTTTGCTAAGAATAAACTTTTTAATTCCTTTCCAAATAAATATGTCACTCAACTGAATTTCAAATCCCATATTTGTTAACAAATCGCCTTGTCTGGCAACAAACATAAAAAGCTGACTATGTTAATGTCAATACACATTAATGGAGCACGCGCAGGCCAATAATAACATTAAACAGTGTTCCCAATTCAGTGATTTTGGGGTATTTTTATGATGTTTAGTATTTTGTAACCGGTGATTTTTATACCCTCCACCATATATGGTGAGGGTATATATCAGTTTGTCATTCCGTTTGTAACATGTCTGTAACAGTATATATATTCGTGATCCTTATGCAATTTTAAGTCGATTTAGCGATGTCCGTCTGTCATTCCGTCTGTCTGTCTGTTGAAATGGCGATCACGGCGCGAAGACACAAGCGGGGGTGCCTATTTTAACTCAGATTATTGTACATCCTCCCGAGCAGTTTGGTATTGACACCTCTAAACTTTCCATACAAATTGGTGTATTTTAGTACAATTTCATAGTAGCGACTGGTAACTAATATATTTTCTCATATTTTTCCCACCAATCGCTTAGAAATTAATAATATTTTGTACACCTCAAATATTTTTCAACTCAAAAAAATTTTTTCACCTCAAAAAATTTTTTTCACCACAAAAAAGTTTTTTCACCTAAAACAATTTTTTCACCTCAAAATTTTTTTCACGTAAAAAAATTCGTTTCCGCATCCAAATAAGTTTTTCACCTCAAAAAATTGTTTATACCTCCATAATTTTACTTCAAAATTTTTTTACATTATTTGTATCAAAAACAATAGAGAACATAGGAGTAGGGTATTCAAAGATTCGGCACAGCCGAATTTAAGCCTTTTTTACTTGTTTTACAAATAGCCGGTTTTAAAATCGGGTATTTATAAAGCAATTTCCGATTTCTCACTATGCTTTTGAGCTTTTTATGTATACCTTGTTATACAGGGTGTTTTTTAATGTTAGAGGTCGATATTTTTTTGACTGCCATTTATGTTTAGTTGACTTTTGCAGTCGATAACAATTTATTATGGAGCATCTAACGCACCAACAACGTGTTGCAGTTATTAAAAAAAAAAAAAAAAGACAATTATCATCCCCAGTTTTGGCGAAAAATCATTATGAGCTACGAGGCACGTTTTGACTTGGCTGGCTTTGTTAATGAACAGAATAGCCGCTACTGAAAAACTGGAAATTGCCACACCAACGTCCTTTACAGCCTCGTATTTTGCGAGAACTTTTCCCGGCTGCATTAAGTCAAAAAGAGAAAATTTCGATAGGCCCTCCCCCCCGATCTCCTGATTAGACTGCCCCCGAAGAACAAAGAACAACATTATTGAAGACCACACATTTGGGCAGTGGCCGGAGTCGGCCATTTAGGCAATATAATATTTAATTTATAGTAATTGTTTTAAACTAAGATTTCATGCAATTAAAAAATATTGTACCGTTAAAGATTTATTAAAAATAAAATCGGCGTGGATATAACAGCCTGTAAATTTTTGAATCGCTTTTTTGCAACTTAAATTTTGAAGCAGCACTTTTTAGTGTGCTTTGCTTCCAAAAAGTTGGCATAACTGGTAGATCCAGCTTTTTTCATGATATCATTGTATTTTCCAAGAGAATAAATTTAATAGATTTTAAATTGATGTAAAAATTATTGTTTTCTATTTTGTTATTTTATGACTATTTCTCTCGGATTTTATTAAACTATTATTATCAGGCTTGCCAGATTTAGGGTTTTGTTTCCAAATTCGGGTATTTTTGTTGGTGTTTCAGACAACAATTCCCATTTGGGGACAGACTTGAAAATTTTTAAGGGATATTTATATTTTTTAATAAACTCAACATTATGCAAAATTTTTGTAGTTTTCCAAAATATAATTCAAGTTGTTACAAATCCATCCATTCATCCATTTATTATATTATCATGACAATCTCTAAAAGTTTTATAAATTTAAGTGTGTAAAAAAAAATTATCAAAATATATTTTAACAAAGAACATACTTATTTATATTCAATATTTTTTACACAGGATAAAAAATGGTATTAATTGAAGATTAAGGTATTTAAAATTTCATTACAAATAATATTATAATATAAATAATCAACCTGATTACGGTAGTCGAATTTGCAGTCGAAATTTGCGATTCCATACATATTGGTTTTGCGTAAATTAAAATTATAAAGAAATTAAGTTCTAATTGTAAATTTTTTACAATTCGACTGTTATATATAATAAATTCAGTGGTAAAATCTTTTAAAAGTTATGTTTTTAACAACTTTTCAGCAAATTCGACTTCTGTCGAATTCGACAGGGGGGAAAATGTGTCATAGTGTTGGAAATTTCACAGTGACAAATTGTTCGAATTAGATGTGTTTTTTTTTTTTTTTGGTAGAGTTAACAAAAATTAGAAGGTTTCTCCAAAAGTCTGCCACTCTTGATCAATTTTCTATAGCAAAAAAAAAAATCATAATTTGAAGGTTATTTATTTTTATTGAAATCTAATTTTTCATGTCAAGATAAATTGGGCAAAAAAAAAATAAGAATTTTTACTTTGCTTAACTGAAAAGGTTTTTTATTTTCTATTTGGAGATTTTTTTTTGAATATTTTTGGGTTTATTTGGGAATAATGAAATAGTGTCTGGCAAGCCGAATGATTGTTGTATTTTTTAACATTTTCGTTCAGCGTCATTTTCTGTTATTGTGTGTGCCTTTTTCTAAACATAGGAAGAACCTTGTAATGATTTAATTTTATATCTCGAATCTAGATACATTAAGAACAAAAACAAACGCTCTTACTGACTATTAGAATGGAATTTGGATTTTTGTACTTTTTTTACGTGCCTTTTTTATTACAAATTCTATTTTAATTTTCAATACCTATAAAATATTTTCCCTTGAATTCTTTTTAAATAGTTAAACAATATTTAAATTACGTAAATGAAATTTATTTTTTTTTTTGTATTCCATTACAAAAAATTCTAAAAAAATAAAGTTGGAATTTAAAAAGGTTAGTATAATGTTGCAGATGATATTTTGACATTTGATTACAATCTTTATTTTCCTATCTCCATATTTGCAGAGGGAGTAGACCAACAAGAAAAACCAATCGGCTTTAAAGGGTTTTATTACTCGTTACTTTTTACCCAATGTACCCAATTTTAGTTGCCAACAGCCCCCATTTGGTTTATCTTGGAGTTTAATGTCTTTGTTTACAACAGAGCTTCCATATCTTATCTTTTATTTAGACGTGCAGTTGTGATTACTAGGGCTAGAAGATCATGCATTTATAAATGATGGCGCGTAATCATAGTCAAAAATAAAGTATACTTAAGGAGTTCTAAAGTATAAGTTTCTTAAAAGTATACTTTAGGCCTACAATAGACAAGTAAAAGTATACTTTAACCGTTAAAGTATACTTTAAAATAAAACTAGCTGAAGTTGGTTTTATTATATTTAACAACACTTACAACAGCTGTTTTCCACCAAGAAAATATTTGTGAAAAAAAATGTTTGAATTGCAAAATATGGAAAGGAAAATTATATCAATAAACAAAGGTTTTTGCATTATTAATGTTAATGTAATAAATTTTTATTAATAAAAATATACTTTTCTTTCCTTTTTTGTAAAGTTTTTCCTTTTCACATTTTGCCATTGCAAATTCACTTATACACTTTTCTTTTTTGGAGCTAATATTAAGTCAGCTGATCAATGATGCCACTTGTTTATTTTTTATTTTTAGTACAAAATGTATGCGGGCATTTGGTACATTTGATGTTATACCCATTTAAAGCCGGTTCAACTTAAAACTGACTTTAATTCTGACTATAATAGCAAGATAGATAATAAAAGGTTTTTATTAAAAGTCGTTTTTAAAAAAGCCGGGACTATGACTACGGGCCGATGTTTTTAACGTATTTAATAATAATCAAGTTTAATTATTAATATTTTTTTTCGTTAAACCGTTAATTACTTTAAATTACCGTTTAATCATCGTCACAAAATTAGTAATTTTATTTTTCTGTTATATTTGTCTTCGTTATAGAAAAAATAAAAAAAAAATAATACAAATTAAAAAAAAATATTTGTTTTATGAAATTTATAAATTGTGAAAAAATACAACTTTTAATAATATATTGAAAAAAATTCTTAAAAGCAAGGCAAAGTAGTATTTTTTGCGATATATGCATTTTCAGCAAAATATGTATTTATAGCAAAATAAACATTTTTAACAAAATATGTATTTATGGCCAAATATGATTTTTTGGCAAAATATGCATTTATAACAAAATATGCACAAAAAGCAATATAGCAAAATATGCACTTATAGCAAAATATTCATTTGTAGCAAAGTATGCATTAATGTCAAAATATGCACATAAAGCAATATCTGCATATATCAAAATATGCACTCAGCAAAATATGCGCACATAGCAAAATATGCATTTGTAGCAAAATATGCGCTTAAAGCATTCTGATATTATTTCGTAATTTCTTCCAGATTTTTAAAAATATAAGTTGAAATCAAATCAAATAAAACTTTGAGACATACATTTCAATTTTACGGGAATTTGAATTCGCACTAACTTCAGAACATGCACAAATATATGCATTTATAGCAAAATATGCATTTATGCCAAAATAGACAAAAATATTTATCAACAAAAAATGCAATTTTCTTGCAAATATGTATATATTTACATGAATTTCCTAGCCCTAGTTATTATTATCTTAATTATTGCCATTTAACGTTAAACATGCAACATTTAAAACTCACACACATATGTATGAGGCTCATACCTTCAATTTCCGTATTTATTTTAAACTTTTTTGAATATCAAATATTTAACATTGGAAATAAATCTTCCTATTATATTAAAATAAAAATAAAATTGTTTAAATCACGTATTGGTTCAGTTTTTTTTTTTTTATAAAATTTAAAAACAGAAAATTTTGAAATCACAAAAGCTTTCCATAAAATACGCAGACAGAAATATCATTATCATCATTATCACCTTGAATTTTGCTATATTTTAACAAAATTAGCATTTTATTCTTTTTTTTAGAAAAAAAATCTTTATTTTAAAAAAGCAAAAAATAAAAATAAAAAACATTTTAAATTAAAATTATAAAATTGGCATTCTTTGTAATATGATCTAAACTCTTTTTAAAAAGAATAATAAATAAATATAACAATACATAAAATATGCTATTTTATTTTAAACAAAAATTTAATAAGATTTCTGTTTATCTCAACAAAAAACCAAATGTCATAAGAACAAAGTGAGAAAAATATAATAATTGATAATAAGTTCATCCAGAAAAGTAAACAAAAATAAAATATTAAAAAAAAAAACAAACAAAAATTGTGATGCAAAATCAAGCAATAATAATAAAATTTTAAAATCAAATTCATTAAACATTCGAGTTATTTAAATACTTATGAAAATTAAAACAACTAAATATTAAACAGTATTAATATTGAAATCCCATCATAAATATAAATATAAATGTAAATAAATATATTTTAGTGGTTATAAAAAGAATATCGTAATTTTAATTTAGTTTAAAAAAACTTGTGTTTTTGTTAAAATTAATTGAAAAAAAATACTTAAAAACTCTTTAAATAATTGTTAAAAATAATTAAAAAAAAACATTTAAACAATTGTGTAATTTTATTTCTTTCGGAAGCTGGTTTTAAAAATAAATTCATCAAAGTGGATTCAATATCGTTACCTCTTGGAGGACTTTCCCATGTTAGAATGGCTCTGGCCAGGTAAGCATATTTCTAAATGAAGCTGGTAATGAAATAACCATTTTTTTGTTTATTGTGTTGTCTATGGTATTGCCATATGAAAAAAATAAGTTTTTTAAATAAGTGATGCGAACTTAAAAAAAATAATTGCCACAAACAGCGTTTAAAAAAACAAACTTAAATAAATCGATCTTACTATAAAATAAAGGATTTTTTTGGAACTTAAAACATTTAGTATTTGACTGATAAAGTTGCAGAAGACTTATACTTAGCTTATACCATGAATGAACGAATTTTAAGCTAAGAATCAGAAAATTTAGATTTGAATAAACTGGTAGAAAGTAACTGTGGACTAAAACACTGCATATTATTTTGTTGCATTTTATTTTTTATTTACTCAAGTTCCAGCTATTTTTCATAATTTGTAACTTTTTTTAGGACTAGATAATTGCTTAAGTTTGTATACGCTAGTAGTGATGATCATACACAATGCCACACATTTTCCTGCTTTATAAAAATGAATTTATCACAAAGTATCGTAGTTTAAAAGCCCGATTTTTCATTACTGGTAGTTTTGAATGCCGTCTCTTTGGAAATATTTTATACCATTTTTCTGTCACAAATTTTAAAAAAGTAAATAAACTAGAGAATTTGATCTAGAGAATATATATAGTGAATTTCAGGTTTCCGGCTAAAGCGGTTATGTTAAGCAAGAACTTTTGATCTTTTATTAAAAGGGGTAATGCTAACTCTTACCCAAAATACTATAATGGATAATCAGATATTCGTTGAACCGGTTGATAAGACAAACCATTTGCAATGCCGAAAGGCAATCAACGGCTGCTCGAACTAGAAAACCTATCACAAACTATTCTTTCGAGTTATTGCTTTTTTAAGGGTTCTGCGCACCTCAAAGTAATAAGTCCGCAGGAGCGGAGGGTATATTAGTGCTGGTTCTGAGACAGTGATATTTGAAGCTTTATCAGAGATCGAACTATACTCATCCGAAAAGTTTCAGCTAAAATTAGGGTAACACAAGATTTTATTTTTACTCTTTTCGTTTAACTTATCTTTCTTAAAGATCTTGCTAAAATTGTCTTCCTCATCTGCTCTTTCACATTCGTCGTTTATTTTCCTTCGATCGCGTTTCAAACATTGTTTGATATTGGGGAAAAAGGCAGATTATGAATGATCAAAACCTTTCAAGGATCTCCTTGCGAGGAGGGTAAATTTTATTGAACACAACAGCCAATGTTGGACGTTGACCCTTGAGGCTTTGGAGTTAATGCTGTTGTTTGTACAAATAAATGATTTTGATATTGGGGAAACGAATGCTATTTATGTCTCGGCCATGAGAATTGAGGGTGATTTGTGCTTGAAGTGACTTACATTTCTAGTATTTTGGTTTTTTAAATTTTTTTTTTTTTTTTATATATAAACATGAAGAACATTTGGAAAATATATAAAATTTTTGAACAAAAAAGCATTAAAAAATGTTTTTTGTTTTATTAATTTTGAAAAATATAAAATTTTTGAAAAAATATATAAAATTCCAAAAAGGACCTTAAGTACAATTTTTCCAAAAAAAAACTTTCATAAATAAAAATTTTTCAAAAAATGTGCAATTTTTCATAAAAAGTGCAATTATTAAAAAAGGGCCATTTTTCAAAAAATAACATTTAAAAGGAAAATTTTTCAAAAATCAATTTTTTTAAGAAAAGTACCTTTTCTCAAAAAGTAACACTTCAAAAAGTAAATTTTTTCAAAAAGAACATTTTTTCAAACAAGTACTATTTTTTAAAAAGTTACATTTTACAAAAAGTAGCATTTTTCGAAAAGTAAAATTTTTTCAAAAAAGTGTAATTTTTCAAAAAGTACCATTTTTCGGAAAGTAAATTTTTTTTTAAAATATGCCATTTTTCAAAAAGTACCATTTTTCTAAAATTATTATTTAAAAATGTACATCTATCCAAAAGTACCAATTTGCAAGAAATTACTATTTTTCAAAAAACAACTATTTTGGAAAAACGTAATTTTTCAAAAAAGTAAATTTTTTTAAAAAGTACCATATATAAAAAAAGAGGTATTTTTCAAAAAGTACATTTCAAAAATGTGCTATTTTGTGGAAAAGTTTATCCTTCAAGAAAAGTTTGCACATTTTGACTTACCCCGATTAAAATCATAAAATTGTTACTTCCATATAAAATCATGTTTCTAGATAATTAATTTTTTTTGCGCCGTAATTTTTTTTCTTCAGTTCAAATTTTATCTTTTCAATCGAAACACTATTCCCACACTTTGTAATATTCTTCACTCCTAATGTCAAGTAGAATATTAGGGTTAAATAACTGTTTCTTTATCAATACTTTTGTAATGAAAAAATTGCGAAAGTTTTTAATGGTAACGTTTTGGAAAGTGTTAATAATAGGAAAACATAACAAGAAATCTTATCTTATTATTTCTTGGTTCAATATACATAACCTCTGAATTTATAGATAATAATTACATACCACGAACAAAAAGGTAAATTTGTACCTATGTCTGTGTTTAACAAAATAATTATAACCGTCAACCATCACATCATCACGAAGGTAATCATGATGACATCATTACTAGCACATTACAAGGTATGTAATAATCATAATAATCATAATAATGAAAAACTTATGTGTGTGTAGTGGTGGGAGGTACCTTCAAAAAATGTGTAAAATTATTTCCTTAAAAATAAAATAACGACTTTAACGAAATGCTTAAAATGAAAACAAATTAGAATATGTTTTACAGGTCGAAACGCTCTTGAGCATGTGAATTTCATAGAAAATAATAAAAAAAACTGACATGCTCTTTAGAGTGGGCCAAATTTTCAAGATTTGTCAGTTTTAAAACGCTCCACTAATTTTTTTTTTTTTCAAAAATTTTCAGAAACTAAACTTTAAGAACTCGCAATATTGAGACAAAGTGGAGGCTAAAAGATAATAATAAGAAAAAATTAATAACAAAAATTAATAAATTATTTAATACTTAACCACAGCTCATACGCCTGAATGAGATTTTTTTAATGTAACAGCAACACTGGGGATGTCCCTTACTAGATTTGGAAATAGGGAAGGAGAGCGAATAGAGCCTGTCTTATCCCATTCATATCAACACGTATAGTGCGAGCGGGGTAATTACCGCTACCAAAAGTAATAAGTTTTGATACAAGACCGCCGTGCCATATATTTTATAAAACGGTGGATGAACCGAACCGTGCCAAAAAACGGGCCTTTTTGGTTTTCTTTAAATTATTTTAACATTTCTTCTAAAGGAAGTGTGTATTAATGGAAATATACTCATATTTTATTATTTTTCGGTGTTAAAAATTTGATATGTTTATCTTATTTTAACAACAATTTTTTTTTTTGGCAAAATTTGACTTTATTCATCGACATAGTCTCCTTTAAGAGCGATACAATCACTCCAACGTCTTTCGAACATTTCATCACGCAGATTCTGTAAAATTTTTGGTTCGGTTCCGTACTTTAAACATACGCAAACACATTGGAGACAGGTTCTAAGCAATGTTTAACCAAACCTCCAAATCGAAAAAATCAATAATTTTTATTTTTCATCGGATTTGGATTCGGGACTTCCCATCAACCTCCTATGCTAAAATTCAGTGTCAAATTTGAAGTAAAAATGTTTTTGGGTTAACGAACTTTTGCCATAGGTCTTTGTTAAACGTATCGCATTTAAAGCAATTTTATAGATTGATATTTAACCCATTTTTCGAATTTGATGCTGCAATTTAGCGGAAGAACTTTATGGGAAGTCTCTAATCCGGTGAAGAACACATTTTTTGTTGTTTTTTCGTTGGGGCGGAGTAAAAGGGCGCAGGTTTGATAAAACATTTGTTAAGCCCTGTCTACAATACGGAATTACAACCGTTACCGAACATGTTCGTGTGTGTTTATAGCACACGGTCGAACTAAAAATTTCACTGAATACACATGATGCCATATGGGTAGTTTCTGATTTAAAGTACATTATTAATTTATTACAAAGTTATTTATATGAGCACTAGCTTCTAAGGCCATCAGCTCATCAAAAGTAAATTGTTCGTAACATAGAACCAATTAACATGATGTTTCTTTTGTTACATGCATGCATGTCTTGTTTGTTGGAGACACGGGGTAGAGAAACATGCTTGTAATTCATGCAAAAGAAGCATCGTGTAAATTGGCTTGTAAAGTTTTGTCAGCCCACTCTACTGTTTATAGTTGTACTCTCCTGCTCTACAACAATACAACCGTTACAACAAATTATCTACATAAGTAATGACGGAGCTACAATACAATAAATTCACCTTCATTGAAATAATTTTTTTCTAGCGTTTTTTTTTTTACTCTAAATGTCGTTACGCGTTACAATAATGACAACTACCTTCAAAAAAAGATGTACCTATATACAACCATGTGCGTTTTTAGTTTGTTTTGCTTTTGGCTTTCTCTTTAAAAAAAATGCTTTAAGCACTCATAACAAATAATAATAAGTTTTCATTTATAAACCATATGGCAACATTAAGTTTTCAAATCTCTCTCACCAGCTTATCAGTAGCCGTGTGTATGCGGCAAGCTATCAAAGTTGGCTTATGTAATTGCCATATAAATTTAACATAAGACAACGTTTAGCGTTAACGCTTAACGTTATGTCAAATTTGTAAGCCAACTTTGATATCTTGCCGCATAAACACTGCTATTGTATTAAATTTAAGTTTTCAATAATAATTACATGGTCTATTGTTAATATCGAAATTAATATTTTTTATTGTCATGAAAAGGAGGTCTTATATAAAATTATAACATGTACGGGGCATTTTGTGTTAATAATATTTGATTTTAACAATTTTAGAAAGGTATTGAATACAAATATTAATTTAGATTTTTAACATAAACGAGATGGAAATTTCTGGAATATTGTTAGTAAATTGTCTTTGGATTGAATGAAAATGAAATTGACGTTGACAAGTCATAACCTCCTCGGTGCCCTAATAACCCCCATAGTCGATTTTAACTTTGTTTTACTTGTTTTTCCTTTGCAGCATGCACGAAATTGGAAATTCATCTGGCATATGAGGGTAATAATAGAATATTATTCGGTTATAATTCCCACTTCACCCATATGGCATTATGACCGTTTTGTTTAAACCCTACATTCTGTTTGGGAATTATCTCCGAAAATATTTGGTCATAACCCCTGTTGCCGAACATGACATTATATTTCTGAAATAGCAGATGCAATAAAGAGAATTATTTTGGAAAAGGTTGTAGAATTCGCTTTAAACATGTAACTCGGTTGGAAAATCCCAAGTAGCAAATGATGTTTCGTTTTTAAGGCAATCCAAATAGCTATAAAATACCTCATATTTTTTATATTGTAGGAAGAATTTCCAATTTTAATTCTACCTTAAATGGCTAAACGACTGTTAAATTAGTATGACTATAAGTTTGAACATGAGCACTTATTTTTCATGAGCATTTTATTTTTCATACAACCATGAGTTTCAATGTAAATATTATAAAATTAAATTGAGAACTTATATTTAATTTGAGTTTGCGTTTTTATTTTTTTAAAACCAATGTTGGCATTTAAATACCGATAAATTAATATTTATGCACATTTTTTCATATCATAAAAAAATTATATTTTTCATACCCTACACTAGAAATGAAAGCCGTTAGAAGCCGCATAGGCGCCACCGAGTACTTTTTTTTGTTAGCCCTAGCCGTTGCCGACCCTATCGCTGCTGGCGGCTAAGCCGTTTCCTTTAAAAAATGCTTTGGGCTCAAGTCGACTACAGAATAACAACGTGTCGTTTTTGTTTTGAGGTATAATTTCTTTTATTTTTAGAAAGTTTTTTCTTATTCTCTTATTTTTTTGCAATAATAAACAATAATAACATATTCTCTGGATCATAATACATCGGATGAAAAATTCATAGGATTACATATAGGTGGCGCCACTAATAAAAAATTAATGTGATTTTTTTTGGAACTACCAACCTTCTGGTGATAGCTGCCAAAGTTTAATGACAATTCGTTCATTAGTGAACAAGTTACAGCTGTTTTAGTGACGCTACTTTTGCGATTTTGAAAACAATGGATTTAAAGCAATTTCGTGTGTTGATTTCTTAATGCTTTTTAATGGGGAAAAAACACCGTTCAAGCTATTTTGAGCCCAAAAATAAATCATTCTATAAAAAGGGTATTGAAATGTCAGAAAGGAGTTGGAGTGATTCTATCGCTCTTGAAGGATACTATGTTGATGAATAAACTCAAATTTTGCCAAAAAAAATTGTTATTTTTTTGGTTATTCTACGGACTTTTCAGCTGATCTGTTATGATGTCATATGGAATTATGTTTATGACTATACTACATGGATTGAAAAGTACGTTGCCTTATATATAGAGATGGTGTGACAAGTGAATCTGTGAATCTTCGCCTTCATATTCATAAAGATATCAACAGAGTACCGATTCTGGGTTGTTTTATCACTGCGAAGTGATAAAATCTGTCATTTGCTATTATTGTTTTTAAATGAGCGAAGATTAATTTTTCATCGCTTCACAGCTGCGTAAATCATTCAGAATCGATACCCAGAGCGAGTTATGTACATATTACAAGATAATTTAAATTTGAAAAAGCTTCCTGCTTAATGGCTGCCGCATTTTTAACAGCCGAACAAAAGCTTAAACGTGTTCATGATTCAAAGTATGTTTTGGAAATGTTTGCAGTAAATTCAACAGAATTTTTACGACATTTAAAACAAAGTTTGATACGTGGATTCATTATTATACACCGGAATCCCATACATAGTCTGCGGAGTGGTTACAAGCGTGCGAAAGCCGACCAAAGCAGCCAAAGACTCAACAATCGGCTGGAAAGATAATGGCCTGTTCTTTTTTGGAATGCACGTGGTATAATATTTCTTGATTACTTGGAGAAAAGAAAAATAAAAGAACTGTCAAGTAATATGTTGAGTTATTGAACAGATTGGATGATGAAATTAAGAAAAAAAAACGACCCCACTTAAATAGGGAAAAAATCTTGTACAATCATGACAATGTGCCGTCGCGCCGCGGCGCATTCATCTGCTTTGGCTTCAAAAAAATTGAAGTCTTTACATTACGAATGGCTTCCCCGATTACTGTTTGTTGCCAAACTTGAAAACATGGCTCCAGGGAAAGAGATTTTCCACATATGAAGAAATTATATCAGAGACTTTAGCCTATTTTCAAGAGTTTGACAAATCGTATTTTTTCAAGGGTATCAAGAAGTTAGAGGATCGCTGGAAGAAGTGCATTTCACTTAACAGAGATTACCTTAAGGAATAAAATTGATTTCAAATCCAAAATACTAGTTTTTCATTATTAGGCCAAGGAGTTGCAATTTTTTTCATCGTGTAATCTTTCTTCCACAATTTTATTTAAAAATGACGTCTAAGTTATGCAAATATTTTTTTTTTAAATCATGGTCTTCAATTTAAATTTGATCAACTTTTGTATTATAGAAAAAGTTTTTTTTTTTTTTTGCAGATATTACTTTTTTTATTCACAAAGCAACGTGTTGTAGATAGCACAATCACAAATTAAAAAAAAAATCTAGTCTTAAAAATAATTTTTAATTTTTATAATATATGACAACTAAGGCGATTTACTTATCTAATAAATAACGTTAATGTTAAAACGTTAACCACAGATATTTCCCTATATAATTTTGACATAAATTTTGGCATTAAGCTTTGGTTATTCTGAGATATATTAGCAGGTCTAAGGGTGGGTAACTTATAACTAAAGTTTAGCACTTACCATTGTTAACTTTATACAAATTTGACATTCATAACTATGGTTAAACACTAAGCTCTGGTAATAAATTGCCAACAAAAACTAATTTTCGGGAAAATTGCAAATAGCACGTTTTGTATATAAACCCTCGATATATTTAACAATTTGTAACACATGTGAAAATTAGAAATTCAATAAAAAATTATTGTGTAGGTGTTAATTGCATATATAGCCATATATTGTTAGCCCCGATAAACTTAACTAAAACAAAAAAAAAACAAATCTTATAATAAACTGTCAAATGATGTCAGTGTTATCATGTTTACATATACAATACAGACACAACAACGGTATGTAACTATGTACTTTCAATGTACATATGTACATTAATATTATGTAAATATTGTAGCCCTAGATTTATATTGTAACTCTCTCTCTATATATAAAAAATATTACGGTAACCTTTTATTAAAAATATAAAAACTCTTGTTTGTTTTTAATTTTTATTATGCTTTTTATTGTTTTCCAATATTTCGACCACCTTTGTTGGTCATCTTCAGGGGAAATATAATCTAAAAATATGATAATTATAAATAATAATAACAATTTTCTTAAAATTATATTAACAAACAATTTACTTAATGTTTAATACAGTATTGTCCGATGTTAATGTTTTAAGTTCTTTTCACTGACTGTTATCTTTTTTGTTTATTATTATTTTTGTATTTTTTTATTGTATGTCTATATATGTGAGCGCAATTATCAGTATCAGTTTTGTAGTTTAATCTCTTATCCATTGGAGTATTAATTATATGTAACATCTCTTGCATATATCGTTTACTAATATTCTTCTCTTCCACAATTGTACAGTGGGCAGCAAGTGCTGTTTTTTGTGAAAGTAGTTTGTCATTTGATTTTAGGTCTGATTTATGTGATGATAATCTAGTTTTCAATTAAAAGATTATCATCACATAAATCAGACCTAAAATCAAATGACAAACTACTTTCACAAAAAACAGCACTTGCTGCCCACTGTACAATAACTGGACATCGACCAAACTTTGATAAAGTAAGAGTAATTGTGGAAGAGAAGAATATTAGTAAACGATATATGCAAGAGATGTTACATATAATTAATACTCCAATGGATAAGAGATTAAACTACAAAACTGATACTGATAATTGCGCTCACATATATAGACATACAATAAAAAAATACAAAAATAATAATAAACAAAAAAGATAACAGTCAGTGAAAAGAACTTAAAACATTAACATCGGACAATACTGTATTAAACATTATGTAAATTGTTTGTTAATATAATTTTAAGAAAATTGTTATTATTATTTATAATTATCATATTTTTAGATTATATTTCCCCTGAAGATGACCAACAAAGGTGGTCGAAATATTGGAAAACAATAAAAAGCATAATAAAAATTAAAAACAAACAAGAGTTTTTATATTTTTAATAAAAGAGACCTCAAGCCGAATCAATAAAGTGAAACGATTTTTAACAATATAAAAGGTCTACATAGCATATAAACAACAATCATATTACGGTAACCTTAATAATTGTAAGAGCTTAGAAAAATTCTAAAATTACAAAATAATAAAAAAGTTTTATATGAAATGAGACCAACGGATATTAGGCACAGGGTTATATATTGTACTACAAAATATACTACAAACAAAATTCATACTCCACCTCTGAAAATGTTACTATATTTAGTTAAGAGTCCGACCGAATATTCGGTATCGGCCTTGGGTTCGTCAAAATATATTGATATTCGCAAATATTCGGCATTTTGCAAAATTTTGTGCGATTTTTATACCCTCCACCATATATGGTGAGGGTATATATCAGTTTGTCATTCCGTTTGTAACATGTCGAGATATATAGGGTCCGCCATCTAACGCTTTTTTTTTTCAACTAGTGCTTATTTCGTGAATGGTAACACTTAGCTCATGTCTGATTTGACAGATAATTAGTTTTATCCTTCCGCTGAACGAATATGGTTGTGTATATGTACGCTTGAACAACGCTGGGAAATATTGCGACATTACTTTGAAAATTATGGTAATGTTGCAGAATGTCATCTTTTCAGATAAAGCTCATTTTGATCTTGGCGGGTATGTAAACAAGCAAAATTTTCGCATTTGGGGCACAGAAAACCCGCACGCATACATTGAAAAGCCGATGCCGGTGCGGATTTTGGTCCAGAGGCATAATTGGGCCATTTTTCTTCGAAAATGAGCAAGGAGTGGCCGTTAAAGTCAATGGCGATCGTTATCGGGCCCAGTTGAACGAATTTTTGTTAACAAAAATTGAAGAGGAGGATATTGGCAACATTTGGTTTCAACAGGACGGCGCTACGTGCTACACAGCCGAAGCTACACTCGATGTTTTGCGCCCTGTTTTTGAAGATCGCATTATCAGCCGCAGAGCTGATGTCGTCTGGCCACCTCGGAGCTGCGATTTGACACCGTTGGACTATTATTTGTGGGGTGCCGTAAAGATAATTGTTACGCCGACAAGCCAGAGACAATTGACGCTTTAAAGGACAATATTCGTGAAGCCATTGGTGAAATACAGCTGCACACAATCGATAATGTGCTTAAAAATTGGACCGATCGTGTAGGCTACTACTGCATGGCCAGCCGAGGCAGCCATTTGAATGAAATTATTTTCCATTATTAACCGGAAGGATTGTACTTTCAAATAAAAAAGAATTTTGAGAACATATTCAGTAGTTTTTTTTATAGCATTTTCAAAAAAAAAAAGTTATTTGGCGGACCCTATAGGTCTAAGACCCCATAAAGTATATATATTCGTGATCCTTATGCAATTTTAAGTTGATTTAGAGATGTCCGTCTGTCTGTCTGTTGAAATGGCGATCACGACGCAAAGACGCTAGCGGGGGTACCTATTTTTACCCAGATTATTGTACATCGGCCCGAGCAGTATTTTTATTTAATTAATTTGTTAAAGGGAATTTGTTTTGAAATTTTGTTAAGACTTTTTAGGAATTTGTTTAAATTTCACAATTTTAAGGGAATGTGAACAACCATTTCAATGCAGAGGATATTAGACCGATTGTACAATTTCAAGAGTTGTTAAAACTGAAGATGGGAATAGCCTTACTTCTGTGATAAACATCTTGGCTAAATATCAATCGATTGTATTGAAAATGAGCAATATCGGTCCAGCGGTTGAAAAGTTATGGGTAAAAATGTGAAGATACCTATAAATTTTCCATACAAATTGGTGTATTTTAGTACAATTTCATAGTAGCGACTGGTATATAATATATTTTCTTATATTTTTTCACCAATCGCTTAGAAATTAATAATATTTTGTACACCTCAAATATTTTTCAGCTCAAAAAATTTTTTCACCTCAAAATTTTTTTCACGTAAAAAAATTCGTTTCCGCATCCAAAAAAGTTTTTTACCACAAAAAAATTTTTTTACCTCCATAATTTTACTTCAAAAGTTTTTAACATTGTTTGCATCAAAAACAATAGAGAACATTGGTGGAGGGTATTCAAAGATTCGGCACAGCCGAATTTAAGCCTTTTTTACTTGTTTTTATTATAATTTAGAAAAATACAATTTTATTTTGAGAGAAAAACAAAAAAAAAAAAACATCACTCTATAAATTAATCGCTCAAGTTCAGTACAAAACAGTTTGGCTGAAAAGTTCGTAGCCTAACATAGAAAAACAATTTTTTTTTTGATAAAATTTGATTTTATTATTCAATATACATAGTTGCCTTTAAGGGCGATATAATGATTATATCGGTCATACAATTTTTCGATACCATTTTTATAGTACGATTTGTCTTTAGCCTCAAAATAGGCCCCAGTTTCGGCGATTACTTCTTCATCGGCGCTTAATTTCTTTCCAGCGAGCATTCTCTTGATGTCTGAGAACAGAAAAAAGTCCCTGGGAGCCAGATATGGAGAATACGGTGGATGCGGAAGCAATTCGGTGTCCAATTCATATAATTTTGCCATCGTTTTCATTGACTTGTGACACGTTGCATTGTCTTGATGAAACAGAATTTTTTTCTTCTTTAATGGGGCCGTTTTTCCGCGATTTCTTCCTTCAAACGCTCCAATAACGCCATGTAATAGTCGCTGTTGATGGTTTTTCCCTTTTCAAGATAGTCGATGAATATTATACCATGCGCACCCCAAAATACTGATGCCATAACCAACCTTACCAGCCGACTTTTGCTTCTTTCCACGCTTTGGGGTAGTTCATCACGTGCAGTCCATTCGGCTGACTGTCGATTGGACTCCGGTGTAAAATGATGGAGCCATTTTTCATCCATTGTCACATATCGATGCATAAATTTGGATTTATTACGATTAAACAGGTTCAAACACAGCTCAGAATCATCAATTCGTTGTTCTTTTTGGTTTATTGTGAGCTCGCGCGGTACCCACTTTGAACAGAGCTTTCGCATAGCCAAATATTTATTTACGATATGTCCCAACACATTCCTTTGATATCTTTAGAGTCTCAGATATCTCGATCAACTTCACTTTAGGGTCATTCAAAATTATTTTGTGGACTTTTTGATGTTTTCCTCGGTAACAGCCTCTTTGGGGCGTCCACTGCGTGCATCATCCTCGGTGCTCATTTCGCCTCGTTTAAACTTAGCAAATCACTTCTCAACGGTGGATTTTCTTGGTGCATAGTCCGAATATGGATTTCATAAGTGTCACCCTACGAACTTTTTAGCCAAACTATTAAGAATTTGTGTAACTGACGCGTCTCTTCCATATGAGTCGTCTATTATACGCCAAAAAGAATCGTGTAAGACTCTTTTATTCCTACTTCAAACCAACCTTGAAACAATCGTCTTAATGAGTCTTCTACGATGCGTAAAAAAAACATTTAAATCTTAACAATTTTGAGACGTCTGCACTGATCAAAAACTGAGTTGAAACGAAGCAAAAATAATTTTTCTGGCTGAAAATTTTGTAAACATATCGGTTAAATAGACAAATTTCTAACTGTCGCCAGAATGCGATTTCGGAGTTACATAAAATACACTTATTTCATTCACTTATCCAACATAAGTCAAAAAGAATCGCAAAAGCAAGAGATAAATAACAATTACAATCTTTCAATGGTCGTCAATATACTTAAACGGCGATTGTTGAATAATAGTTAAAACACTTGTCCAACAATCATCAATATGACTCGAAAAAATATCATTTGGAAGAGTAAAATATGATCGTTGACTACTACACTCAGAATATTATGTAGTTAACTGTTTGTAGTTTAATAAAAAAGTTTTCCGTTCCATTTAAAAATAAAGGAACATACATTTATTTTTCAAAGAAATATCTAATTTAACTTTTTTATACATTTATTCGAAATAATTTACTATCATTAACCATTTTTTTCAGTTTCATTTATTTTTTTCATTTGTTTGAAATTTAATAATAATTTACCCACAAAACGGAAACTTGTGGTTTATTTGTGTCCGTAACAGTTATTACAAACTTAAATTTTGTTTGCTGTCTGTTTCAAAAAAAAATATTCAAAAAATTTCAATTTGTTTTTTTATTTAATTTGGTTGTATATATACAAAATTTTTCAATACAAATTACAAGAACTTCATAAACACACATACATAAACAAATACATTCATACAAAAAGTATTTATAGCTTCATATGCATACATACATTTTGTATTGTACGAGTATATTAAAAAAAAAACAAAAAATACAAAAACGGAAATAATTTCAAATAAATGAAAAAAACCTTTATTTTTTAAGGATTGGTGGGTAAAATTTTGACATTCATTTTAACTGATTATAACATTTGTTTCTTACGGATGTGTCAGTTGATTAATCAACATTTAAAAATAAATAACAAATGACATTTAATTTAAATGAAAATTAAGTAGACCGGTTTTTAAATGAAATATCATTTCTTTTAAATGATATTTTCAGTTATTTTAACTTACAAACTTTTTTAAGTGTAACAATCTTCCAAAGCTCGCTTAAATATGCATTAACGTCGATTCACTCGTCCATCAATCGCCAAAATGACTCATAAAAGCATCATTTGAAAGAGCAAAATATAATTCTACGTACTCCAACAATCGTTTGGACGATTAAAAAAAAAGTAGCGAAATGATCGCGCTCGACAGATAATCTTCCAAATGCCAGCTGGATAAAGTTTCCAACTCAGTTAATCGATTTACCGATTCTTCGATTAATAACCTCTATTTTGGATAAAGTCGAAACAAATAATTTTAAACTAAAATAATTATTCGACCCGAATAATCGATTAAAATAGGTCCATTAACCGGTTAAATTTTTAATATGGATTTTTTCCGTTATTTTGCTTAAAACTTCCTTATTTTGTAACTTTGAAAAAAAAAAAAAAATTAGAAAGGAATTTTTATTTTATACAATGAATTTTACTTTTTAATTCCATAGAAATTCTTCCTTTTCTTCGCCCAAGAAAATTTTTTACAAGCGCTTTCAACCACATCAATTCTACAGCATATTCCACTGGAACCAATTCCATAGAACCCGAACCCGTTTACATGAACATAAATGTAACATATAGCTAACAAACACTAGTTCCAAAAGTGGTATAAGGAGCAATATAACGGATTACTTTTGAAATCATTTCAAACTAAAATCATCGGTGTTTAAACCGACAGAAAAAAACATATTTATAAAGGACAATAAATTTTTTTACAAGTAGTTCTTTGGAACTGAAAATTTAGCTGTAATGCTTTAGATTATGAGAAATAATTAACTTTCAAAAATCCTATTTTGAAGCTATTTCCAAATTGGAATATAAGAACATTTTTAATTTTTTGAACTTGAACAAAAAACATATTACAACGTTTATTTTACCTTCTCAGCAATCAAACACGTGGCTAGATATTTTCCTAACAAGCTCTATGACGTTACTTATGTTCTAAAATTATAATACAAGAACAAGTTGAAGAACTTTAGTAGAAACAAGTTGTTTCGGGAAAACTATTTAAGAATTCCCTTATTTAAACAATTTACTAGGTAAGGAGGCTCCTCCTTTAGGAATTAGAGTGTTAAAAAGTTTTATTGATATTTTTAAATATTGGAAAAATTTCTTAAGTGAATTTTTTGAATGCAACTATTGTTTATTTAAAAATTTTCTAATTTTTCGACAGTGACAAATAAAGAATATAAAATAGCAGCTTTATCGACAAAATGTTGTACATCGGTAAAACACTGCCAAGGCTGCGTTTATTTGTTTTATGCTTAAGGGTTTACTTCCACTAAACATGTCTAAAAACATTTTTTTAAGAGTCCTCAGATTCGTCCTAAAAACCACCAAGATTCTAAGACATGAATCCTTAAAAAGTATCAGGATGCTTCCAATACTCCTTATAAACCAATGCAGCTATAAAAGCAGCTGATTGTTTTGTTTTTTAGAAAAGAAATACATTTAGTCTGCATAAAAGGGTTAATCGCTTATTTTTCCGATTAATCGACCGTAATAACCGATTAATAAATTTTCGTAATTTTTCGAATAATGACCTAACCGGTTAACCGGCAGGGTCGAATAATTGGAAAAACTATTAGTATAAAAAAAATTGTTCAGTTTTCAACTAAAATTTGGTTTCTACGACTGAAATGGTTTGATACAACTGAATATTGATGTCCACAATAAAAACCGGTTATGACAACTGAATTTTGGTTGGAACACCCAAATTATTCAGCTAACTGAATTTGTTTGTTGTCGCAACCAAAATACACTTTTTAACCCTAGAATACTAATCATGTTTAACATACAAGAAAGCGTTGCTTCTCGAATCGACGCCCATTAGAACTCTAGGGTTAAATTCGGTTGGCATTTTATTTTTTTGTGTGTATTTACTATTATTTTTATTGTTAAATTGAATGTGTATGAAAAAAATTTTTTCTACAAAGTGTATGCCATGACCGGGAATCAAGGGTTGCCAATCCCTTTACAGTCTTTCACTCGTAGCACCACCCCTTAACCAGATGCAACACCATCCACACAGCGATGAGTGTAACTAATTGAAATTTTGTCAACTACAGTCTACAGAATGCGTATTTTGTAATCAGAAGTGTCAGAATTATACAATACCTGATGAATTTTATTTTGCATCTCTTTAATCCTATCAGAAAATGCTGCGTTTCATTTAAAGCAAAATATGCACTAAATTATGCACGTATAGCAAAATATGCAGAAATATGCATGCGTTTTATTTGCAGTCAATACTTTATTACAAGTTGTACAGGGTGGGCCATTTAAAATATGAGTCAGCTATAAAAAAAGTACTGATAATTTCTTCAAATTTCTAGTTTGGATCACAATATCATTCATATGAGTACCTCGACCGGCTCGGCAGTGCCTCATCCGATCAACAAAATTTTTCAAAAATGTGAGAAATTTTCAGTTCCTGAGAACGATGACAAGTTGATGTTAATGGATGTTCTTGGACATTCTCAGCCACAACAGAAATGTTTTCAAATAAACGCACGGGACGAGAACCTACACAGGTTGGTTTGTCGAATAACGATACATTATCATGAACTCGCTTCACAAATTGAACTGAAGGATTATCTCTTCTCGAAAATTTTCCACGTTAATTTCTTACAGTTTGCGTTAAAGACACTACTTTGGAAGTAAGTTTTTTATATTTCCCAATTTTGTTAGAGCGTATAGTGTCCCATTTTGCAAATGTCAAACATAAACCTGAAAATAAAAATAATTGTTATTCTACCTTTCCAAGTTAAAATAATCCGTAGTTCAAATTTAAAATTTTAAATCGCCCACCCTAGAGGTCAGAGATGTTGCCGCAGGGCAAATTGTATGATGTTTTGGGTAAAGCTTTGTTTTTGTCAATACAGTCATAACTAAAGTCACAGACTTTTTGGTGGGAATAGACACGTAAATCTCGTTTTCATTTTATGAAAAATATTAATGACACAAACTTATAAAAAAAGTTTCAATTTCGGCTGAATAATGCTTTCAGAACCGAATGTTCAGTTTCAGTATTTTTACAAAAGTCGGTTTCGGTTGGACTTCAATATTTATTCTTTTTTGTTTGTCTTAGATATTTATTTGAATACGAGTATAATTTACCATTAACAGAGACAATAAATAACCATCAACCATAATCATTATAATGATTATAAACTTTTATATTTTGTAATTTTTTTTTTTTATATTACTTTTTATTATAACTGTTGATAGATTTTACCATAACATGTATACCACAAGCACAAGTATGAGCTATACGCAAATAATAATGAATGCCACCAAAAAAAATGAAAAAAAAATTAGAGTGACTGATGTCATACCATATCATGTCAATATGGCAACGAGGTTAAGGCAACATGGACGCTTCTTTAGTTTGGTTTTGTTAAATGGTTGGATAAATAAATGGGTGTATGATTGGTTGGTTGGTGTAATAATTAGGGCTAGGAAGTTTATGCATTTGTAATTGTGTTTTATGAGGGCGGGTGACTGAAACACAGGTTTTTGGATAAAAAATAATTTTATTTTTCAACATAGTCTTCACTTTTTTCCATTTTCTCCTCAAATCTCGCGGTAGTCTGCTATGGATGGCTGTAAAACACAAACTAAATGACGCAGCTTATTCAAATTTTGACAGGAATCAACTGACAGATAGATGCCTGTTGACAGGGCAGTGTTGCCCTTTCATTTAGAAGGCGGTAAATTCAAAAAGTCACCTATTGATTGATTTTCTCAAAATTTGTAATATTAATTTATTTTTTTTTTGTTCAAATTTAAAATTATTATTAATCATCGGCAAAAATTTAAAATATGTTAAAATATTAATTAAAATATGCATTTTTAGGAAAATATTAAAAATATTAATTTCATAATCAATGCCATTTTGTTGCAAATGTTTCGATTGACAAAAATATTTAGTTAGCTGTGACTCTAGCCAACCAAAAACGATGCTAAAATTATATGCATTTTGAGCAAAATATATATAGAAAAAATTCTTGCTACAAAATATACAAAAATATGAATTAAAGAATATAATAAAATATGCATTTATGGAAATTGTGTTTCCAATTTTTTGATTTGCAAAAATATTTGTTTGATGGTGTTTCCCAGCTCTCAAAGATATGAATTTACAGCAAAATATGCACCTATAGGAAAATATGCAGAGATTTGTATTTGTAACAAAATATGTCTAAATATGCAAAATATACATTTATAGCAAAATATGTATTTCAAAATATGCATTACAATGGGTACTTATAAAATACGCAAAAATATGCATTAAAATACCCAAAAATATGCTGTAAAAGTAAAATAAGCAAAAATATGCACTTAAATCAAATTGTGCATTATATTATGCATTTTTAGAAAAATATGCATTAAATTATGCACATATGGCAAAATATGCATTTAAAGCAAAATATGCAATAAATAATGCACTTATAGCAAAATATTCATTGAATTATGCATCTAAAAAAACTATGCATTTAAAACCAAATATGTTATAATCTGCAGAATTTTTTTAACGATGTTTCCCAACTGACGGCAACCAAAATTTATTTACATAAACTTCCTAACCCTAGTAATAATAATAGCCAACCATGGATGGGTCTGTGTCAAAAGCACGACACAAGAGTGTAAATCTAGTGGGTGTACAACAGCAACAACTCTTAAAATAACCATAATATAATGATAAGGTTTTTGTTTTCTTTTTGATAGTAATAATGATGATGATGATCCAGAAAAAATTACCCAGATGTTTATTTCGGACATTATACTTAATTCCCTTTTCGGGATTATATACGAAATTTTTCGGACATAACAAGGTGGTCATAGGTTTCCTAAGCAGAACTTCGAAGATTGAATTCTATTTGAAATTAATTCCCTATAAATCGACTACGATTTACTTTTCAATTGAATGTATTTTTTTTTAAACATTGGCAAAAATTCATTCTTTGATATTTATTCGATCGAATTCACATCTTAGGAATTCAATCAAATTATCTTATATCATTTTACCAATCATTGAATTTAGTCATTAAGAATTCATTCGATTTCTCATTCGGTTTACAATTTGAGAATTCAATTAATCATTCGTTGGGAATTCAATTCATTTTTACTCAAACGATTTACAAATTTGGAATTTATTGATCATTTCAAATCGTTTCAAGTGATTGAGCAAACCTAACGATTTCTTACAAATACAAGAAGAAAACAACAAAAATAAATGATTGAATTTACAAATAAAAATCATTAATTTGTGAAAATAACATCGCCAAAGGTGAAAAAGATAGCTAAAATTAAAAAAAAAAAAATTCCAAATTTAATGTCGCCGAATGTAGCCCCTCTCTCTGCAATGAAAAGTTCTTAAGATCGTGATCTCAAAAATTGCCAAATATCTCAAAACTTGGATACTCTGGTGCAAAAAGTTTTTCTTTAACGCGTTTAGTTTTAGAGATATGGACGATTAAAATTGTATCTAAGCGATTCAATTCGATTATTTTTAAATTTTGGCAATTTTTTAAATTTTAAATAGTTTTCAATTTATTTATTTATTTTTTTTAATTTTGGCGATTTTTTTAAATTCTATCCTTTTTTGGTATTGGGGATTTTTTTTAATTTGAGCATTTTTTTAAATTTTGTTTTTCGAACTTCGGCTTTTTTAAATTTGTGATTTTTTGTTCCAATTTTTAGTAATTTTTCCAATATTTTCGTTATTTTATATTAAAATTCCTTCAAATAATTTTCTAATTTTTAAAATCGAATGAAGAAAATAGAATGTGATTCGCAATATTACTCAATCGAATAACAATAAATTTGCAAATCGATTGAGTAACAAGCGTTTGAATTCCCAACGATTGAATTCAGTGATTGACAAATCGAATGATGAAAAATGAATGAAGTCTTTTAAAATTAAATCCATTCAGACCAACTAAGAATTAATTCCCATTCAAAAATTGTAGTTTGAGAATTCAGTCATACATATGTAGTTAATCGGAATTGACAATCGAATGAAGGATTGATTTCTTTAGAAACTATGCCCCCAAGGAAGTTAAGGCTAATTTCTTTTTGGTATTATGACCAAAATTTTTTTTATCATTTATCAGTAAAGACGGCTTAAAAAATTCATCAGAAAGAAAACTAGAATACCTTTCCTCAGAGCAGCCGACTGAGAGTAAATATACCTAAACCCGGTCGTAGGCTTTCCACGCGAAAAACTTTGCTGGAATTATGACTAACCCCATAATGGGGATTATGCCTTCTTGATAAATGGTCTTACTGTCATAGGAGAATATTTATATCCAAGTTTAACTAGGGAATGGGAGCAAAGTTATGTTGGTCATATTCCCTATTTTAGTTGGAAGTTACGATTTCGGCAAAATCCCCAAATCAAAATTGGACATAATGTCCGTGGGGGTTACGACTTGTCACCGTTTATTTTATATAAAAGTTGTACTTAATACGTTTTGGAAAAAAAATCCTTAGTTCCATATGCAGTTTTAAATGAGTCTTGGTTCTAAAATATCTAAATTTTTAAATATATATACCCCAAAGGATCAATAGTGCCGAAAGTCAGCTTAGATCTTTTCAGGATTAAGTATACACTAATTTTACTGGGTTATGCCAAGAGTATCGTTCGTTCGTTCCTTCCTTTCTTTTATTGTAATGTTTTTTGATGGTGTTGCATTATAAAATAACCGTCATTAAATAAATGAATTTAATCGTAAGGAAAATGTGTCCTCTATAAATTATACATACACTTCCATATGTACTGCAAGTGACTGTGATAAATTTATTAGAGTGGAAATAAATAAAAATATCTAAGGACATCACACTAAAAATTATTTTGTTAATTTTCAATAGTCATCACTAGGGCAAGGAATTGTATGCACTTAAAAAAATGAAAATTGCGCCTACAAAATGCATACTTAAAAATCTCAATGGATACGTTAACAAACAGAATTGCCGAATTTGTTGTGAAGAGTAGCCACATAAAGTTTAAGAAATGCCAATGCACTCTGAAAGATGCACTGTTTGGTACGGTTTGTTGGCCGGCGGCATCATTTGGCCGTACTATAAAAATCGCAACGTTACAGTCAATGGGGCAATGTACCGTGCGATGATTACCTAGTTGTGTTTTCTTAAAATGAAAGAATTGGACTTGGTTGACATGTGGTTTCAACAATACGGTGCCACATGTCTCACGGCACGCGATACCATGAACCTATTGAGAGGCGAGTTTGGTGAGCAATTCATCTCACGTTTTCGAACAGTTCATTGGCCGCCAAGATCATGCGATTTGACTGGACTAGACTGTTTTTTGTTAAGATAAGTGAAGTCTTTCGTGTACAGGGACAAACCAGCCACAATTACAGCCCTGGAACACTAAATTGCAGCTGCCATTGATTAGATATCGATTAGATGCCGAAATTCGAGGTCACGGATGGACCACCTGAGGCATAGCCGCGTTCAACAATTACATGAAATAATCTTTAAAATGTAAATGGTAGGCATTCAATAAATAAATATTTCATACACTTTTGGAATTTTTTTTTTTTTAATTTTCAAAACTCAAACTGTTAAAAAAATCACCCTTTGTAACGAAAATAATACTAATAATGAAATCACCAACATTCATTTTTATTTTCAATCTAGGAATGGATCTGTTTTCATCGGTCAAGGCACATGGTACAGGTGCTCGAATTTCAACTGACTTCTTTTTTTAACGGGACAGCTAACGAAACATTATGTCTTTTAAATAACTTCCCAAAGGAAAACTAAAAAATTACCCCAGTTTAAAAAAAAATAATGAATCCTCAGCGAAATAAGATCCCAAACAAGAATGAAATAACACTGATTTTTTTTGGGGGGGGGGGGGGTTTATTTCATAACGAAATAAATATCGCATTTTCAAAATCAAATAAGTCACCATTTTTAAATTCAATATTTTTTCATTGATTTAAACAACAAACAAAACCTCAAAACAATTTTTTGTTTGTTTAAAACAGCTGTTTTCATCTGATGGCATAAGAGATTTTTTTCATGGGATTTTTAATTTAATTTACCTTAAGTAAAATCAGATATAACATAAACTCCGCTGACGAATATATTTCCATAGTCTTTAACTAATTATTTGGTGACAGAAATTTTTTAGATTCTTGATTTTATAGAAAATTAAAAAAAAAAAATTTTAAAATAGTATTTGAAGATTTATTTCATTTTGAAAAAATCGGAAATTTATCTTATAATGAAATAAGTCTCCAATTTAAAAATTAAATAAATTCTCAAAATATTAAATAACTCATTGATGTTATTTTTTGGGGATTTATTTTATTCTGTGGGAAGATATGAAGATGAATTAAAATATACTTCAAAATATAAATTTATAGCAAAATATGTATAAACATGTCAACTTAATTGAGTTTTTTTTTATTGTTTGAACTGACCTCATTTTTTGAGTGCACCTCAGTCAATTTAAACGTCACATTTGTTATTTGAAACACCCTTGTTAATGAAATTAAATTCAAATTTTAATGCCAATCAATACAATAACAACGTATGACAAATGTCAACGATTTCCCTGAATAATCAAAAGTTTGCGCTCATTTTTCGTTTTTTTTTTATTTTACAAATTTTTCTTTCTGTTTTCAAATGCATATTATTGTTGTTGTTATTTTATTGCATTGCTTTGTTATTATTTTTGTTTTGTTTACTTTATATTTATTTTAGGTTTTTGTTTTGATTTCATTGTTTATATTTTATGTTTGAATATTTTGTTTTTTTAACGAAATGAAACTTTACAAAAACATTTAAATTTCTCAAGCATAATTTGTATTTAAAAATAAATACTTTTCTTATTTTTTTCCCCTACAATTAATTATTTTTGTTTACTATTGACACCATTTTTATTTAATTTTTATACACTTTTTGTTTACAGTGTTGTAATAATTATTGTGTGTAAGTACCCTGTAGGAAATGTCGATAGTGGAACTGTACTGATTCACTATTGACTTTGTCACCAGTACACCTGACTAATTATGTCTCAGCCAACGCTTTCTGCTGTAGACATTTGACATGTGCGTGTCATTGCGAATCTACATAACTATTGACTAGATGTTGACATTGGAACCAGAGATTCACTAGTACATTTTAGTAATTGTAGTCTACACTTTTGGAACTTTTTACTTAATTTCCGCACTAGGAAGGAAAAAAGTTTAAACAGGTGCATTTATTTTCATAAATTATATATTTTATTAATAAAATTTTTTTTATAAATTTCATTGAATTAAAAAAAATTTTTCGTGCAAATTTAATTTTGGAGTAGACAAATCTTCAAAAGACTGCTCCGTAAAATCTTCATCAGGCTCCACAAAATCTCTAGAGTTGCAACTTTTACTAAAAATTGTTGCCTCTTTCTTGTTATTTTTAAACAAAATTTATTGTTTTTTTCACAAGTTTTTTCTAATTTCTTGTTTTCATTATATATTTTGTTCAAATTTGTATATTTAACTTTTAAATTGATTTTTCTTTATATTTTTATTAAAAACTTTAATTTTGCATGCAGCTATGCACGTGTTTTCAACAAAATTAAACATTAAAAAAATCAAGAACAAGCACAGCTTTGCAGCTGCTTAAAAGTAATGTAAAAAGTATAGACACTGTGGACATGTCACCATAGTCGACAAAAGTGGTGACATGTAGACACTTGACCCCAGGCTTCCTACAGGGTACGTACCGCTGGTTAATACATGTATATTATGGGTATGTGTGTGTGTGCCTGTGTGTGTTGTACGTATACATACGCTACCACATACTTTAGTTTGTTATTGTAAATGTATTTAATATTTTATTTTTATTTCTCCACAAAGTGGGTCAATTGCACTAATTGCTCTCCTCGTACTAGAAACGCGGTCAAATTTGACCTTTTTCTCTATAAAAGCGTTGAATTTTCATTCATTTATATGTATATATTTTTTTTTTTAAAATCATCATGTATTTCAATTAGTTTTGAATTTATTTTGATATTCATGGAAATAATGTTTATTTGAAAATTTAACTACCAGTGTCAAATTGTAGCCTTCTACTTTTATTTTTGTTTAAATTTTTAATGTGATAGTTTTGAATCATGGAAATGATTCTAACAACTTTTCCGCAGTTTTCTTTTGTTTCAATAGACAACGACATTTTTTTTATTTATTTATAAAGAACTTTTAACCTCTGTACATTTAATAAAAAATAAACCAAATTAACTATTTCTAGCTAGGCTGAAACATGTGTATTGACTATTTCTTAAAAAAAAGTTTGAGAATTTCCACGAATTTATTTTATAGACAAATTCATCAAATTTATTAAAAAGATTTCTGTAGAAAAATTTATCAGAATTTTATAAATTATCTAAAGAAAGGAATTTATAGCTGACAACTTTCCCAGTGCGGCTAATCGCGCATTTAGGTGAATTAAGTTGTCCAGCCGGATCTCTCGATTCTGTGGATATTTGAAGTCGTTGATGTAAGCGAACAAGCTTCGCACTTTGGAAGAGTTATAGAACAACATTCGAGTCAAAATAAACAACGTGACATCACAAATGCTGCAAAAAATTATGGAAAAAGTTAATTTGGCTGCCATTTGTCGGGCATAATTTTCCACAATTACATAATTTAAATTGTGCGAATAAACATAATTGGTTAAAATTCAAATGAGTTTTAACATTAAAATTTTTTATTAAGAAAAACTTGTTCATAATCTAAAGAATTTTTCTTAGAAAAAGTGGTTAAGACTTAAACGAATTTTTTTGAAGAAAAAGTTTTTTAATGAAGTTTTTTATAGTAGATAGAAAGTTGTATAGAATCTACAGAAAAAGTTGGTCAAAATCAAAGAAATTTTCTTTAAAATAATCATATATCATCAGGCATGTAGTCTCGTATATGTTCAGATCCGAAAATTGAGTGCATGGTCATATATGTTTATATGTTAATACCCATGTAAAAATCGAAACATACATGGGCTATTATATGATCATATATGAGCATACGTGAATAAGAGGGCGCATCAATAAGTCCGTGACTTTTTGAATGAAACACAGTTTTTTTTTTGCAAAAAAAAAAAAATTATTTTACAACGTCCAACGTTTCGCCAATTTTTGTATCCCTTCCAACAAATAGGATTTTTTGAGGTCCATAAATTAGGCATTTGTTTCTTCAATAATTTCATCGTTGGAGCTAAATCTCTTTCCACCGAGACATTTCTTTAGGTTTGGAAATAGAAAATAGTCACTGGGGCTAAATCCGGAGAATATGGCGGGTGAGGTACCAATTCGTAGCCCAATTCATGGAATTTTGCCATTGAGACTACACACGTGTGCATTATGCTCAATTGAGAGCAAATGCCCATCCATCATACCCATCTAGCAGACAGCTTTCTTAAATCCAACTGATTATTTAAAATCTCACGCACTTTTACACTTCGATCGGCCAACACCATATCGTGGATTTTTTCGACATTTTCGGGTGTATTGACCTCAATTGGCCGTTTAGAACGTTCAGCGTCATTTGTACTTGTGCAACACAACGAAAGTCAGTAAACTTCTTTTTACCATGGGAATCGATGGTGCAGAGTCCCTATAGTATTTATCAAGCTTTTCCTTGGTTTGAATGACGTTTTTTCGCAAAAAATAATGTTAAATGAGCACTCGAAATTCACTTTTTTCCATTTTTAAAAAATCCACGAGGTTGTATGTTTTGTACAGCTGTTAAACGCAAAGTAAATGACGGAACATGCTCAAAATTTGGCAGTAGTATATTAACAGGTGGTACTTGATGGGAGCAGTGTTGTTTTTCATAAAACTACGAGGGAAGTTCGAAAAGTCACGGACTTATTGATCCGCCCTCGTAGGTTATGAGCATATACATATGAGATCATGTATGGTCATATATTGAACTATATATGACCATGAAGGCCCATGTATGACCATATACAAGCCCTTGTATTATAATGTATGTTATCAATACATGATAACATACAATACCATATATAAACTTTTTATTCGCATGTATGACTTCATATATGTTCCCATACATTCCATATATACATGGAACCACATGTGCTCATACATAAAATCATGTATGTTCATATATTATCATTTTCACAAGGGTAGATAAAATTTTTGACTGAAAAAATTTTCTACAGAAAATTTGTTTAGATTCTCACACAAATCAAAGTTTTATTTCTTGCTGCATAATCCTGAAATGTATATATTTTTTGGCCTAAAAAGTTGTTCAAAATCTGACAATTTTCTTTTTAAAAAAGTTGCCAAAAACAAAACAACTTTTCTGTACAAAAATTTCTCAAAATCTAAAATTTTTCTGTACAAAGCTCATAAGCTAACGAATATATTTTTTTGTCGAAAATATTTGATATCTGATAAATTTTTTTTATACAAAAGTAGCTTGAAAAGTTGCTGCTCGTAAGTTTAACAGCATGTCAATATAAACAATTTCTCTAGTTATAACGTAGAAACAGATCTTAACTAACGAGATCGTAAATAACGAGGTCTTCAAATAAAATCTTGTCAATATCAACAACCATAAAACTATAATTATTATTAATAAAACAGTTTTTCTCAATATAACTTTAGACGGCCAGAGCTATTAATAAATAAAACATTGACGCGCCCTGTATTAAATTAAGTTAGCAACAAACAGTAAACAATAGCAACAACAACAACCACGACAACAATAATAAACATAATTTTATTCAAAAAACTGTGTGTGTAGTAATTGTAGTAAAAAAAATTGTATTGAAATTATACAAAAAAAAAAAAAATAAATAATAATAATAAAAACAGCCAAAGTCAGCCTACATTATTAGACGCCTTCTTCCATCCATGCATAATACTGCTAGAGGTTGCTGTTGTTGTCATCGTCGTACAATGATAATTGAAACTCACACGCTGTTCCCTACAATGGTGAATCGATATACGAGTAGAATTTTAGTCTCAGGTATGGGAAAATTTTATAATACTAAAAACCGTCACGGTGTCTTTCCTAAAGGAAATTATATATAAATTGCATTAGAATTAAAAGATTTGGTAAATTTTCCCAGACCTAAACATATCTAAAAATTAGAGATTAACTTGAGATCTAATTATATCTGATCAAATCTAGTAGATCTGGTCCAGCATTGGTGCAGAGAACATGATCTCTATTAACCCTAGTAAGACAATCTTGACACCTTTTACATTGGGAAGAAAACTGAACCTTGGTTCTGTTTCCATTAATGATAACAATATCCTGTATTTCAAGAATGTTCAATATTTAGGGATTACTTTGGATAGTAAAGTGACTTGGATAATACTATAAAGAAGGCCATCAGGGCAATTTAGGCAACTAATGGTCTTGTGTTTTACCTACAAGACCATTAGAGGTCTTAATCCAAAAATGGTCATGTGGATCTATAGGATGATAGTTAGACCGATAATTGTTTGGTGGCCGAAAACATTTCATTGTTGGTCTAATCCCCTTAAATATTTTCATTAGAACTTCAACAACATTGGCTGCACGTAGATTAAACTTTGAACATGATGGTTCTTTTTATGTCAAGGGTCATACGAATATCTTGAATTCTTTAGGGACTTATTAGGTATGCCGACAGACTGTATTAACACTGAATTTTGATTCGGGGTTGTCATTTCAAGCAGGACGGAATGGGAAGCGGGTGGTCTAGTAGTGGACAATCGCAGTCTAAACTGGTGTGCTGACAGGTCGAAATTGGGCTCCGGTGTTTAAGCGGGGGTCTTTGGACCCAACTCGAAGATATCGGAGCCAATGGGTAAGTGGCCAACGGTATTCCAAGCTAAACTACGGGCTATACTCATATGCGCTAGATAAGAGTCTAAAGGGCGCATATATTTCGATATTCCCTGATAGCCGATCAGCACTCTAGGCTTTGTAATCGTGGGCATTCACTTCAGAACTAGTTCCGGAGTGTTTTGATACCCTTCAACAGTTGTCCGCGCGTAATAGGGTTGCTCTTTACTGAATACCCTTTCTAATGGGAAAATTTTCGACCTTGATAGGAACGACATTAACCCTTTAACCACTAGAGTCGAAATACGAGGTATTTTGTTATAAAATTTTGGTTCTAGTATCATTTTGGACTAAAAAGCACGAATGTGAAGTCCATTTGTCAAACAAAATTAATCTGAAAGCGACAGGTGGAAAAAATGAAAGACAACCTGAAGACAAAAAGCTCGACTCATACAAAAATATTTGTTTCACAAATCAAACACGCAACAAATTATCAAAATACAGCTTGAAGCTACTTTCCAAAAAAATTTCGAGTCGATTGAGCTTTTGGAAAGTATGTTTTTTTTTTAGTTTTAATTTTGCACCAAAATCATAAATAATGTTCGTGTCTGTTTTGACAAAAGTCTTGACAGAAATGGGTGTATCTATCAAACTATTCAACTGAGCGTGTTCAAACCGGCACTGTTCGAAAGGTAAATTCAAAGAGACAAAAATGTCGTTAGCGATTATTGCACCAAAATTATTGCTTTGGACATGATTGAACTTTAGTGATGACCTTCTGTAGACGGTCTTAGTGGTTAGAGGGTTAATTATCTTACCGAACATTTCGGATTTATTTACCATTTGTGTAGGATGAATCAGTTACAATCGCCTCTGTGTCGACTATGTTTTGAAAGTGTGTTGTATTGTGAGAGTGTGTTGTATTGCATAGGTACAGAAGGAAAGTTTTAAATTTTTAGGTCCAGAAGACATTAGAAATTGTTCTCCATCTTCTGTACTAAAGTTCATAGGGAATATTTTACAGAATAGGTCGCAGTGCCGGCCGTGGGAGCAGATCTTGACTTAATAATAATAACTTTGGTGTTTTTGAAAATGGCTCAAATGGCTAACGTGTGGTAGCAGATATGAACAGATATTGCATCAGACATGATCCTATATGATCAGCTCTGCTTATATCTGGCAACAAAAAACACAAGGTTTTCCAGATCCCTTTAGATATGAACATATTTGACACTATATCTGATCAGATCTGATAATAAGGTGTGATATGCACATATGATTTGATCTGGCGTCAGATAAAATATTTTTTGGACGGGTATTTAAAAGCTTCAAGAATCACAATTTTTTCAAATAGATTTTGTTCTATTTGTTTCCAGGATTATACGATTTTTTTTAAATATATATTTTTAGGATTCGAATATCATACCCTTAAGAATTTTTATGAAATTTTTACTCAATCTGACGCATAACATTTAAGATCTTTTACTCTTAAAAGTTTTGCACTTTAATACTTAATGTTCCATCCCTAAAGTACTCAATTTTCCATCCCTGGTTTGAACTGATTTTCTTTTAAAAAAATGCTTAATATGAATCTCTCATTATCATTAATCTCACCATAAAACGGTTGTCGTATGAAAACAAATCACATCTCACATACGCACGCACCTCTTTTTCTCTATTTTATTTTTGTATTTCAGGTTTTTTGTTTGTGTTTGTTTATATTAAGCCAAATAACACCAACAACAATGTGGAAATACTATACAACAACACAAACTACTATATAAAATGAGAAATGAGGTTAACCTACATTTAAAGAAGGTCAAAAACGACCCAAGTACGCTCACAATGAACAAAACGAAACAAATGAACGTACTACGAAATAAACTAAAAGCGTACTAACAGCGTGCGTAACGTAACTACTACGAGAAGCAGCTCATGTAGTCACCAAACAAACAAACACACCATATATAAACCGGCTGGCTAAATAGCTTGCCAGCGAGTATAGATATATGAAAAACTATACGACAAAAGCAAGCAAACAAATTTAATGTCAGTTTACTACTCTTCTCCCAGATGAGATATGTTACTCTTCTATGCATACATTTATCTACACTTGGCTTGCATATTCGTCGTACTACTTAAACGAAAATTAAAAGTAGTAAACATCGTCATTAGTGTGACGACAAATATAAATAACGTGACAGTTTAAAAGTTGTATTCTCAAAAAAAAATACACCATTAACCCATAAAAATACCTGGGGATACAATTTTTTTTACAGAGAACGAAAAAAAAAATTGTCAGATTCCGACAATTATTCTATGTAAAAAGTTGTTTAGAATCTGACAAGTTTTTTTATTTAAAACGTTGTTAAGAATTTGACATTTGTAAATCTAAAATGTATTTAACTAAACAGTTATTAGGATTCTGGTAAATTTGAATATAAAAAGTTGTTTAGAATCTAACAACATTTCTATAGAAAAAAATTTTTCAGATTATGAGAACTATTCTATTGAAAAAGTTTTTAAAAATTTTAAATTTTTTCTATAGAAAACGTTGTTGAGAATCTAGAAACTTTTCTATAGAAAAGGTTATTTAAAATGTGAAAACTTTTCTATAGAAAAATTTGTTTCGAATCTAACAACTTTTATATAGAAAAAGTTATTGATAATCTGACAACTTTTCTATAGAAAAAGTTGTTCAGAATCTGGCAACTTTTCCACAGAAAAAGTTGTTCAAAATCTGACAAATTTTCTATAGAAAAAGTTGTTCCGAATCTGACTTTTCTATAGAAAAAGTTATTTAGAATCTGACAACTTTTCTATAGAAAAAGTAGTTCACAATCTGGCATCTTTTCCACAGAAAAAGTTGTTCAAAATCTGACAAATTTTCTATAGAAAAAGTTGTTCCGAATCTGACTTTTCTATAGAAAAAGTTGTTCTGAATCTGACTTCTGTAAAAACAATTGTTTAGAATCTTTTTTTATAGAAAAAGTTGTTTAGAATCTGACAACTTCTTTATACAAAAAGTTGTTCAGAATCTGACAACTTTTCTATAGAAAAAGTTGTTTAGAATCTGAAATCTTTTCTATAGAAAAAGTTTTTTAGAATCTGACTTTTCTATTGAAGTTGTTCTGAATCTGACTTCTATAGATAAAGTTGTTCAGAATCTGACAACTTTTTAATAGAAAAAGTTGTTCAGAATATGACAAGTTTTTTATAGAAAATGTTATTTAGAATATGACAAGTTTTCTAAAGAAAAAGTTGTTCAGAATCTGACAACTTTTCTATAAAAAAAGTTGTCAGATTCTGAACAACTTTTTCTAAAGAAAAGTTGTCAGATTTTGTACAACTTTTTATAAAGAAAAGCTTACAGATTTTGAACAACTTTTTCTATAGAAAAAGTTGTTCAGAATATGACAACTTTTCTATAGAAAAAGTTGTTTAGAATCTGAAAAAATTGTTCAGCATCTGCTTACTTTTTATAAAAGAAGTTGGTCGATTACTTTTATATATAAAAAGTTGTTTAAAATATGGCAACTTTTCTATACAAAAAGTTGTTCATAATTTGATTAATTTTCTATATATAAAGTTGTTCACAATTTGAAAACTTTTCTTAGAAAAAGTAGTCTTAAATATGATAACTTTTATAAGAAAAATATTGTTCAGAATCTGGAAACTTATGTTTTTAAAAATGTTTACTAATGTTGTTTTGAATCTGAAAGAGTTAAACTTTTCTAAACAAAAATCTGACAATTTTATCATGCAAAAATTTTGCACAGTTTTGCTTCTGTTGGGTTAACAACAACGCCAATTGCACAGACAATTGAAAGATACGTTCAAACATAAGATAATCATCAAACATTTTTTTTTTTGTTTTCATTCATTTTGGTTGTTGTTGCTGTCGTTGTTTCTCTCTAGTAGTTTCATATGGTTGACAATGTGAAAGATGCCACCAGAAAATAATATCAAGGTTTAAATACATGTGTTTCAAAAAACCTTTACAATACTTCGCAAAAAACAAAGCATCAAGGTTCTCTGCAACATAAAATTTTTATGAAAATTTATTTTGTGTAATTAGTTTTTTGTTGTTGTGTTTGGTAATAAACAATTAACATTACTCTACTGTTCAGAGTATTTAGGTTAAATATGATCATCAATGATCATTGAACAATGACGACGAGTAATAAAATTTAAATCAAAGGACAAACAATGAGGACATAACCATGACATAGTTACATATGTTGTTGCCATAATTAGAAAAAAAGTGAAATTTATTACTTTTGTTTTAACATGTTTTGTGATGTTTTGCCTATATAAAATTTAAAAGATTCTAAACAACTTTTTACATGTAAGATTCTGGGTAAATTTTTTCACTTTTTGGATAGAAAAGTTGTCAGACTGAACAACTTTTTCAATAGTAAAGTTTTCATACTGTGAACAACTTTATTTATAGAAAATTTGTCAGACGCTTAAAAACTTTTTTCTGTAGAAAAATTGTCGCACTACGAACAAAAACGTTTTATAAAGAAAAGTTTTCTGTAGAAAAGTTGTCAGACTTTCAATTTTTCCATAGAGAAGTTGTACGACTGAAAAATTTGTTCTGTAGAAAAGTTGTTGAACAGCGTTTTTATAAAAAAAAAAAAAATTGGACTCTAAACAACTTTTTTAAAGAAAAGTTGTCACAATGAACAACTTTTTCTATACGAAGTTGTCAGATTTTGAAAATTTTTTTCTATAGAAAAGTTGTCAGACTGAACAAAGTTTTCTATAGAAAAGTTGTCAGAATTTGAAAAATTTTTTCTATAGAAAAGTTGTTGAACAGCGTTTTTATAAACAAAATTTTCGGACTCAACAACTTTTTGTATGGAAAACTTTTCATACTTTGAAGAACTAGACTCTGATCAACTTTTATTTCAGAAAAGTTGTAACAATGAACAACTTTTTCTATAGAAAAGTTGTCAGACATTGAACAACTTTTTCTATAGAAAAATTGTCCCTTTTACAACTTTTTCTGTAGAAAAGTTGTCAGACTTTGAACAAATTTTTCCATAGAAAATTTGTAAGACTGAACAATTTTTTCTATAGAAAAGTTGTTGAGCAGCGTTTTTATAAACAAATTTTCGGACTCTGGACAACTTTTTCTATAGAGAAGTTGCCAGACTTTGAACAATTTTTTCTATAGAAAAGTTGTCAGACTGTGAACATCGTTTTTTGTAGAAAATTTTTCGAATTTTGAACTTTCTATAGAAAAGTTTTCATACTTCGAACAACTTTTTCTATAGAGAAGTTGTCAGTCTCTGAACAACTTTTTTACAGAAAAGTTGTCACACTGAACAACTTTTTCTATAGAAAAGTTGTCAGACTCTGAGCAATATCTTTGTCTATTAAAGAAATCTTAGACTCTGAACAACAACTTATTCTATAGAACAGTTTTTAGATTATAAGCCATAACTTTCCCTGCAGAAATGTTGTCAGACCTTGAACAGCAACTTTTTCCATAGGAAATCTGTCAAACTCTAAGCAACATTTGTCAGCCACTTTATTATACATCTTTTTGTAATGTAAACCTTTAAATTAAGTTAAAATTCATGAGAAATGGGCGTGTCCCCGATACTCAACTTCAGGGCATTAAGAGTATTAACCTTGTATACATATGTTTTTTTCACTTTAAATTTAATGTATTAATTTATGTTGGTGGTCTTGTTTTAAAATACCAAGTTTGTTGAACAAACTAATTATCACTAATATTTCAGTATCTTGTATAGTTTTACACTTAATAAAAGCAGCAACAAAGTGATCTCCTATAGCGGTGAATTTGCTTCACTCACGTACCTCAAAAATTAAATATTTCACAACCAAAATTTCAATGGAAGAAAAGAAAAAAGTATATTTGTACATTACTATTTACTTTTCATAACTTTTGTAGGATTAGTTTCAGTTTATGGAAATTTTGTTTGGTATCATCTTAATACGTTTATATTGATTACTTTTTTTGTAAAAATATTTCGATGCAAGCAGGCAGGCAGCCATGCAGGCATTAACTCCATCAGTCATACATTTAAAAACCTAACAAATCTCCATCAATAGTTATAAAATTATTTTTAGTGCTATAAAAGATAGATTTTTTTGTTCATTATTTTAAAGTACTTTTTGTAAGTTTATTTTTTTCTCAGTTTTGATGTAGTAGTATTTGTGTATATAATTGGACGAATAAGTAGGTCAAGAAATGGTTCAAAACATCACAGGTAAAAACAACCAAAACCATACATCATACACCTTAATCACACTTACATATATATGTACACAGTTCAGGCATTCAGTCATTTTAGTCAAATTTTTCTGTGTATATATATGCATTACTATATATATTACTTACAACACCTCTTTAAATATATAGAAAAAAATTACACCAAAGATTTTTTACAGTGGGGGTTTCTCTTAAATATTTTACAATTTTTTTTTGTAAAGAAAATTTTTATTAAAAACTCAAAAAGATTTTATACAGAAAAAAAGCTATATAAACTAGACTGGGTTTTAGTTAAGAATATTGTTTGAAATATTGAACTTTTTAAAGAAAAGTTTATAAAAATCAGTCAACTTTTTATTAAAAAATGAACACTAATACTGAAATATGTTTCCGTTATAAATTTATATATAAGAATATGCAAATAAATTCATCCATCAAAACCTCTTAAAATTACAGAATGTTTTGCTTTTAAAGCTCTTTGTTGATCATAATAAATATCAATCATACGCTATGTTGCTCAATACATTAATATTAATCATACGTAAGGGTAGACGTCATTGTTTTAAAAGTAATAGTAAATAAAACCCTTCTTAACTTCGGTGCCAACCTTGAATTTTGTGTTTTTATTTTTGTTGATTTTTCATAAAAATCTGAATTAAATTTTTTTATCTCTTTTATTTCAGGTATGTTATTGTAATTTCAAATTAATTAAATTTGGTAAGAAAAAATAATATCGTTTGTGACACAGAAGATAAAATAATGAATACGGCAGTAGCTCAGTAACTGACAACTTTTCTATGGAAAAAGCTACCTAGAATGTCAAAACTTTTCTATAGAAAAAGTTGTTCAGAATCTGACAACTTTTCTATAGAAAAAGTTGTTTAGAATCTGACAACTTTTCTATAGAAAAAGTTGTTCAGAATCTGACAACTTTTCTATAGAAAAAGTTGTTCAGAATCTGACAACTTTTCTATAGAAAAAGTTGTTCAGAATCTGACAACTTTTCTATAGAAAAAGTTGTTCAGAATCTGACGACTTTTCTATAGAAAAAGTTGTTCACAATCTGATAACTTTTCTATAGAAAAAGTTGTTCAGAATCTGACAACTTTTCTATAGAAAAAGTTGTTCAGAATCTGACAACTTTTCTATAGAAAAAGTTGTTCAGAATCTGACAACTTTTCTATAGAAAAAGTTGTTCAGAATCTGACAACTTTTCTATAGAAAAAGTTGTTCAGAATCTGACAACTTTTCTATAGAAAAAGTTGTTCAGAATCTGACAACTTTTCTATAGAAAAAGTTGTTCAGAATCTGACAACTTTTCTATAGAAAAAGTTGTTCAGAATCTGACAACTTTTCTATAGAAAAAGTTGTTCAGAATCTGACAACTTTTCTATAGAAAAAGTTGTTCAGAATCTGACAACTTTTCTATAGAAAAAGTTGTTCAGAATCTGACAACTTTTCTATAGAAAAAGTTGTTCAGAATCTGACAACTTTTCTATAGAAAAAGTTGTTCAGAATCTGACAACTTTTCTATAGAAAAAGTTGTTCAGAATCTGACAACTTTTCTATAGAAAAAGTTGTTCAGAATCTGACAACTTTTCTATAGAAAAAGTTGTTCAGAATCTGACAACTTTTCTATAGAAAAAGTTGTTCAGAATCTGACAACTTTTCTATAGAAAAAGTTGTTCAGAATCTGACAACTTTTCTATAGAAAAAGTTGTTCAGAATCTGACAACTTTTCTATAGAAAAAGTTGTTCAGAATCTGACAACTTTTCTATAGAAAAAGTTGTTCAGAATCTGACAACTTTTCTATAAAAAAAGTTGTTCAGAATCTGACGACTTTTCTATAGAAAAAGTTGTTCAGAATCTGACAACTTTTCTATAGAAAAAGTTGTTCAGAATCTGACGACTTTTCTATAGAAAAAGTTGTTCAGAATCTGACAACTTTTCTATAGAAAAAGTTGTTCAGAATCTGACAACTTTTCTATAGAAAAAGTTGTTCAGAATCTGACAACTTTTCTATAGAAAAAGTTGATCAGAATCTGACAACTTTTCTATAGAAAAAGTTGATCAGAATCTGACAACTTTTGTATAGAAAAAGTTGTTCAGAATCTGACAACTTTTCTATAGAAAAAGTTGTTCAGAATCTGACAACTTTTCTATAGAAAAAGTTGTTCAGAATCTGACAACTTTTCTATAGAAAAAGTTGTTCAGAATCTGACAACTTTTCTATAGAAAAAGTTGTTCAGAATCTGACAACTTTTCTATAGAAAAAGTTGTTCAGAATCTGACAACTTTTCTATAGAAAAAGTTGTTCAGAATCTGACAACTTTTCTATAGAAAAAGTTGTTCAGAATCTGACAACTTTTCTATAGAAAAAGTTATTAAAAATTTGAAATATTTTCTTTAGAAAAAGTTGTTCAGAATCTAGAAACTTTTCTATAGAAAAGGTTATTTAGAATGTGAAAACTTTTCTATAGAATAATTTGTTTTGAACCTAACAACTTTTATATAGAAAAAGTTATTGATAATCTGACAACTTTTCTAAAGAAAAAGTTATTTAGAATCTGACAACTTTTTTATAGAAAATGTTGTTCACAATCTGGCAACTTTTCCACAGAAAAAGTTGTTCAAAATCTGACAAATTTTCTAAAGAAAAAGTTGTTCCGAATCTGACTTTTCTATAGAAAAAGTTGTTCTAAATCTGACTTCTGTAGAAACAATTGTTTAGAATCTGACAACTTTTTTTATAGAAAAAGTTGTTTAGAATCTGACAACTTCTTTATACAAAAAGTTGCTCAGAATCTGATAACTTTTCCATAGAAAAAGTTGCTCAGAATCTAACAATTTTTGTATTGGAAAAGTTAGACAGAATCTAGCCACTTTTCTAGAAAAAGTTGGGCAGAGTCTTACAATCTGATTACATTCCTAGAGAAAAAATTGTTCAGAAAATTATGTATTGAAAATGTTAATGAGAATTTTATATAGTAAAAGGTTGTCCTGAATCTAACAACTATTCCTTAGAAAAAGTTGCCAAGAAGCGCACAACTTTTCGATAGTAAAAGTTGCTCAGAATCTAGCAACTATACAAAAGTTACTCAAAATCTGACAATTGGTTTTGTATACAGAGTCTGGAAATTTTTTTCAATGTTTGATTCAAAGAATAATTTGTGTACCACTGTTCGATTTGTTCAGTCAAATGAATTTTTAGTTCACAGATATTTTTTTGCAAGTTGTATTTTTTTTTGTATAAATGTTGAATATAGAGTAGAAAGAAGTATGTAGTTAAGTGTATTTAATGTAAGTAAAATTTGTATAAATGAATATATTTATCTTTAAGGTGTTTCCTACATTTATAAATAATTTGTTTTAACATTTTTAATAAAAATTGTTGTTCAGTGCGTATGTTGAAAATTATTTTAAGTTGTTTAAAATATTTTTATAATTTCTTTGATTAAAGTCTTAGCACCAAAATGGCATGATAAAAAAAAATCAAATTATAAACCAAAGAAAAAAAAAACAACATTATTCAGTTATATTTGAAATTGTTTGCCATAAAAGTGGGTCATTTAATTTAAACAACAAAAAAAAATCTCTTTCAAAAGCAGCAGTTGTAATAATTTTATTTTTTTTTAATTTTATTTGACGTAGTTAGTCCGTTTGTCTGTCCAATATTTATTAAAGTCTTTTAGTTCATTTGTTGTTTATTAGCTCACTACACTATCAGTTCAATTCAATTCAGTTCAGTTCACTTCACTTGAATTTAATTTTTAGCCAAGTAAAGTGTAGTGTTGTTGTTTGTTACTTGGCCCACTATTTTTGGACTGGTTAACCGTAGTGTTAAATTTTTGTTTAACAACAACATATATATCACTTTATATATGAAATCAATGAATTGTTTATTTAACAACACCAACAAGTAGCCATATTAACCAAACCAATTAAAAAAACGTTTGGTATTTTATTGGTAGCATTTTATAAAATAAACATTTTAAAAGCAGTTTGTTTTTAGGCCTCTTTTTTTTAAAAAAAAGAGGTGAAACAATTTGTTTTTTTTTTGTGACTTAGGCAATTTTAAATTAATTGTATATTCAAATGCAAACTTGTGTTTTAACGTTTGTCAAAATCGTTTAAAAAATATTATTGAAAAAGAAATGAAATTTATAGAAAGTTGTTAAATAAATAGTATGAAATGTTTGGAAATTATGAAAATAATATTTGAATATAATAAAAAAAGAGAAATTGCTACAATTTGAATGCAGGTTTAATGATTATTTTTTTAATAAAATTTTTATAATAAAGTTAATAATTTAATATTTTTAATGTAAATTTTTTTCCTAAGACATGTTCTCACGATATTAGTGGATCTAGAACTAGAGAAAACTGCTATTTCTATATAGAAAAAGTATTTTGTAAAATTTTGTTATTTTTTAACAAACAAATTAATTTTATTTCCAAATTGATTTGTCAAAATTAAATTGTGTATGTACATAATGAAAATTTAATCGAAATTTAAGTGTAAATAAATTTTCAGTTTAAAAACTTTCAAATTCAACAACATTGTTCTATGGTGTCAAAAAATGTTTGCAGTGTCCATTTAAATTTTAAGTAAAAAATATGCAAAAACTTGCAAAATTTTAACAAGTTTTAAGCTAAAAAAAATCAAAAACTTAGTAAATTTCCCCAAGTTTTACGTAATTTACACAAAACATTTGGGGATAGCATGTTTTACTTGGGAAAACGTTTCATACACACAAGAAAATCGTTGTCTTAAAACGGGGAAAATATCATTTTAATCAGGCGCAAATTTGGCTGGTGAAATATTGGTACATTCCCCCTCCACCAAATACTCGAACTTCCCTACCTAAAATCTTTTTATAGATTCACGCCTAAACTGAATATATCACTTTTTAAGTAAATTTTTCAAAAACTTTAATATATTCTTGGATAAATTTTGTAAAAACTTAATATATTTATCCAAGTTTTTCTTTTTTTATGCTGAATGTATACAAATTAATACAAAAATCTTGTAAAGTTCATATTTTATTAGGTTCTTGCCAAAGATATTTTGTGTGTAGTTTTAAGTAAAAAACTTGTATAAATTTACCAGCCAAAAACTTGATAAATTTTCCCAAGTTTTTGCATAGTTTATTCAAAAAATGTGGTTACAAAATATTTTACCAATTTTTTGGAAAAACATTGTTTTATGTGAATGTATTTACATTAAAAGACTTTTACATCAGATTCCGAATCGAAAAAACACCAAGGAAATCCGTTGCGGATGCAGGGAGGTTGAAATTGTGAAATTTTTTCCTCCTATAATTAAAATTTTCAATACAAAATATATAAAAATTAAATACAAATAAAATAAAAGATATTTATTTTGCTCTTCCAAGTTATGCTGAAACCCAAAATTTATCCGAAAAGATTTGTATGAACAGGTCTGTTGAAATTTTTGCTATGAATTATTATGCAAAAACTTGTGAAAAATTACCAAGTCTTTAATGTTTTATCGAAAAACTTGGTAAAATCTCTAAATTTTTAACATAATTTCGATAAAAATTTTAATATAAAATCTTTTCAGGAAATGTGATAAAATAACAACAAAATCAATCGTGGAGCTAGGGGGAGTGGTTGTTTTAGTTAATAACGAAATTTCCTTCCCCTAAAATGAAATTTTTCAGTACACAAATAAAAGGATAATCAACTGCGTTTGCATTGAAAAGTTAATCTAGTAAAAAGTGTATTAACTGTTTTATTTCAATGCTCTCGTCAGTGTTTAACTTTGCAGTGTAAATTTACTATCATACAAAATTTTATAAAAAAAACCTTGCATATTTGGCAAGTTCTTATTTTCTTCTGAAAAATTTGTGCAAAATTTATTTGAAAAATCTTTAGTTTAGTTTATTTTTTATTTTTTTTTAATTTTTTTTATTTTTTTTTTTATTTTTTTTATTTTTTTTATTTTTTTTATTTCTTTTTTTATTTTTTTAATTTTTTTTATTTTTTATATTTATTTTTTTTTTTTATTTAATTTAATTTAATTTTTTTTTATTTTTTTTATTTAATTTAATTTAATTTTATTTTTTTTATTTTTATTTTTCTTTTATTTTTTATTTTTTTTATTTAAGTGCTATGGGAACACAGAAGAAAATGAATTCCTACAAATCTAATAAGCCAGTAAATTTTTTGTTACATTTTGTTTAAAATATTAATAACACTTAAATTTCTTATTTCTTTTACTAATTTAAGCTGTTCATTATAAAGGACTGTAACTAATATATATAGTATTAATTACAGTCCTTAATAATTAACAGCTTAAATTAGTAAGTATACTAAGAAATTTAAGTTTTTTTTAGTATTTTAAACAAAATGTAACAAATAACACTGTCGAACAGCATTTTTGGAACAGAATAGCGACCCTATAATTCTGAAAGGGTATGTTGAGCAGATCATTTTTGTAGAACAAACTTATGGTCCAGCACGTCTGAGTATTTTTTTACAGTGGGTCAAAGTTTTCATTTTTCGGTCGATGGGAGCATTATACTATATGAAAAAATGCTGTAAGTTAATGTCTGAGAGAATTCTTATGGTCAGAGTTGTATTGTGGAATTGTATGAGGATTATTTTTGTGGAAGATCTTAACCCTCTAACTGGTCTCTTTATGGGTCAATTTGACCCTTTTTTCGAGAAAATCAAAAAATATCCTTTAAAAAAGGATATTAAAGGATTAAAATATTCTACGAAAATGTTTGCCGGAAAATTTCAGTGGGGGTCACTAAAGACACCATTTTTGTAAATTTTTTAATTTGTTGGACAGTGTAATTTACTGACTTATTATTTTAAGTGTATAAAATAACTCAAAGCATCAAGAAACTGAATTTAAAAAAAATGTCACAGCATAAACCTTAAAATTTCCTTTTCTATCAAGTTGTCCATTGTTAGTAAAATAAGGATTTTTGTTAAGCTTTTTTTATCTTATTTCACGCTATTTTGAACACTGTTTTAAATCATTTTCCTATTTAGATTTTTTTTACAAACAAAGAAATTGAAATCTTTGAAGACCCTGATAGATTTTATGTTTTTGAAGGACCAAACAAAAAAAAAATTGTAAAGAAATCTCTTTCCCACTTACAATTCTGTAAATTTAAGGACAATTGAAATCATTTTTAAAAACGACCTTTAAAAATACAAAAAAAAAAAAATAATTTAAACTAAACGATTTGAGTTTTTGGAGTAGAGACAAAATTAGTAGATTTGATAAAATAATGTATAAAACAAAATTAAACTCAACACACTAAGCCCTTGAAAATAAACATTGAACTCCCTTATGGCCAAAGTATATGTATGTATATTAAACCCAACCAAATTTATACACCGAACGAACAAACAAACATACAACAAATATGACATTAATATAATTCTACTGTAATTTAAATATACAAAATATATATATATATATGTATACTTTGACCCTCAAAACAAAAAAAAAAATATACTATACAAATATAGAAGAAGAAGAAAAAGAAAAATTAAAAAATGAAGGCAAATTCAAGGATACGTACTGCTATTAATAACCAAAAGGTTAAAGGTTTGATAACTCGATATTATATGAGAACATGAAGAACATGAACAATATAAACGAGTCCAACTAAATAACGTATGCAGAATAAAATATGAACAGAGTGCCAACCATCATTACAAAATGAAAACAATTCAGAATATATAAACATAATATGAGAAAAGTAAGAAAAAAATTAACTAGAATTTAGAAAAATTAACTTATTTGGAGGAAAAATTGAAATGGAAACGTCGCCAACAAAGATTTTTTTTAAATATTTAATAAAATTTTGCTTGAAATTAAGAAACAAATTTTACTTATAATTTGGTCAAAATTTCTTAATTATAGAAAAATTTTACTATTGAGAACTAAATTTTTATTAGAAAACAGTAATTTTTCCTCCTAATTAGTTCAAAAAAATCTTTAGTTTTACTGTTATTTAAGAGATGTTTGCTTGGTTTTAAGAAAAATTTTATTTTATTTAAGTTCATAAGATAATTTTTTTTTATTAAAAACTAGGACTTAACTTCCTAAAAATAAGAAAATATTTTCTAACAACAAGTTAAATAGCACTTCTTTTTAGTGAAAATTATCCTTAAATTTAATAAAAATTTTCTAATAAATATGAAACTGTTTCTATGGTAAAATTAATATATTTTAAAATACTTTATACTTATTGTGTAAGTATTTTCCCACTTTCGAAAGACTTCCGCCTTGTGAGGACACTGCTTTAAACAAGCTTTTTGCTATACATGTTTATCTTTAAATTAAGTTAATCTTAACTCATGTATTTAAAATATAAATTTAATTTTAGGTAAATAAATTAAAAAAATATATACTGCAGGATATCCTGAAACGTAATAAATTGTGACAGTCAGATCCTTTTCGTAGTAAATTAACGGTTCTGCTTGAGAAAACTACAAAAAGGAATGCCCTAAGCGACGCATGGCATCTATGGCTAAGGAATACTAGGGGTGCTTTGTCTTCTTAAATTAACTAATTTAAGGAAATTGTAGCAAAAATACAAAATATCACAATTACATTTCTTGTAATTATTGGAAAATGGAAAAGGTCATAAGTTTTTAGCTTAAACTTTATTTGACATATACAAATTTTAACTTCTTTTATTATTAAGTGAGAAAAAAAAAATAGTTTTAGTGCCTTAGTAGGCGCAACGTCAATTACAGGAAATGTAATACATAAAATGTGCCTGCGATATTTTGTATTGTAGTCAGCAAACAAAGGTATTACATAAAAGAGCAAATTCGAAATTTTTTACCTTTTTCTAACAAAATGTTAAAATATTTTATAATCTACTTTAAGTTCAATATTTAAAACTGACTGACTCACGCTCAAGCACGAACCAAAAATTTAAATCATGCATCATAATTTTTTTTAATGTATACTTTAATTTGTGTCCTTTAATAATATTTTTTCTTGAAAATTAGGAAAACTAACTAGTTTGTTTTTAATTTATTGTTTTTTAAAAAAAAAAATTCAAAATAACTTTAGTCTTCTAACAGAAAAAAATTCTATACCAAAGGTTATTTTCCTAAAAAATTAAAAAACTTTTACTTGGGAAAAAAATATTTTATTAAAATTTATCTGAACTAAGTTGCATGAAAAATTTCGCCAGAAATAGTTCACCAGTTTCTAAAATCAAAAACTTATTACTTTTTGTTTTTAATTGCCTAAACTAATTTTTAGAAAAGAATTCTTAAAAATTATAAAGTGATAGACTTAAAATTTACATTAATTTTACAACTCGCGAAAAAAATTAACACACATTAGGTTCAAATGCTTTCTCATTTCAAATTAGACACATTTTTTTTAACTAAATGGCTGTAAATTATGTTCTATTTTTGTTTTAAATTAAACTTAATTTTATTATATTTTAGTATGCAAATTTCTTAAAACTAAGATGTTTTTCTTAAAAATTGATAATTTTTTATTTAATATACTTGTTTCTTTTTTTCATAAAATCAAGAAATATTACTTGGGAAAGATATGAACTATTTCTGAGTATATAAACTATTTAATTTTTACTCAAAAATAGGAATTTTTTTACCATACATTTTTGCACCATGGGAGGAGCTATTTTACAGAGAAGGGCATGGACATCGAAATATTATTTTTATTTTTTTGGGGCAAATTTAAAGAGAAATATCTACATATAAAAAAATGTTACAAATCTAAAAACGTGTGACAAAAATGAATGCAAAGGATATGATATGATATAGTTATCATATTATGATAAAATAACCACAATTTTCCATAATGTTGTTCCTACAGTTATATTATGATTGGAATCTATAAAAAAGTTCTTTAAATTAAAGAACATTTAAAAAAAAAAATTTTGATATTAAGGACTTTTTCAAGTAAACTTTTTTGATTCTATGGACTTTTCTTAAAGAAAAATACTTCAAAAAAAATTTAAATTCTAAGGACTTTTTTTTTAATAAAAAACCATAGATTCTATGGACTTACATTTGAAGAACATTTTTCAAAAAATTTTTTTTAGATAGTTCTTAGAGTCTCGGAGTATTTCTTTTAGAAAAAGTTCTTAGAATCTAAGAAATTTTATGATGAAAAGTCCTCAGAATCTAAGTCCTTAGAATCGATGTTTTTTTAAGAATACATGAATTTTTACTTAAGAAACAGTTTGCAGATTATGCAGCGTAAAAAGCGTCGTATATAACTTGAATTTCAGTAAAGCGTTTAAAGCGTTGACGCGTACAAAGCGTTGACGCAAAAACGCGTGGTATGGACTTTCAGCTTTAGTGTAAATTATAATGTTATATGTGTAAGGCATTTTTGAAAATAAAACCCCCCAGGTGAAAATGGTTATAAATTATATATATTATATGTGACCTTCTTCGAGAAAAGGGACATAGTGTGTCAAAAAACAGGTTTGGACTTAAGAGTGGATTCTAGTACCTAAAAGAGTGTAGAATAAGATGAAATGATTTAGATTTCCGATTAAAATTTATTTACCCCATAAAAACGTACAAAACGAACTTGGAAAAATCGATAAAAATGAGAAAAACATGAAAATTTTTTTTTTTTTTTGATTTTTTTGGTTTTAAATTGTTTTTCGGTGTTTCGTGATCTTTAACTTTTATTTTCTTCCGTTTGACAATTTCAGTTCTTTCTTTTTTCGGCGCTTCGATTTCCTTTTTCTTGTTGGCGGGTTCAGATTTATTTTTAGATTTTTTTTTTCGCTTTGGGTTCACTCGGTTTAGGAGCGTCACTTTCTTCTTTTCCTTTCTTATAGTTATTTTTACAATGTTCTTCGTATTAGTATACGCACATCAACCCTTTGCTAAGAGCGAACAGATAGCTGAGAACGAACAGAGCAGCAACAATAGCAAAGGTATTGTCACACTAAAAGCGAAAAAAATACGTCACCACAATGTGCCTATGTCATAGGCATGACGTCACCAAAGTCGGCACCCAATTATAACTAACTATACCGAATCGCATCTCCCAAATGAAGGTGTGTTCACAGTGATAATGCGTTATGAAACTTTAAATGCGTTTTTCTCAATACTTCATTTTCACACACCAGGTCTATTTTCTCGGTGAAGGTCAGACATATATTTTTACTTGAGTGACTTAACTGACACAATTTTTTTATGAAAACAAGACAGTATTGTCAAAGTCATGTTTTATTTGATTTATAATTGTTTATGAATTGTTGTCAGCATTTCCGTTCCATAATTATTATATATTTTTTTCATATACCACAGTATAGTTACATCCAATCATGTTATGAAATAGAAAGTGACAATCATAAAATAATAAAATATTTACTCTTATTATAATGGTAACGATCATATTGATGGCTAGAACCTATTCATAAACCAATAAATTGATTGTGACAACCATATCCGAGTGCAACAAGCATAATATAGTAACAGTGCTCATGTTACAACCATGTTTTTTATCTGCGTGTCTGCAAATCAGCTTTTAATAACCTTTAATGGGTCAATTCATATTTCATTCCGCATACGTTAAAACACTACGTACGCATGTTTTCAGAATAAAAATTCTTCGTTTTTCTTAGAGCTCTACAAGAATATAGAGTAGAATATAAATATAAGAAATACTTGAGAGTAGAGCTGGGCCGACCTTAATGTGTGTGTGTGTGTGTGTGTGTGTGTGTATGTATTCCAGAATTTTTGTCTATGTCTGTATATGTGATACAAAGTACCCTGTAGGAAATGTCAATAGTGAAACTGTACGGATTCACTATTGACATTGTCACCAGTACTACTGACTAATTATGCCCCAGCCTACGCTTTCTGCTGTAGACATTTAACATGTGCGTGTCATTGCGAATCTACACAACTATTGACTAGGTGTTGACATTGGAACCAAAGATTCACTAGTAAATTTTTGTAATTCTAGTCTACACTTTTGGAACTTTTTACTTGATTTCCACACTAGGAAGGAAATAAGATTAAACAGGTGCATTTATATTGTTAATTAGATATTTTATTAATAAAATTTTTTTTATAAATTCCACACTTAAAAAAGTTTGTAAGTTAAAATAACTGAAAATATCATTTAAAAGAAATGATATTTCATTTAAAAACCGGTCTACTTAATTTTCATTTAAATTAAATGACATTTGTTATTTATTTTTAAATGTTGATTAATCAACTGACACATCCGTAAGAAACAACTGATATAATCAGTTAAAATAAATATAAAAATTTTACCCACCAATCCTTAAAAAATAAATGTTTTTTTCATTTATTTGAAATAATTTCCGTTTTTGTATTTTTTGTTTTTTTTTTTAATATACTCGTACAATACAAAATGTATGTATGCATATGAAGCTATAAACACTTTTTGTGTGAATGTATTTGTATATGTATGTGTGTTTATGAAGTTCTTGTAATTTGTATTGAAAAATTTTGTATATATACAATCAATTTAAACAAAAAAACAAATTGAAATTTTTTGAATATTTTTTTTTTGAAACAGACAGCAAACAAAATTTAAATTTGTAATAACTGTTACGGACACAAATAAACCACAAGTTTCCGTTTTGTGGGTAAATTTTTATTAAATTTCAAACAAATGAAAAAAATAAATTGAACTGAAAAAAATCGGTAAATGATAGTAAATTATTTCGAATAAATGTATAAAAAAGTTAATATAGATGTTTCTTTGAAAAATAAATGTATCTTCCTTTATTTTTAAATGTAACGGAAAACTTTTTTATTAAACTACAAACAGTTAACTACATTATATTCTGAGTGCATTAAAGTAAAACAAATTTTCGTGCAAATTTAATTTTGAAGTAGACAAATCTTCAAAAGACTGCAAAATATCATCCACAGGCTCCGTAAAATATTCATCAGGCTCCACAAAACCTCTAGAGTTGCAATTTTTACTAAAACTTGTTGCCTCTTTCTTGTTATTTTTATACAAAATAAATTGTTTTTTTTCACAAGTTTTTTGTAATTTTTTTTGCTCATTATATATTTTGTTCAAATTTGTATATTTAACATTTAAATTGATTTTTCTTTATATTTTTATTAAAAACTTAAATATTGCATGCAGCTATGCACATGTATTTTCAAAAAATAAAACAATAACAAAATCAAGATCAAGCATAGCTGCAAAAAAGGAATGTAAAAAGTATAAACGCTTTGTTGACATGTCACCAAAAAGTCACCCAAAATAGTCGGCAAAAGTGGTGACTTGTAGACACTTGACCCCAGGCTTCCTACAGGGTAGGCATTAAAACTACAATAAACACATTAACACATTAATATATTAACATGAGCATGATATTGTGCTGGGGAAAATGTAATTTCATAGCTTAACATTGTAATGACTTTAACCGGAATTCTTATATCTTAGCACAAATGTGTCAATTTATTATTTTATGTCATTTTTCTAAGACGTGTTTAGACGCGAGGCCAAGAAACAACTGTGTATAGGACTGTTTTAACAATTGATTTAAACCAACAAACAATTGTTAAGTCAGTCGTCTACAGAGTTCTTTATTGGCCTCGCGTATGTAATCCACATTTTAAGAACATCGTAAAATAATCGATTAAGCTATTTTGAGAAAAAAAAATGATTTTTCTTACAGGGTGGCGCAAAAATAACCTTCCGATGTTTTTTGGCTGTAATTTAAAAAAAAATTAAAAACTGATTCTTCTTGTGGATTATTTTTATTTGGTCTTTTAATTTTTTTTACATCAAGTCGAGAATATGATGTCATGCAAATGGCCGCCGCCACAGTTGATTGCCATTTGAGCCCTTTTTATGGCATTTCCCATCACTTTGGCCAAAACTTCCGGCGATAGGTCCTTACATTCTTGACGGATATTGTCTTTAAGAGCTGCAAGAGTCTGAGGCTTGTTGACATAAACCCGCGACTTCAAAAAGTCCCACAAAAAGAAGTCTGGAGCGGTCCAATCAGGCGATCTTGCTGGCCAGTGCAAATCGCCAAAACGGGAGATTAGACGCCCGGGAAATGCATCCTTCAGCATATCGGTTGTGGCACGTGCAGTGTGTGGCGTTGCACCGTCCTGTTGGAACCACATGTTTTCCAATCCCAATTCATCAAGTTGCGGCAAAAAGAACTCGTTGATCATTGCTCTGTAGCGCTCACCATTCACAGTAACCGTTTGGCCCGCGACGTCTTCGAAGAAAAAAGGTCCGATGACTCCTCCAGCGAAAACAGCACACCATACAGTGACTTTGAGCGGGTATAATGGCTTTCGTGGGTTACACGCGGATTTTCAGTGCCCCAGAAGCGTAAATTTTGCTTATTTACGTACCTGCTAAGATGGAAATGGGCCTCATCACTCATGATTATTTTTGATGAAAAATCATCTTCATTATTGCTCAAATAAATAGTATCCAATATTCCGCGTTCTGGAGCAGTGTAGCGTAACATTGTTTATTAACGTGTATTTCGCATGTGTTTACTACACAAATGTCAAAACAGAACTGACATTAGGGGCCAATCGCAAAATTTATAGCATTTTCTGATAGGAGGATTACTTTTGCGCCACCTTGTATTTGTTTATGAAGAAATTGTTTATGTTAAGAAGCTAAACAAGTGTCAAAAACGAACAATAATGAAACGAGTAAAACATTAAAGATGGACATGGAGTTAATCCAATTTCTTTGCTTTGTTCATAGCAAGTGAACTTGTGCTGGTACAGGTCATGTGTCATCGATTGGAACAAGTAGTAGTTGGAAGAAGCGATGTCTAGGGAATATGGCGGGTGGGGTATGACGTACCATTTCAGCGTTTCCGAGTTGTCATGCTTTCTACGTATTCCGGCTACTTTTGCTTCAGTGCGCGCCTTAAACGCATGGGTTGAGTCCAAAAACGTTCCCCCATTATCGTTGTTTTTCGATTTGAGCAGCTCGTAGTAGATCACGTCTCGCTGGTCCCACCAAAATCAGAGTATAAGCTAAATACCATGAATAACGGTTGGTCAATGAAATCCGAACAACTGTAGGACTCTTGTTAAAAAAGCACATGATATTTACAACAAAAGTGATTAAAATATAACTGTACTATCAAGTTATTCAATAAAATATAAAAATGTCATACAATACGCTTGTTTTAAAATAAAAAAACTGTTGAGGAGAAAACGCGGATCGTGTCGGAAATGTAGTTTGCAAGACTAAAGGCTGAAACACGCAGTGCCAAATCTTACCGTCAGTTGGGTAAAAAAATATAAATGTGAGAAAAATACTGTTAAAAAAATATTTAGAATCAGTGAGATTCCAGCACCATTCTCAACAGAACGTCCACAAAATATTATTAAATTAAGATTACGGGAACTTTCCAAAAATTACTTCTCTTCCTCATCAGACTACAAATGCGTAACGAATGGCAGTCAAAAAAAATATTTTGAGTCTTCTAGTGTTAAAGCATCTGAAAAATATAAATTCTTTGCAATAAGACAATTTATAAAAAAGAATATGATAATATGATCTAAAATCCTATTATTTAAATATAAATTTATTCGCAAGACAAAGTTCCCGTGAAAAGTTTTGTTGTGGTACCAGCGAACCGATATTTTATAATGAAAAATGTATACCAGCACTTCAAAAAAAATCATTCACATGATAAAACATTTTTTTTTTGGACTAAATTGGCATCATTTACCTTACGCCTAAACTTAAATAATAAAAAAATTAATTTGTCCCAAAACAAATGAACCCACCAAATGTCTACAACTAAGACCGATTGAAACTTTTTGTGCTAATTTGAAGAGAAGGGTATACGAAAATGGATATATAGCCAAAAATGTCCATTGCCTAATTCTCAAGATTTAAAAGGGAGCTGAAAATTGAAAATACAGTGGGCATTCATAGGTCAATAAGGGAACACCACAAAAAATTGGGAGAACAAACCGCTACGGAGCCAATTTTTTTTTTCGCAAATTCTTTTAAACGTAACTAATTTAGTTCAATACATATTTTTGACTTTTACGGTTGTTTGGATTTCATTAACCAAACGTTATTCGCCTTTGCGAGGGATATTGCTGTCTGTCCGGGAAAAACCCATGACTTTTTGAGCTTCTAGTTGTAATGGATCCACTTTTCATTGCCAGCAACAATGCGATGAAAAAAACCCTTTTTTGTCGTTCGAGGAGCTGTTGAAAAGCGAAAAATAGTCTTTCAACTCGTATGCCACCCAGTTTCCTTGTTTTCGAATCAATTCCATGGTTTTTGGGCATTTGCTGACAGTCGACTCATACACCTCCAATGATTCTGATAATTTCTCGTCCACATAGAGCAATGATTCAAATTCTCCGCTTTCACACTTTTTGGATTACCCCGGCCGTGCCTTGTAATCGAGCTCAAACAACCTCCGACACGATTGTTCAGATAGAGCATGCTCGTCTTAAACTTCCACTAAAATTCAATGACTCTTCCGCACTTTTCTTTATATTAAAGTAATGAAGAAGAATAATTTAAATGACACAAGCTGCCAAAAATATCCTTATTCACAATAGGCGGCAAGACACTGAAAACTAAAATATTGGTTCATATACTAGTTGCGGCCTCTTGTGTGAAACGCTCTTTACTAATTCAAGGCTACGATAGTTAACAATAACTATATTTTTAAATAATTTGCATATACAAGGGCGGTCCAAAAAATTAGCCGACCTGAAGTATAGATGGCGACAGTAGTGTTGAATAAATTACTTGGGTGAAAAGTGACCCATCAAAAATAAACGATCTCAGTGAATTTTTAAACATAGAAAAAAATTGGTCATGTGGGAAAAATTGGCCAAACACAATGAATTAAACTTCGAATTGCTTGATCACGCGACATATTCGCCAGGTTTAGCCCCGTCGGATTATTTTCTATATTTAAGCGTGAAATAAATGGCTCAGTGGAGTGTGTCTGCGGATGAGTGATATTTTAAGGAGTTAGGCAGGGCTTTGAAGGTACTGAATATCGCTAGTACAACAAGTATTGAGCTAAAAGGAGTTTATGTTGAGAAATAAAGAAAATGTTTCCAAAATTTGTTGTGTTTCCTTTGTTAGGTTGACTAATATTGAATGTGGATTTCTTGATTTGTCTTTCAACCATTATTGTGCTTAAGTAACACTATAAGCTGGCATCGCATTATCCCTTACCCAATATTTGTATAAAATAAAGTTTACACTAGTCCTGCAGATAATATTGGACTACGTGGTCCATTATAGCTATAACGGACTAGTTACAACATGTTCCTATGTAATGCAGTCATGGACCATTTCATTTTCAAATAAGAGTTTGTAGTTAAGCGACAGGTGTTCGCATTTAAACGATGACATAAAGTGTTGCCACGAGCTGCAGTATTGTCTTTCTTGATTGTGGTAAGGAGTAGTTTTAAAACTAATCCTCTGAAGGTAGTCTATCGAGTGGTGACAGAGTAGTTGGGAGACTACTCCGATGGGTTATATGGTCTAGCCCTAGGACATCGTAATGTTAAATGGACCATGTTTACTGCATACGTTTGGGTTACTTTTGGACTACTCCTAGTGCTTAATGGAGTATACTTTACATGCGTGTATGGACTAGTCGCGTTATGTGCAGAGAGGCTCCTCCAAGCTTGTATGGAGAAAAAAATGTAAGCGATTGACCATTCCCGCCCCCTCCTACCCCTTGAAATGTTCTTTTGGTTGTAAAACCATGTCTTGCAAAAAATTAAGATAATCGGAAATAGGTGCCGCATCGGCCCTAAAGTTTGGAAAAGGGATTTTAGGGGGAAATATGACTTTTTATTGAGTTTCTCAAAAATGTTTATACATGAAAACGAGCTTGTATTAAAATTATTAAAGAATTGTAATTTGCAATAAATTATCTTTCTAATAAGGCAATTAAAAAAAATTCAAAATCGGTCCAAGTTATTAAAACTTCCCCCGGCAATTAATGAGTCACAGGTCAAAGGTCAAATTTTGGGAGATTTTATTTTTTTTTGTTAATATACTAATATATCAGATATTTCTAAAGTCTTAAAATAATATTATTTTATTTACAAAAATTAACCCTTAAGTGCTGTGTTGCACAAAATGTTGTGGGTTCGATCCGTAGCGACGGCAACATTAATTTATTGGTTATACAAGTTAATAATGTCGATTTTTTTGCTTAAAAAATGCATTTATTATAATAACAAAATGAATTGATACATTATTTAAAGTTTTGGCCATCGTTAGCCACTACTTTTTCCCATCTATCTCGTAGCATATGGATTCAGCTCCAAAAGAATTGCTCCGGTTTTGAGGTAAAGAATGAATCAAGCCAATTTTTGATACCCTGTTCGAAGGGAAGCGTATTCCAGTAGGGGCGTTTTGCATCGATCGAAACAAATGGTAGTCAGAAGGGGCAAGGTCGGGGCTATAAGGCGGGTGAGCCAAAACTTCATATGCACTGTTTTCCAAATAGTTTTTGACCGGTCTTGCAATATGTGGCCGAGCGTTGTCATGATGGACGATTATGGCCTGGTGTCTGGTCGAATATGCTGATCGTTTTTCGTTGATAGCTCTCTTCAAATGAATTCATAGTGTTCGGTACAGGTCCCTTGTGATCGTCGTTCAAGTAGCATTTCCGACATGCAAAATTGCCTTAATGTCTCTCGGCTTCAATTCATAAGGGATTGGGTCCTTGATTTTGAATGAATCCCAATGCTTTTAAACATAGGGAAATGGCTTGTTGTGTGACTCCAAATGATAATGCAAGTTCTTGACAACCATCTTCGTCGAGTAAGGCTTCCAATTCCTCATCTTCAACTTTTTTTCGGCTGACCAGGTCTCCTTGACTTCAGTGTCGAAATTACCATTTTTGAATCGCGCAAACCATCATTGCTGCATATTGACCGTAAGTTTCTACCAACAATCGATAACTTTCAGCAGCCGTTTTCTTCAAATGAAAGAAGGTTATCAGACTTCCCCGCAAAAAATCTTTTTTAGGCACACAATTCGACATTATTATAGCGGTTGAAAAAATGTGTGTTTACACTTTGGCGTCTGAATACTGAATAATAATGACATATGTTTACTCTCCAAAATACCATATTTGCCATCTGTTGTCCAAAACGACATTATTAACTTGTATACCCAATAAAAAAAATGATATGTATTAAATTTCTATCCCTCATACATATCGCAACGTCTTCCTTCTGTGTCCCCGAAGCACTTAACCTCACTGAAGTTAAATAAAATAGCAGGGCTATGAACTAAAAAGCTTTAACAATTCCGCCAACTCTCCATCAAATGGCGAGCAACAAATGTTCTGAGATTTATCATCTCTCGCCATTACAGTGTTCGCATATTTCAAGCCCTTCATCTTTCACCACCTATCTATTCCCCCTTAGGAGAAGAATTTCCTGAGTATTGCTTCTCTTAAAAAAAAATTGTTACAATCAACCTGTTTTCTCTGTGTATTATACAAAAATTAACTCCACTTTAACTGACTGATAGTTATGACTGGCTATGGCAAACGTTCATTGTTTTGCTGTTGTGTATACCACGTGCTTTCCATGAATTCCCATAATTCTGCGATTGTAGTAGTAGCGGTTCAAATACAATCTTTCATATTAGTGGCAGTTTTAAAATGTTGTCATAGAATTCTTGTTGGTTTGTAATATATCATCATTATTATTGCTGGATCATGATGATGGAGATGACTTTGACAAGCATCAAGGTTACAATTCTATGGTCAACGAACGTATGAATGAACGTGCCAGAGTATGTATTACTAATACAACTGTAGTAGTCGTTTTTAGTTTTTGTTTTTTACAAAGTACTTTGTATACAAAGTAGTAAAACAGAAAATAAAAAAAAAAGCACCTACTCTTTTTTTTTTTTTTTTTTTGATATACATCAAAGTATATAAAAAGATTATTTAAACAATAGTCTATTAAAAATTAAATGTAAAAATTAGTTTAAATGTAAAACGTAGTTTAGGTGATTTAAAAAAAATCCATAATCATAAGAAAAAAAAAATAACCTTGTATTATGAAATTAAAAACTATCAAAAACATTTTTATTATTTTTTTCTTTATTTAGAAAAACTGAAAAAGTTTTCTACAGGAAAGTATTTAATTTTTTAAATGGTACTAACAAGAAAAATATTCCAAGCCAAGGCTAGAAAATACAAAAAAAGAACCAGAGAATTGACTTCGAAAAATCCCTTTCCAAAGATACCACATTTGAATACACAGTGAGCAGCAAAAGTCATGGTACCCCGGTCAAAATAAAAAAAATCTCCCCAAATTTCTCAAACTGAAAATATGACACTTAATTTTATTTTGTATATATTTACTTGTATCCAAAAAATATTTCACTTGTTTAACTACATAAAACGTATAAAAATTATAGACCAATATAATTTCATATTTAAGCACAGCATAAGTCATGGTACCCCTAATCATAAACGGTCTTATATTTGATTTGTCCTATAAAATTTTATTGCAAAACTGTTGTTAACCCTTAGACTTTTCTTGATTAACTTTTAAAAAACGTAACGGTACTTTCTAAATTTTCAAGCAGCATTAGTTTATGACAAGAAGTGAAGTCAAAGTACACAGTGCAACACAAAAAAAAGTTTCAGGGTTCCGACGATTGATTCTTGTTAAGAAGACCAAAAAAAAAAAAAAATATACATGTGTCGGCGTTTTGAGCGGTTAAAGTTTCCGGCGGTTAAAGTTTCCTAGCTCTGGCCTGTTATTGCAGCATATCGGAATGTAAAACTATGTGTTTGCATCTGAAGTGTAGGGTACTTTCAGCAACTTTGTATAAAATGGTATGGCAAATATTTTTGTAGAACATATAAACCAGTGCTGTTCAAAAATAAAAATGTAGTTGTGTTGGTGAGAAAATGAGAATTGCACTGTAAGAAATGTTCAATGGGTTAATAGCAGTGTTAGTATCTGTATGAATTTATTTTTATATAAAATATGAAACTGTTATGTTTTGTGAAACAGTTTTAAAGAAATATGAATTAAACAAAAAGTAAATTTTTGAAAGGAAAATAATAAATACATATATACATTAGGGTACCTTTTTTCATTTTATAAAAAACAAAAAGTTGTAATTTTTTTCATTATATTTACATATTAATAAAATATCTGTTATATGTATGGATTTATTATGATATTCTATTAAAAAAAATGCTATTTTTGAAAGGAAATATACAATACATTCGATCGGAATAAATGATTGAACGTTCGGAGTCAAATTTTAAAAACATTTTAACTTTTATATTAAGCATTAAAGAAAAATTAGCATACATCCGCCACACGTGTTCATTCGTCGCTGTTTCGCGTAAGAATACATGTGAGTTGAGCAGGGGACAATTGTCCCATGCAATGAACATCACTGATATAAACCCTCTAACTCCCCCACATAACGGAATTTTTTGGCTTTATTCTAACAAATTGTAAAAAACACCCCGAAAAAGGGGGAGGGCGTGGATGAAATGTTCTACAAAAATATTGGCCATACAATTCTACTATACATGTCAGAACACACCAAAACCCAAAACTTAAAACAAACACCATCATCAGATTATTATGTAGGTGATCCCAAAATCTGACTTATAAAATGTAGGTCGTCCCAAAATTTGACTATAAATTTGATTGGTTTTTGGTGTTTTTGTTAAGTTTTTGGTTTTGTTGTGTTCTGACTTATATATAAAATCTTTTGCTACGATAATGTCGAATTTTTGCCAACAACATCATTTGGGGGGAAGTTTTGCTTTAGTTCTATAATTTGAAAAAAGTGCAGCTAATACACGTCGATTGCTCTCCGAAGCTTAGACTAAATATGTTCCATCGACTTAAGCGTGCGAGAGATGGTTTGTGCGGTTCAAAAGTGGTGATTTTGATACGGAAGACAAAGACACCGCCCTGGTCAGCCAAAAAAGTATTAAGATGACGAATTGTAGGCATTTCTCGATAAAGATTGTTGTCAAATTCAAGAAGAACTTAAAAAATCATTGGGAGTTACTCAAACAGCAATTTGAAAACGTTTGCAAGCAGGAAATTGGATACCACACAAGTTGAGGCCGAGAGGCGTTGTAAGACGATTTTGCATGTCCGAAATTATTCTTGAACGCTATAAAAGGAAGTATTTTTTGCATCAAATCATTACTGACGATGAATCGTATGTGAAACCCGGCCATTCAGCTAAATCAACGCCAAAGCCGAATATCCATGGCACCAAGGTAATGCTCTGTATTTGGTGGGACCAGAAGGTTCACATTTATTATGAACTGCTGAAATCGGATCACAGTGAACCTGTACCGAAGACAATTGATTTGTTTGAAGCGTAATATTCCATCTTGACAACGTTCGGCCACATATAGTGGCTGGGAAGTTTTAACTCACCCGCCTTTTATAGTCCAGACCTTGTTCCGTCCGACTACCATTTGTTTCGATTGATGCTGAACGCTCTTACTAGAATACACTTCACTTATTCGTTGTTGGCCTCAAAAAATTAGCAGTTCTCTTGCCATGGAATCCATATCTTGCCAGAAAAATGGGAAAAGGTTATAGCTAACTTGGCCATCGTTACTTTGAATAAATTTATATTGTACCAATGTTTTTAAATAAAAGTTATACACCCAATATTGAACTTTATTGGAAGACTTTGAGAGTTGCCACAATAAAAAGTTGAAAGTCAAAAGTTGAAAGGCAGGCAATATCCTGCCTCAATATCTCAGATTTTAATAAAATTTTGCTAAATAATTAAATTTTATTTTATTGGTAAAATCCAGATAAAAATGGGAACGTATTTGAATATACGAGTTCTTGAACAAAAAACCGTTGGATGGGAATCGCTTAGGAAGTGTTGAATAACGACATAGATTTGCTTAAAAGAGTCATAACTCGAAACCAAAGTCCAATCGTACCAATGGAAGAGCCAAGACCAAAAAAAGCACGCCAAGTTCGATCAAATTTCAAGGTTTTTGCTCGCTGTTTTCTTCGATTACCGTGGCGCAGTGCATCATGAGTTCGTACGGCTAATAAAAAGTACCCAGCAAATCTTTGGATATTCTCATTAGTTACCTTGTAATGATATTACCTTTTTCATTATTTGCAAGCATAAAGTAATAAGTTACTCATTATTGATTACGTAATATATGATTTATAAATGTAAAGTAATAATTGAAATATTTTTGAAAATCTATTTTTAGATACATTACTTTGTGTTTTTTTGTAAGCAAAAGGGTAATGTATGTTTGTTTTAATAACACGAGCGAAAAAACGAAGCGCAACAATTCATTTAAGTTTGAAGCAATCAAATACTATATGCGTGGATAGCTCAGTGGGTAGAGTTCTTGGCTGGCAACTAGAGTTCCCTTGTTCGATTATGACCACATTATTTCTAATTACAAATATATTAAATAAAATAATTGTAATAATTGTTTTTAATAAAAATTCCTCTTTTTAAAAATCTATTTTTAGACACATTACTTTTTCCATTCTCGTAACCATATAAGTAACCCCTTACATTATCACCTCTAAAGTAAGGGGTATATACATTACTTTAAGGCTCATCGCGTATAAAATTAATCAATGAAGTAAGGTGTAAAGTAATCCATCGGCCCCTATGGCTATACATTACTTTACCCATTATTTGGATCAAAACAAATATTTTCATATATGAGACCATATATTGATAAAATAAAACACGAGTGGAATTTATATTCAAATGTAATTCATGTATTTGCAAAGGTTAAAAATGAAGTGAAGTTATAATTTACAGTAATACAAGTATATATACCTAATTATAATATGTTGATTGTTAATAGCTGAATACTGTCACCAATATGAATATGACACGTCATTAGCGAATTAGGATAAAACATAATGCAATAAAATGCATATGATTGTGCAGTGTTGTTAATTAAACAATGTTTTCTTAACACTCCGACCCATTGTTTGATTTAAACATTCCTAAAAGGTTTATATTATTGAGAAATCGCTGAGGCGTTAAGGGCTTAGTAAAAATATCGGCACGTTGTAATTCAGTATTAATATATTTGATTTCAATAGTTTTATTCTTTTGAAGCTCTCTGATGAATTGTAGTCTAATATCGATGTGCTTTGTGCTATGATGTAGTTCTGGATTTCCGATGAGTCGAATTGCACCTTGATTATCAACATTTAAAACTATTGGCATATTTTGATGATTGCCAACATCAGCTAATAATTGTTGAAGCCAAATCGCCTCTTTGACACCTTCACAAATCGCCATGCACTCTGCTTCGGTTGTCGATAACGCTACAGTCTTTTGCCGATGACTTCTCCAAGTGATTGCACTATTGTTTATCATAAAAATGTAACCTGTTGTGGATCTTCTAGTGTCGATGTCTCTGGCAAAATCAGCATCTGTATACCCTTCAAATTGAAAAGTATTTTCTGATTTATATACAATACAATAGTCTACTGTTGCTTTAAGATATCGAAAAATGCGCTTTAAAGCCAATACATGACTATGTTTAGGACAATCGGTAAATTTGCTGACTTCTCCGACTGCATAGGAAATGTCCGGTCTTGACACAATTGCTGCAAACATCAGGGAACCAACAGCTTGTCTAAATGGAAATTGTACTACGGTTTCCTTACTAGATTTTGACAAAAATATGTTGGAATCAAATGGTGTTGAAATTGGATTAGCATATTCCATATTAAATTTTTTTAAAATTTTCTTAATGTACAACTGCTGATTTATTTTAATGGTTTTGTTTATTCTATCGCGGTGAATTTCTAGTCCAACATAATAATTATGTTCACCGTATGTAATTAGAAAATTTTTTGATAATTCATCGATGAATATTTTAATTGCAGGTTTGCTGGGAGATATAATCAAACCGTCATCAACGTATAATAGCAGAATTATTTTGCTGTTATTTATATTTCCAAAGAAAACGCATCGGTCGGCAATTGATTGCTTCATATTGAAAATTTTTAAGAATTCAATGAATTTATTGTTCCAGTTACGAGAGGACTGTTTGAGGCCATAAAGACCCTTTTTGAGACGAAATACATAGTCATTACCTCTTTCTGCATTTATGCCTTTTGGGATTTCCATATATACTTCTTCGTCGAGCTCGCTGTACAAGAATGCAGTTTTTACATCGAACTGCATCATCTCCATGTCTTCAATGGCAGCTAACGCCAGAACAGCTCTCACTGAATCGTATCTGGAGAATATGTCTCCTTATAGTCAATTCCAGCTTCTTGTGAGTAGCCTTTGGCCACTAGTCGTGCTTTAAAAACTGGTTGTTTGCTGCCTGGATCCGACTTTATTTTGAACACCCACTTACATCCAACTATGTTTTTGTTGTTGGGTTTTTCTACTATTTCCCAAGTTTTGTTGGTTTCGAGCGAATTTAGTTCGTCATTTATGGCAGAAATCCAATTTTCAGCGTTGTCTGAAGCTAAAGCTTCCTGGTATGAATCCGGTTCTGAGATGGTTGCCAAACAGCTTATATGGTCGAAACCAAATCTCTGTGGTGGAATTATTTCTTTTCGAAGGCCATATCGCTTAGATTCTCTCGATTCAATTGTAGGATCAGCATTTGTAGAGCTCGTTGGTGTTGTTTTTATATCGGTGAAAGATACTTCATTTTTCACTAAAGATATTGGAGTACTAGATGATTGTTGTTTAAACGATGAAATATGCAAATCATCGTTATGGTGCTCAGTTTGCATTTCATCGTCTTCTTTCTCCTCACGGAATGTTTTTACTTGAATTGCCTTCTCATTAAAGACTACGTCACAGCTAACGACCACTTTTCTAGAGTCTCCATCATACAGGCGAAAGTTTTTTGCTGTGGGTTCGTACCCAACTAAAATCATTTTCTTGGCCTTAGCATCCCATTTCTTCCTTCCAAGCTGTTTCGGTTGATAAACCATACACTCAGTTCCAAAAACTTTAATATGACTCAAGTCTGGCTTTTTTACAAACCAACTTTCATATGGCGTTTTTGATCGATTTGTTGCTGTCGTTCTATTTAGAACGTAAACTGCTGTTCTTACTGCTTCGGGCCAAAGGAATTTATTCAAACCACTTGCTAGTAACATCGTGCGTGCCGACTCTTGCACCGTTCTATTGTCTCTTTCGATGAAACCATTTTGCTCTGGGGTGTATGGCGAAATTTTTTCGAGCATAATTCCATTATTGCTTAAAAGCTCAAGTACATCTTTATTCATGAATTCCGTACCGTTGTCGCACCGTATGTATTTCACTCGTTCGCCAGTCATGTTGCGTATCATAAAAATAAAGCATTTTAGTTTTTCAAGCACTTCAGATTTGTTAGATAAAAAATAAACATACCTGAAACATGTGCTTTCATCCTTAAGCAACATGAAATAACGAACTCCGTAAATACCAGTTTCACTCATTGGGCCGCATAAATCCATGTGGATATATTCACATTTGGCTGCTTCACGATTACTGCTCAAACCATGTGATGAACGATGCATTTTCCCTCGCTTGCAATCTTCACAGAAGAATTTATTTTTATTAGTAAATTGTATTCCTTCAGCAAGGTTGTTATTGCACATATTTTTAATTGATGCGACGTTGATGTGCCCTAGCCGGCAATGCCATTGTTGAAGAGAGTCTAACTTTGCAGTATTCGCAGCACAATTATTTTGTGTCTTGAACAACATTCGGAATTGATTTTTAGAATCTTTGACACCAGTCGCCAAAATATTTTTATTTTTGTTCATTAAAAAACAAGTTGTTGTTTCAATTAGCATTGAAAAACCGTGTGATGTTGCTGCAGCAGCAGAAAAAAGATTTTGTCTCAACTGCGGAACGTATTGAACGTTTTTGAGAACTCTTGGATGCCAATTGTTGTTTACTAGAGCATTAATGTGGATAGTACCGAAACCCCTTATTGGTAATTTTTCATTGTTTGCAATACAAACAAAACGATCAGAACTTAGCATTTGCAGTTCAGAGAACCACTCTTTGCGTGACGTCATATGCTGAGTTGCTCCTGAGTCTGCAATCCACACATCTTCATATGGTGCTAAAACTACATCAGACGTCGATGCAACGAAAGCTACCTCATCGATGTTTTTGTCCCTTTGTTTAGCATATTCAGTTTTGTTTTTAAGTTGTTTTTTCTTTGCACGACATTCTCTTTCCCAGTGACCTATTTTGTGGCAAAAATTACATTTTGAAGTTCTCTTTCTTTCTGCAATTGTTTTCTTGTATTTTTCTGTTTTCACATTAAACGCCGCATCGGTAACTTCAACCACACTATTCTTTTTGTGCTGATCTTCTTCAAGTTGCAGTTTTGCCATCAGATTTTCAATTGTTCTTCCTTCTTTAATGTTATACCATACCGTTTTAAAGTTTTGATACTTTGGTGTCAAACTGCTAATAATTCGAACCATTTTAATGTTATCGGAAAGCTTTTCCCCTTGCGCCTCGATTTCGGTTGCCAACGAAGACACTTTTGAAACATATTCTGCCACTGACTCGTCTTCATGCATCTTCTGTGAGAAGTATTCTTCGTAAAGACACATAACTTTTACTTCACTTTGTTTGTCGTGAATATTTTGTAATTTTGCGTAGATTTCATGGGAGGTTGTACATGACAATACATGACTTGCTTGTTCCTTTTCAATAGATGAAATTAATATTCCCATGGCTTTACCGTCACGCTTCATCCACAAATCCTTCAATTCTTGAGAACCGGTTTCATTCATATTTGACTTTCCTTGTGCTAAAGCTAGCAATCCCTGGCCTTTTAAAACCGCATCGACGTTGAACTTCCATAGCCTGTAGTTGCTGTTGTTCAGTCGGTGAAAGATATGAATGGTTTCATCAGTCATGTTTTACCGTACTTTGGAAAAACTTTTTAACTACTACTTAACATTTGCAAACACTTTAATATTTTTTTATTTTATTAATTTCCACTGGGCCCATAACCTGATAAAATAAAACACGAGTGGAATTTATATTCAAATGTAATTCATGTATTTGCAAAGGTTAAAAATGAAGTGAAGTTATAATTTACAGTAATACAAGTATATATACCTAATTATAATATGTTGATTGTTAATAGCTGAATACTGTCACCAATATGAATATGACACGTCATTAGCGAATTAGGATAAAACATAATGCAATAAAATGCATATGATTGTGCAGTGTTGTTAATTAAACAATGTTTTCTTAACATATATGAACTTATACGATTTTCGAAATTTGAACAAAATATATGAAAGTTAAGTTTTGAAAATTCGGAGCAGCAGCCCTGGCAGCTGCTGACAAGTGACAGCACCAAATTTTTGCCTGAAAATATGCCGCTTTTAAAATTCGTTGTCGAAGGGTTTAAAAAATGGATATTCACGTTTTTGTCTTTCGCACACAGTTATTTCTATAGGATTTCTGCATCCACGACTTCTACAGGCTGGGGCAAAAACCATCATCTGATTTTCTTTCGCTATAACTTTTGTTTAAAATGAAAAATCATTTGATTTTTAACTGATTATGTTTATTTGCAATTATAATTTTTTTGTTGTCAATTAATTGTGGAATAACTGGTAATTATCATGATCATCATCATGACAATATTAATGATTACAATGACTTTTTAATAATACCATATCAAAAATATAAGTTTCCATTAAATTAATTAATTTTTATAATGTTTGAAAAAAAAGTGTTTCTGTACATAAATAAAGGTTTAATGCTTTCTTCCTGTAAATATAAATAAAATCATTTAAAGCCTCAAATTAACACTTTTATTTTCATTCACATTCATATAAAACATTTTAAAACAATTCAATTAAAAAAAAAAAGGAAAATCATAAAGTACGGAAGTAAATGTTTAAATACAAAACTTTTTGTAATTTATGATTTCAAAACGTTTTGAAAATAAAAAAAAGGAAAATTTTAAAAGAAATATAAAGTGAATGAATGCATTTCACTTACTTTACAAAAAAAAGAAATAAACTTAAACTAAACTGATATGTCTATCTATTTAAGACAAACTGTCTGTCTATCTGTCTGTCTGTCCGTAAATACAAATTTATTTGTATTCAAAGTTATTCGTAATGTGGTGTTACGGTTGTTTTGTTATGATGGAAAAACTAAAGAAAAAACAACTTACAACAACTAAACTTACAGTTCAACTTAGCGAATAAACAAAGACGTCAGTGAAGACCTCCTTACTTACCAAAGGCAGTTAGTTACATGTTACCACCACTGCTACTACAACTACACTACTTAAAGCCATAACAAAGTTACAACAAAATCTTTAACAGGAAGAGAAAGTACTCCCGATAATAAAACCAAACTAAAATATCACATCTACATAAAATTTACCCAGCCTTCAAAAGCAATAACATATTTTTCCAACAATATATTGTAAATATTAAAAAAAGTTGCAACTGTATTTCATCTTTTAGGCTTAAATTGTTAAATTTATATTCTTTTTTTTTCTAAATATATAAAAATTGTAATAAAAGCTACTTAAGTCTTTAATTATCTCTAAAGTCATAAAATATCTATTAAATAGAACTTTGTATAAAACATATTGCAACGTATGGCAACAACTACGAGTACCAAAGAAGAGGCGATATTTAATCAAGAAAAAAATGATTTCTTTGATTAATTTTTTTTTGTAAAAATTTTTAGATTCTGAGCAACTTTTTCAAACAAAAATTTTCAGATTCTGAATAATTTGTCTTCCAGAGTAAAAATAATTGATTGATATTTTATCTATAAAATGGCAAATTAAATTAGATCCTGGTTTATATTTGGGGATTTAGAAGGATCAGGATCTAAATTGATCCGAAAAATGGCGGAAAAAGTTAGATCTTGGTATATATTTAAGGAATTGTATCAGATTAGACCCAACAATATAATATATATGGAATCTAGTTCATTAAAAACGTATTAAAATATTTCAAATTAAAAAATATATTCAAATTTTAACAAACAATGCCTTCGCCAGGATTGGAACTCGGTCTGCCAGAGTTATGCACTCAGCAGTGTGTGGCTGACTTTATTAGACTACATTTGTCGTATAATTGTGTTATATTAAATTACATATATTATTGTGAATTATATATAATTATACAAGGTGGCGCAAAAGTAATACTCCTATCAGAAAATGCTATAAATTTTGCGATTGGCCCCTAATGTCAGTTCTGTTTTGACATTTGTGTAGTAAACACATGAGAAATACACGTTAATAAACAATGTTACGCTACACTGCTCCAGAACGCGGAATATTGGTGACTATTTATTTGAGCAATAATGAAGATGATTTTTCATCAAAAATAATCATGAGTGATGAGGCCCATTTCCATCTTAGCAGGTACGTAAATAAGCAAAATTTACACTTCTGGGGCACTGAAAATCCGCGTGTAACCTACGAAGAGCCATTACACCCGCTCAAAGTCACTGTATGGTGTGCTGTTTTCGCTGGAGGAGTCATTGGACCTTTTTTCTTCGAAGACGTCGCGGGCCAAACGGTTACTGTGAATGGTGAGCGCTACAGAGCAATGATCAACTAGTTCTTTTTGCAGCAACTTGATGAATTGGGATTGGAAAACATGTGGTTCCAACAGGACGGTGCAACGCCACACACTGCACGTGCCACAACCGATATGCTGAAGGATGCATTTCCCGGGCGCCTAATCTCCCGTTTTGGCGATTTGCACTGGCCAGCAAGATCGCCTGATTTGACCGCTCCAGACTTCTTTTTGTGGGGCTTTTTGAAGTCGCTGGTTTATGTCAACAAGCCTTAGACTCTTGCAGCTCTTAAAGAAAAAATCCGTCAAGAATGTGAGGACCTATCGCCGGAAGTTTTGGCCAAAGTGATGGAAAATGTCATAAAAAGGACTCAAATGACAATCAACTGTGGCGGCGGCCATTTACATGACATCATATTCTCGACTTGATGTAAAAAAAATTAAAAGACCAAATAAAAATAATCCACAAGAAGAATCAAAGTTTTTCATTTTTTTTTTAGATTACAGCCAAAAAACATCGGAAGGTTATTTTTGCGCCACCCTGTATATACAGAAATTTGGGAAAAAATGGGAAAATTTTTAACATGTTATGGCTGAATTAATGAGACTAATTGGTTTTGTAGTAATCTGATTTTATATTATAATATATAAGTCTTTATAATATTATATATAATTATAAATAATCATATTTTTGAGAAAAAAATTTGGATGTATAATTATAATATTTTAAACAAAAAATACATATAAATTTTCACTACTTATGGGAGTTTTGGAAACAAAGATCATACATAACTTTATATTATAAAAAATGTCTATGTCTTGTCCCGAAATAAGCTAAAATTTGAAAGATTTGTTACAAATTATTATTGAAAAAGTCAGATTCTATTGTAAGCAATATTTTTATGAGCATTTTTTTTTTATAGAAGAGTCAGATCCCGAGCAGGTTTTTCTTCACAAAAGCCAGATTCTGAACAACTCTTTCTATAAAAAAGTTGCCAGATTCTTAGCAACTTTTTTAAGAGGAAAGTTGTTAGATCCTAAGCAACAGCTTTTTCTATAGAAAAGTTATACTCTGAACAACTTTTTCTAGAGAAAAGTTATCAGATTCTGATAAATTTTTTGTATAGAAAAGTCACATCTCGGTCAACTTTTTCTACACAAAAGTTGTCAGATTCTGAGCAACAACTTTTTTCTATAGAAAATTTAAAAGATTCTGAGCAATTCTTTCTAAAGAAATGTCAGATTCTGTGCAAATTTTTTGAAAAGAAAATTGTCAGGTTTTAAAAACTATTTTCTATAAAAAAGTTGTCGGATTGTAAAAAAATTTTTGTATAAAAAAGTTGTGAAAAAAAGTGTAAAATTTTGAACAACTTTCTCCATAGAAAAATTGTTAGTTACTTTTTCTATAACACATCGGCTGAACTGTTCGTAGGATAACCAATAAAACAATATTTTTTTGACAAAATTTGACTTACCCTGCAAAAACATGGTATCGACTACTTACCAGCCTATTTACGCGCTTAATTACTTTTGTTCACGATGCCCAAAAAGTAATAGGTACTCATTATTTTTTGGCTGTTCGTAAGCGAGGAGGTAATGACCACCCATTACTTTGTGTTTTTTGTAAGAGAGTAGGTAATGACCATGATAGTCTTCTTCAAGAGCGATAAAATCACTCCAACGCCTTTTTAACATTTCGATATCTTTTCTATAGAATGATTTATCTTTGGTCTCAAAATAGGCCTCTGTTTCGGCAATCACCTCTTTAGTCAAACCAAATCTCTTTCCAGCGAGTAAATATCGCTGGAAGCCAAATTTGGCGAATACGGTGGTCGCGAAGGCAATTAAAAGTGTACTTCTGTGAGCAAACGCGGCACCCATTTTGAAATCAGCTTTGGACAAATATTCATGCAAAATAAATTCGACACGTTCTTTCGATATCTTACAGGTACCAGCTATCACTCGTAAGTTCACTTTACGGTCTGCCAAAACGATTTTGCGAAATTTTTTGATGTTTTCCCGTAGCACCACCTCTTTTGGTCGACCAGAGCGTTCGGCGTCATCGGTGTCAGCAAACTACTTTTCTACCATTTGTCTGCATAAAACAGAGTCCGAACAACACTTATCAAGACAAGCTTTGGCTTGAACGGTGTTTTGTCCCATGCAATGATAAATCAACACACGAATTGCTTAGAATCTATTGTTTTCAAAATTACTTAATGTAACGTCACTAAAACAGCTGTAACTTGTTCACTAATGAACGAATTGTCAGTACATTTTGACAGGTATCATCTGAAGGTTGGTGGTTCCAAAAAATCATATGGATTTTTCATTAGTGCCGCCACCTATGTGTCATCCTACGGATATTTCAGCTGATGTGTTGGATATAATAAGAAATTATCTCTTTGCATAACCAATATTACAACCATTAGGCATACAAAAATAAAATATAACTTAAAAACTTTTATACGAACAGAATAATAAAATATAACAACAAAATATTGCTAAAGAAAAGCAAACAAAAGAAAAACCTCATCATCAGCAGCCATTAACAAGGAAGTTGTTGTAGTAACTACAACAACCAAACTACGATATCCATCCGACAGACAGACAGACAGAAAGACAAACCACAATAAACTATTCTGGCAGTGTACACAACAAAGTATAAAAAAAAAAAACCTTCAGAGCAGACAGAAGTGTTTCAACAGACCTTTAAAGAATGAATTTCATAGAAAAAAAAACACTTCAAAATCAAGTAATTCAAGCATATTATAAGGAATTTAATACAGTTCACCGCCAAACCAATATTACTGACAATATTATTGGAAAACTAATCGAATGAGAGCATTTTTTAATGGACGGATCGATTGTTAACAATATTGATTTTTAATTTTTTTTCAATACTTTTACAAGTCCCCCAGATAACCATCATTATCTGAAAAACTAATCCATTAAAACATATGTAGTCGTTCAAAAATGTTGTTATATACGAAAGAACTTAATAACTAATTCTTTCAAACCTCACCTTGTTTAACAAAGTAGAATAACAAGACACTAGTAGCTGCAGTTTAAAGAGATAATGCATCTTATATTTATCGATAAAATCAACCATTCCATGTAAAAAAATTCTTTCAAAAGAAATTACCACCAGATAAAACAAATTATAAAGAATACAACAAAAACAAGCTGATAATGTTGATGATGAAAAAACAAAAATTTAAATCAGTTCTTGATATTTTTTTTTTAACATTTTACACCTTTTAATGTTTAACACTCAAACAGGTTAATTTTTTACGATAAAATTTATGCCATATGAAAATGAACAATAAGTTCAGAATTTGCCTTATTTAGGTAAAATTCATCGAAAAAATACAACTTTGTGAAAAGAAATGTTTGATAAAATGCATTGTGATTCAATGTCAGCTGATTGGGTATGCAAATATAATAAAAGAGATTTGTAAACCCTGCTAGAGTTCACAATTAAATTTCAGATTAACTCAAGAAATCAAAGTGGATTAATTCATATATAGCTTTTTCCATTTAAATTCCCACGAAAATGGTGTATTTCCTGTACCAATGAAGCTAGAAACTTGGCACGTAGCTTAATTTTTTTAGATATTCAAATATTGTCAAAAAGTCGGTTTCACCAGACAGGAACAAGATCCTGGAGTCAAATAGTAATATATCCACAAACAAAAAGTCGGTGGTGAATGGGTTAATTAATAAACACTGCAATATTATGACCCTCTACAATAATGTTAGGTTATTTGGGATGCGATAGTTATAAACATAAATCACCGCCCATAGAGACGCAAAAACGTTTATTATGATTCGCATTCCTTCTTCGTCTTCAAATCAGTCCCTCCAATAATATGGAAGAAGAACAGCAATGGAGTTATTATACCCTCCACCATATATGGTGAGGGTATATATCAGTTTGTCATTCCGTTTGTAATATGTCGAAATATAGGTTTAAGACCCCATAAAGTATATATATTTGTGATCCTTAAGCAATTTTAAGTCGATTTAGCGATGTCCGTCTGTCTGTCTGTCTGTTGAAATCACGATCACGACGCGAAGACGCAAGCGGGGGTGCCTATTTTTACCCAGATTATTGAACATCCTTCCGAGCAGTTTGGTATTTAAAATGAGCAAAATCGGTCAAGCGGTTCAAAAGTTATGAGTGAAAATGTGAAGGTACCTCTAAATTTTCCATACAAATTTGTACCATTTTTCTGTATCTATTTTTTTTTTGTTAAGTAAGTAAAAATGTTATTAAGTCTTCTTATTGTTCGATTACATTTATTGTCTTACATACTATGATAACTAAGTTAACGTAAAAATGAACAATGTTAAAGTCGCTAACAGAGCAGACCTCTGTAAATAACATTGCTAAAACTAAATAACAAAAGTTCGTTACATAAATTGACAAAACATATTCATATTACAGTTCATGCAAAATTTAGTATATACGTATATCATCTTCATCCCCTTTGGTGGAGGGTTTCAAAGATTCGGCACAGCCGAATTTAGCCCTTTTTTACTTGTTTTTTTTAAATTCATACTATAGATGACAGCTATGCCAGGGAATATTTTGTCATCAAAAACTCGGTTCCTTCAAATTTATAAATAGCTCAATGATATACATATTTTTCTAAAGGGGAGCGGTTTCTTTTTTCAAAGAAAAATATTAAAATAATTTGATAATCTCTAATTTTTTGTACTTCAAAAAATACATTTTTTTTATCCATAAAAAACTTTTCTTTCTCATCAGTATTGTTTTTTTTTTCTTTTATTTTTTCTTATTTTATTTTTTCCTATCTTTTTCTTCTTCTATTTTATTTTTTGTAATTTATCCTTTTTTTCTTATTTGCTATTTATAATTTTTTTTTTATATTTCCAATTTTTTTTAATACATTATTTTTTTTCTTTCACTTTTCTTTCACTTTCTTTTTGCCTTATTTTCTTATTGTCCTTTTTTCTCTATTTTTTTTTCTGCTTTTTATTTATTTTATTTTTTTTGTTTCGTTTTCTTTGCTTCATTGTTTCTTTTTCTTTGCTTCCTTTTCTTTGTTTCTCTTTCTTCTTATCCCTTTTCTTCTTTTCTTTTCTTTTTTTATTTTTTCCTTTTTTTCTTTTTTCTCTTTTTTTTTTCTTATTTCTTTTTTTTTATATATTTTTCTTCCTCTTTCCTTTTTATTCTTTTCTCTTTCCATTTCTGAGTCTCTTCTTCTATTCCCATTTTTTATTTTTTTTCCTTTTGTCTTATTTTTTTTCTTTTTTTTTATTTTTTTATTTTTTTTTTCCTATTTTCTTATTTTTTTCTACTTTTCTTTTTTGATATTTATCCTTTTTTTCTTATTTTTCAATTTTTTATTATTTTTTCTTTTCTTACTTTTTCTTTTTGCCTTATATTCTTATTGTCCTTTTTTTCTTGTTTTTTTTCTGCTTTCTATTTATTTTCTTTTTCAGTGTTTCTCTTTCTTTCCTTTTTTTCTTTTAATTTTCTTCATTTTCCTTGTTTTTATATTTTTTCTTTTCTTTTTTTTTTATTATTTTTCTCTTTTATATTTTTTTTCTTTTTTTATATTTTTCTTTCCTTTTCCTTTTTCGTTTCCGTTTCGGTTTTCGGTTTTTGTTTTTTGTTTTTTATTTTTTTTGTTTTATTTTTATTTTTTTTCTTTTTCTTTTTTTTCCTTTTTTTCCTTTTTTTTTTCTTTTTTCCTTTTTTTCGTTTTCTTCTTTTTTCCTTTTTTTTTCTTTTTTCCTTTTTTTCGTTTTCTTCTTTTTTCCTTTTTTTCTTGTTTTTCTTTTTTTTATTTTTTTTTCTTTTTTTTTCTTTTTGTTTCTTCTTTTTTTCTTTCCTTTTTCGTTTTTATTTTTCTTTTTGTTTTCTTTTTTTTATTTTTTTTCCAATATTTTTTCTTTCCGTTTTTACTTTTTTCCATTTCTTATGTTCTACTTTTTTTGCAAATCCCTTTATTTGAGATATTAACTTTATATCTGCTTAACTTTATTTTTATTTTTCATGTAATTAACAATTAACTTCTCTTTATTCTATATCCGTTTTTTCTTTTTGATTTTTCTTTTTTTGCCTGTGGTTTTTTATTTTTGTCATTTATTTTTTTTCCTCTTTTTCCTATTTTCTTCTTGTTTTTTTTATTGATTTTTATTCAATTGTTTTTCATTGTCTTTTTATAAAGACCGCTTCATTTTGTTTTTCTTTAATTCCTTTCCTTTCTTATCTTAAAATTTTTCCCTTTTCTTTTTCTTTTGTTTTTGTTTTTTTTCTCCTTAAAATCTTGTGTGTATTAATTAACACAGTTATATTAATTAATTTAAAAGTTAAAATCTAATTGAAAGTATAATCATTTAAGTTCATTTTATTGATAAATCAAAAATATTTTGAAATTAAAAACATTTTGAAATCAAATCAATTAGGTTGTTTTTTTTAGAAAAAAAAAACTAAATACATGAAATTTAATTAAATAAATAAGACTCAAGAAACTGTTATTATCACAATAAGATTTTAACTAAAGAGAAGTATAGCGAAGCAAAGGAACAACTTTTAATAATAAAATGTGGGCCCCTTAAAAAAATTTCAAACATCCTATAGCATTCGTAAATGAAAAAAATAAATTATAAATTATACAGTTTCTTTTCAGTTTTTATTTTTTTTATTTTTTTGTAGGTACATTATTTTGTAACTTCAAATTCAAAGTGAAAATCTGGAACACAAAACCAATTTAAATATAAATGCAGACAAATATAACAACTGACTGACTCTTTTACAAAAGTTTTTCAAGTGGGTGTAAATTTACAACATTGCCTTTTTTTCTACCGTTACTCTTCATACAACACATAAACGGATATTTCGTAGATTTTAATGTACTCGTATGTATGAATGTTTGAATGTTCAGATATTGCAAAGTATCCAGCCACTATTTTGTGTTATGTTACTTATTTACTACTCAAAGTACAATGGGGTGAAACTTTTTTGTAATCGTAAAATGTTTAAACAAATATATGCCTACGATGTTTATTAAAACAAAAATGATGTGTTTTTAAACAGGGAAAACGTGTTACATTAAAAATAAATCTCACCCTAATATACGTACTTTATTATGAACACTTTTTTTAAAGTTACTATTTACACTAGTCTTATATATGGCTGGATATTTAGCAAAAATTGTGACTTGCATTTGTACGATTACAATGAATAGTTTCGTTTTTACCCCCTTCTGTAAAGTGTTAAAATGAATGTAATGTTGAAAATATACTTTTATATGAAGAGAAGCTTTAATTAATGCAATTGAAGAAAAAAATTTAAATTGAAGAAAAAAATCAAAAATTATTTGGCTTAACATTTTTCATAAAGCATAATAATATTTTGTAGTTTTCGAAAGTTTGAGATTATCTGAAGATTTATTTAATACAAATTTTTAAGATTTAACGGTAGTATATTGTTACATGAATGAACAGTTTACAATTGTAATAGTGAAACTGATAAAATATTCAGTTAGGAATATTTTATAATTAATTTAGATTTATTTAAATTTAACAAACGGTTGCAATTGAAAAAATCATGCAGAAATCGAATTATATATGAATATACATGGGCTTAGATATATTTATTATACATGAATTATACATGGTCATATACGTCCATGCATGATTCAATATATGACCATACATGTTCTCATATATATATGGCCCTGCCGGTTAATCCGTTAGGTTATTATTCGAAAAATGAAAAAAAAAATTGATTTATCGGTTATTCGGGTTGATTATTCGGAAAAGCTGGCGATTAATCGTTTAATGCAAAATAAATGTATTTCTTTCAACAATAAGAACATAAATATCTGCTTTTTGCTAAAATATCAAGTTGAGTAAGGGTGGTTAAATTTTAAGGGCCGATGTGGATTGTGAACCATACATAAACGTAAATTTTTTTTCGGCATTTCATTTGACATTTCTCAATTTCAGACTAACTTAATTTAAACCATGGACAAATACACAAACGAGCAACGCGTTAAAGTTATTCAGGCTTATTATGAAAATGGGCGTTCGAATCAAAATGCATTTCGTGCACTTCGTGATTTTTTTTTGGTCAGCATAATCGACTAAATGTGTCCACAATCGGGAAACATTGCTGTTGTTCGCGATAGTGTGTCATGAGGTCGGCAAAGCATTTACCGTGAATGGTGTTCGCTATCGTGAGATGATAACGAACTTATTGTAGCCAAGAATTGAGGATATGACCCTGGACAATATGTGGTTTCAACAGGACGGTGCCACTTGCCCCACAGCTAACGAAACAATGGCTCTTTTGCGCGACGAATTCAATGGCCGTGTTATCCCACGTGGTGGCAATGCCAATTAGCCGGCAAGATCATGTGATTTGCCGGCACATTAACGGCATAGAACCTCAATTATGCTTCAGCGTCATCGAAAATTTGAACCATCGGATGGAGGTGTGCCGACGAGGTCGCGGCGGCCATTTGGCCGATATTTTGTTTCATACATAATTGAACCATACCATATTATAATAAAAAGAAATGACAATGATTTCCTTAATAATTTGTGTTTTATTCAAAATCAACATCGGCCCTTAAAATTTAACCAACCTTTATATTGCGTTAGTTTTTAAAGTATTTGTTTAAAACAATTCAAAGCATCCTGACATTTTTTAAAGAATCATAAAATCATGTTTTTTTCAGAAGAGTCTGACGACTCTTTAAATATAGACTGTCAGACGTGTTCAGTGGATATAAACCCTTAGAAACGCAGTGTAGATAGTCGATTAAGTTGATTTTTATTTTCTTTATATGACACTGTCCAGAATAAAATAAAAAAATTTCTAAATAAACAAGATCTGACTTAAAAAAAAATTAATAACAAATTCTTAATTATATGGTATAAATAGATGCGAAATTCATAAACAAAGTTTGATAGAATTGCCACTGTTCCCTAACTTTTTCACTACCTGGTTTAAGCTTTGGAGTTAAAAAGGTTTTCTATTAGAAAAGATATAAAAATTACACATATTCCTGACAAGTCCTCTAAAATATTTTTGACGAAACAACTTAATTCTCCAGAAGTTCCTACTTCATAATAAATTAAATTAGAAACTAAGTTCCATGCAATTTTTAAGTCGAATAATTATTTGAGTTTTAAATTATTTGTTTCGACATTAACCGAAATATAGGCGATTAATCGAGGAATCGGTTAATCGATTAACCGAATTGGAAACACAAAATTGTTATAAATATACGAGGGCGGATCAATCAGTCCGTGACTTTTCAAACTTCCCTCGTAGTTATATGAAATGCAACACTGCTTTCATCAAGCAACACCTGTTAATAGGCTACTGTCAAATTTTGAGCAAGTTCCGTCATTTACTTTGCGTTTAACAGCTGTTCAAAACATACAACCTCGTGGCTTTTTTAAAAAATGGAAAAAAGTGAATTTCGAGTGCTCATTAAACATTATTTTTTGCGAAAAAAAAACCGTCAATCGAACTAAGGAAAAGCTTGATAAATACTATGGGGACTGTGCATCATCGATTTCAATGATAAAAAAGTGGTTTACTGACTTTCGTTGTGGTCGCACAAGAACAAATGACGCTGAACATTCTGGACGGTCAATTGAGGTCAATACACCCGAAAATGTGGAAAAATCCACGATATGGTGTTGGCCGATCGAAGAGTAAAATTGCGTGAGATTGATTATGCCATAGGCATTTCATATGGCAGTGTGGTTTCGATTTTAAATGATCAATTGGATTTAAGAAAGCTGTCTGCAAGATGGGTGCCGCGTTTGCTCTCAATTGACCATAAACGTATTCGTGTAACAACTTCAAAGTACTGTTTGGAGTTGTTTAACATGGATCCATTGAAACACTCCGGAGACCAAGCAGCAGTCTAAGCAATGGGTTTTTCCGGGTGAACCGGCTCCGAAGAAGGTCCAGATAAGTTTCTCGGCCAATAAGGTGATGGCAACAGTTGTTTGGGATGTTCCCGTGATAATCCACATCGATAACCTTCAGTAGGAAAAAACAATAAACGGCGAATATTATGCCAACTTATTCGACTGATTTAAGGAGGATAAAAAAACAACCCCATATGGCCAAGAAAAAATTTCTTTTTCATCAAGATAATGCACGGATGCACACGTGTTTAGTCTCAATGGCAAACTTCTATGAATTGGGCTACGAATTGGTACCTCATCCGCCATATTCTCTGGATTTACCCCCCAGTGACAATTTCCTATTTCCATACCTAAAGAAATGGCTCGGTGGAAAGATATTTAGCTCCAACGATGAAATTATTGATCAAACAAATGCCTACTTTATGTACCTCGAAAAATCCTATTTTTTGGAAGGGATACAAAAATTGTTTTTGTAAAAAAAAACAGGTTTTATGCAAAGAGTCAAGGACTTATTGATCCGCCCTCCTATTATTAAAAAAGTTGTCCATCGCTGGCAAGAACTTTTTCCGATAGTTCTGGCAGTTTTCAGGCACCAACTCGGAAAAACGACTCGTCTTTTAAGGCAATCTAATTAGCGACCATTTTTGGCATTGTGCATATGAAGTGAAGTTATGTTGGGACAGACCGGAACAAGTAGTTGTCGGAAGGCAAGTAGGTCTTGAACGGTCTTGCAACATGTAGCCGAGTGATGTCATACTGCATAATCCCTTTGTCGTGCCTTTCTTCGTATTCCCGACCGTTTTTGTTTAGTGCGGGGCGCAAACGCATGAGTAGAGTCCGATAGCGTTCCTCCTTGATTGTTTCATTCGGTTTGAGCAGCTCGTAAATCACGCCGCATTGGTCCCACCAAATACAGAGCATAAGCTTTATGCCATGAATGGATGTTGATGGCTGTCTGGACAAAAACCATGTATTTGCGTTTGGGTTATCATAATGGATCCACTTTTCATCGTCAGTCACAATGCGATGCAGTCACAATTCATTCGAGCTATTTACAACTCTCATGACACCCAGTTTCCTTGCTTTTGAACCAATCACATGGCTTTTAGGCGTTTGCTAACTGTCGACTCATCCCCCCTAATGGTTTTTACAACTTCTAAAGCATTTGGCATTCGTCCACATAGAGCAATTATTCTTATATTTTGTCTTCAAACTTATTGGGTTGTACCGGCCATTCCTTGTCTTCTAGCTCAAAATCACCACTTTTAATGCGACCAGACAGATGTGGCCCCGTCTGGATAGGAAGCGCACGCACAGGTTGCTGTCACTGTCAAGGCCCGATATAACCCTACTTGTTTCGGTCATGACGGGACATTATCTGATTGGAAGGCACGCAGTTAGGTTGAGGGTTGCGGCTAGTGACTTTTGCAGAAGCTGTGGTGACGAAGAGAAGGAGGAGTCTGTGGAACACCTTCTCTGCACTTGTCTTGCCCTGACTCGCAGTAGGGGACTGCATTTGGGATCATGTTTCATTGGTGTAAAGAGCTCATTAGCACATATTTATCAATTCAGCACGGTACCGTGTCTGTGGTTTCATAGTGAAGTTTATTGTTGCTCTGCATAAATCGTTTGTTAGATATTCTTCTTTCATATTCATGCACACGCTACGGTGTAGAATTGCTTAAAATATTCTTATCACAACTCAATTTTACTAACAAAAAAATTTTAAGTTGATCGAATTATATTTTTAAATATATCAGTACAAGGTAATGCATGAGTCTAACGCACCCATCACCCAAGTTTTTGGTGCGAAAAATATTTCTGAGAATATGTACCATCGATTTAAGAAGGATAATTTAGGCCCCCAAACCCTCTGTTTACACCACTCTGCCATTGCCTGACATGACAGGCAATAACAAAGACTGGTGGAGACGGGTGCCACAGCTTTAAACCCAGTTTAGTGTTGTGAAGGTGTAGGTACTATGTGGCAACCCATATGGGTAGCTTGGCACCACGTAATTTCACAACACTAGACTGGGTTTTGGTGTTTTTTTTTAATATACATATCAAAGATACAACAGCAACAAGTGTGAAAATTAAACTCTAAAAAAAAGGAAATTTTAAAAATTATAAACTAAACAAAATTGTATTAAAATATAAAAAAAACCTAAAGTGAAAAAAAAGGAACTGAACATAAAATAAATTGGCATTAAAAAACCGTGAACCACAAAGTGAAGTTGTTTATTTTTCATTTTCCTTAATTGTAGCACAGTATCGAAGGCTACACAGGTTACACACCCTAACACCCTCTATTTTTTAAGCAATATTTTTCGTAATTCATTCTCAACCTATTTCGCCTTATATCACCTAATGTAGGCAGGAAATTAAGATGTTTACAACTCCCTTATCATTATCATTTTCTGTGACGTAATTAAATTGCTAATAATATTTGGCAACTTAAGTGCATATTAAGTGAATACTCTTACTGTAAAGCGAATACTCTTACTGTTAATAATAACACTTTCATTTTCTTAAAAAAATTTCAATAAATTTTTGCATATTACACCCACCGGTAATTTTGTATATATAGAAACAAAAAAAAAGAAAAGATTTATATCTTAAAAATTAAATCAACATACAACAAAAACAATTTAACAACACTTTTTCTTTGTAAGGCAGACAGACAGACAGTTAGAGAGACATATGTAGACAGTTAAGTGCATAATTTTAACACATTGAGATCTTAACAGAGACATCGGCACACGATATAAACACACAGTAGTATGTTTATGTTGTATTTAATATATTTTTGTCAGTCATAACAAAAGTAATGACAATAAGTAGTAAACTTAATGTCAAGTCAGTTGCGGTGTTTTTTTTTTTGTATAGCCTTCACTTCACAGCGCAGGAGGGAATATAAATATAAAGGCGTTCAGTAATTTGTAACTACTCTTTGAAATATTTTATTGGAATTTTAAAAAGTTTGTATATATTTTTAATTTTTGTTGTGATTGTCAATAAGATTATAAAAGAAAAATTTTACTAATTTCCTAAAATAAATTAGTATTTAAAATTTGGAAAATCGGTTGACGGGTTTTAAAGTTGTGAGTAAAAATCCCAATTGTATGAACTATTGCTTTGACTTAGAATAGACATCAACCAGTTTAGATTAATCATTTTGTGCAATATAAAAATTGCAGAATACTTTTAGGCGATATTGTAATGAGACTAAATAATCAGACTGAGGATTAATTTATGTGCGTTAAAAATGATAGTTAAATTAAAAATTTACATTTTTGTAGGGTGAAAAAATATTCGGCTATGCTAAGATTATGTTACTCTCAGAAATGAAAAAATCCTTTTATCAACACTACTTCTTTATTCCAGTTCTCTGTTAAATAATGTTTAGCTTTATCTTTTTTTTTTGTATACATTTTTTTTAGATTGTATTCCAGGGTGGCCCAAAATTGCCGAAAGGGGTTTGAGTTCATTATAACTTTTTATTTAAGACATAATTATTATTATTTGTTTAAATAGAGTATATTAATGGAGAATATTTTTAATCTAATTATGAAAAATAACATCTTGCAAGTGGTGGCCATTTGCTGCATTTCATATTCGTAACCTTTCATAACCTTTTGCAAAACTTCAGATGTTGTGTTGTTGATTTCGTCGCGTATATTGTTTTTTGATTGCTGGATGGTTCTAGGCTTATTAATATAGACTTTTCCTTTCAAATAACCCCAGACTGTAGCGGTTAAATCTGGTGAATGCGGAGTCCAATTAAAATCGCTTGTACGCGAAATAATTCGTTCACCAAAGATGTTGCTTAAAAGAGCCATTGTGTCCCTCGCAGTGTGCGCTGTGGCTCCTTCCTGTTGAAACCATACTTGCGGATGCTTTTCCACGGCTGGCCTTGAGAATTTTTCAAATATTGTCCGATATCGAACACCACTGTTGGAAACGGCGACAACGTGTTTATTTTCAAAAAAATGTGGCACCAAACAGTACACTTAAGTGGCTGTAATTGATATCCTGCAGTTTTGTCTATTAACGAATCCATTTAAATGAGCTTCGTCGCTTATAATTAAATTATGAATAAAATCATGATTTTCTGTCGGTTTCAAATCTTGGACAAGCTAAATTTTGTATGAAAATATTCTTATTGTATGCAAAATTCTCTGCAGCGACCCTCGTGAGAGGTTAAGTTGTGTCGTACGTCTCCTAGTTGATGTTTTTCCACCTTCCCGAATACTTTCCTGTACCCCTTCAATATTGTCATTCGGGTGCACCGTTCGTAGTCTGCCAGCACCAGGAAGGTTCCTTTTTGTCGAAAATTTGCAACTAGACGGTTTATTGTTGACTCCGAGGGTCCAACCCGCACATTAAGATAACGATGATATGCACGCTAAGTCAAAACAATGGATCGTTGATTTGAGAAATAAAGTTCAACGATTTGGACACGTTGATCAATTGTGTACTGTTTCATTTTAAATTCCCCAAGTCTTCTTTACAAAACACTGAAAAAAAAAATGATAATACTTTTGGGTCACCCTGTATTTATTTATTTACTTTATATAAAATCTGCATATCGTTACCTTAATTTAGAAAGGACGTAACTGACATCTGAAAAATTTTACAGGAGGAGGAAAAAACTGAATATATGTCAGAATTTTTGAATCTGAAATCAGTTACGTATTTTTGAAATTGCTTATAAAACCGTTAATTTTTTCCAAGGCACACTAATTTTTTCAGTAACGATGTATTTTATGTTTTTCTATACGAATATGGAAAAAACGCTATTTCAAAAAAGTTGTCAGTTACGTCCTTTCTAAATTAAGGTAACGATCTGTATTATGTTTTTTTTTTTGGTTATTTAGTATTTTATTTTTGCAAAAAAAAAAAGAAGAGAAAAACACTTTTTATCTTTCCTTTGTCTTATTAATGATTTTAAGTTGTCTACCCTTTAGTCTCATGTCTTCAGTTTTTTTCCTCGCTAAATGACTGACTGAATGACTGAATGTTATGTCTACATTGTTTGTTATAAAGAAGTCCTTTTTGAAATTTAGCTGCCACCAAAAAAAAATATATTTATATTAAAACTGTTTATATTAAATTAAAGTTTTTACTTTGTTGCATCTTCTTATAAATCATTTTGGTTTTTAAAGAAAAATATAATAATTTAATGTTTTTTTCCCTTTATTTGCAGGTATGTTAACAAAATAAACGGATAGTCACGTAAGTTTTTAAAGTTTAAAAAGAATTATTTCATGAATTGCCTTGGAATTATAATATCCAAAGCAGACATGGCAGACGAATAAGAATAAGATAATTAACCCTCTAAATTAACTCTTTTTATATTTTTTGCAAGAAAATATATATACACTTAAAAAAGTTTGTAAGTTAAAATAACTGAAAATATAATTCAAAAGAAATGATATTTCATTTAAAAACCAGTCTACTTAATTTTCATTTAAATTAAATACGATTTGTTACTTATTTTTAAATGTTGATTAATCAACTGACACATCCGTAAGAAACAAATGATATAATCAGTTAAAATAAATGTCAAAATTTTACCTACCAATCCTTAAAAAATAAATGTTTTTTTCATTTATTTGAAATTATTTCCGTTTTTGTATTTTTTGTTTTTTTTTATATACTCGTACAATACAAAATGTATGTAATCATATAAAGCTATAGAGACTTTTTGTGGGAATGTTTTTGTGTATGTATGTATGTGTGTTTATGAAGTTCTTGTAATTTGTATTGAAAAATCTTGTATATATACAACCAATTTAAATAAAAAAACAAATTGAAATTTTTTAAATATTTTTTTTGAAACAGACAGCAAACAAAATTTAAATTTTCAAACAAATAAAAATTAATGAAACTGAAAAAAATGGTAAATGATAGTAAATTATTTCAAATAAATGTATAAAAAAAGTTAATATAGATATTTCTTTGAAAAATAAATGTATGTTCCTTTATTTTTAAATGAAACGGAAAACTTTTTTATTAAACTACAAACAGTTAACTATATAATATTCTGAGTGTATTTTTATTTTTAAAGAAATAAAATAAATTCCATAAAAAAACTTAACCCTCTAATGAGACAGGCTGCCTTTAGGCACTGTTAACTTTTTAGACTTCATTTTTAAAATTTAGAAGTTTTAAATAAAAAAGTTAGATTAACAGGTCAATTTAAAAGTCCCCGGCCTACCATACAAAAACACATTTTTTTTTTGGCAAAATTTGTTTTTTTTTATTCAACATAGTTCCCTTCAAAGGTGATACACTGATTATAGCGACCCTCCAACTTTTCGATACCATTTTTGTAGTACGATTTGTCCTTTGCTTCAAAATAGGCCTCAGTTTCGGCGATCACATCTTCATTCGACGAAAATTTCTTCCCAGCGGGCATTCTTTTGAGATCTGAGAACAGGAATACGGTGGATGCGGAAGCAATTCGAAGCCCAATTCATGGATTTTTGCCTTCGTTTTCACTGACTTGTTTTAGGTCAAAAGTGAGCTCGCGCGGCACCAACTTTGTAAAGAGCTTTCTCATACCCAAATATTCGTGAATGATATGATGTACACGTTCAGTTGATATCTTTAGAGTACCTGCTATTTCATTCAATTTCAATTTACGGTCATTCGAATTCATTTTGTGGATTTTTTTGATGTTTTCGTCCGTAACAACCTCTTTTGGGCGACCACTGCGTTCATCCTCTTCGGTGCTCATTTCACCACGTCTAAACTTAGCATACCAATCCTTGATGGTTGATTTTCCTGGGGCAGTGTCTAGAAACTCGTCATCAAGCCAAGTTTTTGCTTCAACTGCATTTTTTCCCTTCAAAAAGCAATATTTTATTAACACGCGAAATTCCTTTTTATCCATTTTTTCACAATAACAAAAGTTGCTTCACTTTTTTCACAATAACAAAAGTTGCTTTACAAACTAATGATCCGACAGCTGTAAAATTTATACACGTGTCTTTTCAAGGTTAGGGCTAACTAAAAATCATATCGATTTAGTAGCGCCATCTATGTGTCAGGCTATCTATGTGTCAGGCCATCTATGTCTCAATTGACCTGTCATTTCAAAAAACCGGGTTTTTCTTCACACATGTCTGCTAACGTGTAGTACAATAAAATTAGTAGAAAAAATTAGCTTCCGCTACTAAACTTTAATAAAGTATAAATCTGCTAAAATCAGCAAAAAAAATACTAAATATTATAAATATTAGTTAAACATTTCAAATTAATTTTTTTTTTATAGAGCATCAAAATTTTTTTATTTTTTTCAAAAAATATTTTAGACAAAATCAAAAAAAAAATTAAGGGTTTAAAAATTGTAAAAACATAATCAAATTTATCATTATACCCTCCACCATATATGGTGAGGGTATACATATATCAGTTTGTCATTCCGTTTGTAACATGTCGAAATATAGGTCTAAGACCCCATAAAGTATATTCGTGATCCTTATGCAATTTTAAATCGATTTAGCGATGTCCGTCTGTCTGTTAAAATGGCGATCACGACGCGAAGACGCTAGCGGGGGTGCCTAGTTTTACCCAGATTATTGTACATCCTCCCGAGCAGTTTGGTATTGAAAATGAGCAAAATCGGTCCACCGGTTAAAAATTATGGGTGAAAATGTGAAGATACCTATAAATTTTCCATACAAATTGGTGTAATTTAGTACAATTTCATAGTAGCGACTGGTATATAATATATTTTCTCATGTTATTTCACCAATCGCTTAGAAATTAATAATATTTTGTACGCTTTTAATATTTTTCACCTCAAAAAATTTTTTTCACCACTAAAAATTTTTTTTGCACCACAAAAAATTTTTTTCACCTAAAAAACATTTTTCACCTCAAAATTTTTTTTAGGTAAAAGAATTCGTTTCCGCATCCAAAAAAGATTCTCACCTCAAAAAAATTTTTCACCTTCATAATTTTACTTCAAAAGTTTTTTACATTGTATCAAAAACAATAGAGAACATTGGTGGAGGGTATTCAAAGATTCGGCTCAGCCGAATTTAAGCTTTTTTTACTTGTTTTGTTTAATTTGTTAATTTCTGTTTTAAAAATATTTTAGTAAATTTTTTTTAAGGTCAAATTTTAATTGCTTTTAGGGTTGATTTTTAGAATTAAAAAAACTTTTTAGTGCTTTTTTAAGTGTATGTCCTATTTTTAAACATGAGTCGGTATATTCACTTTCGATCCCTTTTTTTTTAGTATAAGTAACAGTTTAAGGCAATTTAAGTTTGTAGGTGTAAGTTTTAATTACAACTAATATTTCCTTCAATATCCACTTTTTTAAAATTATTAAATTTTTTTTTTTGCTAATTTTAGCAATTCGGTTTTCAAAAATTTGTAAAATGATTTGTGAAATTAGCAACAAAAATTTGTAAATATATTTTGTAAAAATTCTGTAATTTGTAAAATGTAAATAGCAAAAAGATTTGCGAAATAATTATTTTTTTTTACTAAAATTCAGTACAAAAATAGTAAAGTGGGATTGAAAACCGTTTACAAATTTTTCTACTAACTTTTTTTCTTAGTGTAGCAGCACCTTTTTACATTAACCTAACGATATATTTATAAAATAATAAAAAAAAATTGTAAATATTACGTAAAGAACTATTGAATAAAATAAAAATAAAGAATTATTGAATATCTTTTAAATTTTAAAAGATTTTTAAAGTTTGATCAACTTGCACACAAAATGTGACTTGTTTAACCCAATTTTGCTACTTAATAATAAAATATAGTTAACTGTAGTTACTGTGTTTTTTTGTAAACTTAAATATAACTTTTTTAAATAAAATAAACGATAATGATTTCACATCATAGTCAAACGATTGTTTATACCACTAAGTAGTGGGTGGGTAGACGGTTGGTTATAGTCGTCAATTTATATAAAACCAAACATGTTGGAATAAAAATAAAATTTAATTTTCTTAAATTCACACTAATAAATAGACACACATAGATAATAAAAATACAGCAGAAGTATTACTCAAAACCAACTACATCTACTACTACTACTATCAGCAGTAGTACTTACGATGCATAGTAGACATATAACTAGTACCGTTCGAGTAATAAATTTATTTTCATATATAAAATAACAAGCAAAAAAATTGTAAAAATGCGAAGGTGGTCGGTCGGTTTGGGTTAATTCGGTCTGTATTTTCGTTTGTATTTTAATGGTTTATTTGGTCATGCTTTGCCCTGTTAAATATTGTATGTGGCATGCAACACTCACAAAATGTATTACATACCAACTTTATTATAAGTCTTGAAACAATTATTATAAGCCAACAAGTATGGGAACATTGTAGTTGACTCAAAGTGATCATAAACTCAAAAAAATACGTAAACGCTTTTCAATCCCACTTTACTATTTTTGTACTAATTTTTAGTAATAACTAATAATTATTTAGTAAATTTTTTTGCTATTTACATTTTAAAAATTACAGAATTTTTACAGAATATTTACAAATTGTTGTTGCTAATTTCAGAAATCATTTTACAAGTTTCTGAAAACCGATTTGCTAAAATAAGCAAATAAAAATTACTAACTCTAAAAAAAGTGGATATTAAAAGAAATGTTATTTCTAATAATTAAAATTTATATTTACAACTTAAATTGCCTTAAAATGTTAAATAGGTTGGAAAAAGGGGTTGGAAGTGAAGATACTTTTCACAACCGACTTATGTCCAAAAATCCAGGGCATCCACTTAAAATATCACTTAAAACTTTGTTAGTTCTAAAAAAACAATGCAAAATTTGACTTTAAAATCCAAAAATTGTCCCAAAAATATTTTTAATCACAAAAATTAGCAAATTAAACAAAATGATAAATTCCTTTATATTTTAACTATTTTTTAAGCCTTTTAATTTTTTTTTTTTAATGTTGCTGAAAATATTTTTTGGAGAAAAAAAAAAAATAAAATAAAAAAATGTTGTTCAAAAAAAATAATAAGTTTGATTTTTTTTTCGTAAGGCAACTTTAAAAGAAATTAGCAGCTTTGTAGTGGAACAAATGTATCTAAAAATAATTGAGTTCAATTGTTAAGTTGTTCTGTTTAGTTCACTTAAATCTATCAACATTTTTTTTTTTTTGTTAATTAAAGCTAATTTATTTTAATAAACTTTGTACTAGAATTGTAACACGTCGATACTTTTAAATACTCGATACTACTCAATACTTTTCAAGTATTGATTAAGTACTACTCAATACTTTAGCGTTTTTTTTTTTTAAATTAAATAACAAAATTTTAAATAAAAAAAAAATAACTATTATTCGAAATAACTTAAATTGTATTTTAATCTATAAATGTATTACAGAAATATTTTTTGCAGTAACCTTCATCTTCGCATGGTTTTCTTAGATCGATCGTAGGATGTTTTAAATCTTCTTAATGTTTTTCTTTTTAAATTAGAACTACCACAACCTTTTAAATAAACAAATAATTATTAAACCTTAATAATTTCTTTGTATTTTATAAAAAAATAATAAATAATTTTGCAAAAAATGCATTTCGCCTTCTCTCTGTTCATTTCCGTAAAATGATTCCACAAAACACTTTTTTTTCGACATTTTATTTGTTTGTATATCGAGTACTCAATACCGAAATAATCAATACTTTTACAACTCTACTTTGTACAGAATTTTACTTATGCTTAGAAGCGGTTAGTTACTTTCCTGCTATTTCCATTTCACTAATATTTAGTATACAGCAATTTACTAAAATTTAGTAGAGCTTACTAATTTTTTTTTTACTAATTTGATTGTACTAATATTAATAATATTAAGTAAATTTTTTGCGCTGATTTTAGCAAACCCATTTTAAATTCCACTTTACAAAAAGGTTACTAATATTTAATAGCGGCTACTGATTTTTTTCTACTAATTTCATTGTCAGCATGTGTTGCTAAGATTAGCAAAAAATACCGCTGGGCTCAAATTAGCAAAATTTTCCGTAATAATAGCAAAATTTTCAGTTGCCATTACAGAGTTTTTTTGGTGAGTGTATGATTGAAATTAGCAATGATCATATTATGATCTTTGTGATCTAAATATTATCCTAGTCACCATAATATTATCCTAGTGCTCATAATATGATTTAAGTGATCATATTATCCTAGTAATTATAATATGATCTTAGTGATAATAATATTATCCTAGTGATAATAATATTGTCTTAGTGATTATAATATGATCTTAGTGATCATATTATCCTAGTGATCATAATATTATCCTAGTGATTATAATATTATCCTAGTGATCATGCTATGATCACAATATATTCAATAAGTATAATATTTATGATTATTAAGATTATACTATTATATTATACCAAACATGTTCAAATAAATATTTTTTCTGGGTGATAAATGTTTTGCATCGAATTAGCGAAATAATTAATATATGTTTATACATACATATATGTTTGTGTGATTTTTAATTATGTTATACAATGTCGATTATTGCCATCTATTTATACTTGCATAATTATAATATCATAGAATTTTTGATACTAAAGTATAGCTCAAATCAATTATATTACAAAATCGATAGTGAAAATCATAAAATATTAATTATAAAAATAGAAACTATATACAAGCCAATAAATTGATTGCGAAAACCATATCCGAATGCAGCGCAGTGAACATGTTGTATAGATATAAATCAAGCTATTTCGATAGATAACTTTATTTACTAAAATTTTCGTTTGGTTAAAGGGTAAAAATTATATGGTCCTTCGGACAATAAATTCGGTAACATTTTTTTTTGGTTCTTCATTTCCTTAAAATTTTTAGACTTGAAAACAATTAAAAACAAAATTATAATACAACTACGCTCCGATGAATTTGTGCAAATCTAATAAACAAAAACTGTTTTTTTTTTATTGTTTAATTCAAAGAAAATGAAAGTTCATGTTAACTGACATCAAGTCCCTATTAGTTGGACAATTAAATTAATTTAATATATTTGGTGGTTACCACAGCATGTCAACATATTCAACAACAAACCACAAAATAAGACAAATAATTATAAAAAATAACAACTTTTTAAAGTTAAAAAACAAAAATGACTGATTAAATAAAAAAAAATAAAAGTCGACGAAATTCAAAATTTGTACTTTACATGCTATTGTGAAATTTTTTATTTAATGATTTTAATGGATGCATAAAACAACAGTCAGACACAACAAAAACTACATTTATTAAATACAATAACACGAGTAAATAATACACCCGCTGATCTGTTAAAACAAAAAGTAAAAGTACCATAGAAAAGTTTCCCTTTAATAAAATATATATATTTTTTTTAAACAATAGAAGAAACTTACACAATATGAACACTGCAAACAACCATTAGCAGGGATAGTTTGTACTCAAAAAATATAAAAAATATATAAACAATTGGTCGTACCCAATAAATATTGGTGTTTTTTTACATTTCAAAGATACAATATCTTGAAAAAAAAAAACAAAGTAAAAAGTTTAAGGAAGTTTCAAATATTTTAAAGTCGTACGAAAAATCCCCTTTACAAGAAAATAATATCACCAAAAATATATGCAAACAGTCAAATTGTAGTTTTTCTTTACTACATTTTAATATTAACTGCAGCAGTAAACAGGAATTGCAACACTCTTTTCAACATAAGCTCTCTAATAGTTTCTATACTCAATTCTCAACTACTTTAAAATACACTTTTAATCCATAAAATACAAAGGCTGTTTGACAATTTTCGAACCTCACAATACAACCTCACAAAAAATACTGATTTTGCTTAACCCTCTTATTGGCCATGTCAGCTTTAAAGATTCAACAAAATGTTCTATAAAAAATTTCGACATAAAATTTATTTTGGGTGTCCGAAGATTGCATTTTGGCCAGAAGAGTTTTGTTACTGTTTTTTATTGTTTACTGTAAGGCAGAATTATCAAAATTTTAAAGGGCCAGTACATTTGGCCGTACCCACATTTTAAAATACCCACATAACATTAAAAATGGCGAATACAATATGGCGGCCATTAGTTTTAAAATTTTATTATATTGAATTTTAAAGGATTTGGGCTCGCATACTCCGAATCTGGAACAAAAAATTCAAAATGGCGGATACAATATGGCAATTTTTTAATTTTTTTTATAAAATTGTTTGTTCTGTCTGATTTAAAAAAAAAATGCCGCTATAGGGGGAATCTGAAATTAAAAATTCTTAATTCAAAATGGGGGATTTAAAATTGAGGTTAGAAATTTATAAATATTAATATTTTTGATTTAAATTGTTTAAAATGAATTTGTAGTCGTTAATTACGAATCTGAAATCGAAAATTTTAAATTGAAAATTGTGGATTCAATATTATTTCATAATATTGTTTATATTGTCTTATGTGATCAAAATGTTCATGGTACCAAATGTAGGCAAAAATTTTAAAATTGTAAAAGTGCAACTTTATCTTACTTCTCATCAATTTAGAATTTCAAGCAAGCAGCTTTTAGAACAAAATACTTATTTTGTAGTTCCCAGGACCTACCACGAAAAGGTTACATAATTTACAATGTCCCATTTTTAGAGATGGGATTCTACCCGGTATTTACCTGATGCATGGGTAAATACCGGGTTAATAAAAGATAAATACCTTTTTGGAAATTAATTTGGGTGTTTATAAAAAGCATTTGAAATATCGCCAATAAAGACATACTACAAATGGATACTTCTCCAAAAATGGTCCATACCGGCTGAGGATGCAATCAATTTTGCTAATTGATTTGAGGAAGCACCTTTCACTTCCACTGGTATCATCCATTGTTCGTTTAATTATTTTCAGAGTGAAAATGACGATGAAACATTCAGCGACAGTGATTTCGATTGGATAATGTAATGTTTCAAAAATTAACATGTATATTAGGGTCGGTCGATTTAGCAATCAATATTTTGCCATCATTACAAATCGGACAACCCTAATATATATATAATATAGTTATTGCTTTAAGTTCTTATTTTCCAACTACTCTGTAAGAATTTTTATTTTTATTAATAAAATTTAGTATAAAATTCATTAAATTTTGCTGCAAAATGTTTTTGTTCCCAAATTTTTTACAACATAGTTTATACCCACCTTTTTGGTAAATATCCGGGTATTTATCCAGTGTTACCCAATTTACCTATTTTTCCCTCTACCTCTCTACCCATTTTATTTTTTAATTTTTTTTTTATTTTTTTTTTAATTTTATTTTTTTTAATTTTTTTTTTCAATTTTTTTTCAATTTTTTTTAATTTTTTCTTATTTTTATTTATTTTTGTTTTTAATTTTTTTTGTTTTTTTTATTTTTGTTTTTTAATTTTTTGTTTTTAAGTTTTTTTATTTTTGTTTGTTTTTTATTTGTTTTTTAATTTTTTTTGTTTTTTATTTTTTTTTGGTTTTTATTTCTTTTATTTTTTTATTGCTTTTTTTTGTTTTTAAATTTTTTTGTTTTTTTAATTTTTCTTTGTTTTTTAATATTTAAAATTTTTTACGCCATTTTTTGTTAAAATTATTGATTTTAAAATGGCGATCAGTGAAAAAAATGGAACTTTGAAGCTAATAAAACGTACAAAAAGTTTTCATTAACTGTATGAAAATATCTAATATCAAAGGTTATTCTTATCCGCTATACTAGATGCGCCATTTTGAATCAAAATCAGCCAAAACATGTTTACTTTTTAATAAAGATAACATCAAAAGTCTACGTAAACTAATTTAGGTAATTATATTAAATCAAATATATAAACTGTTAATACCCGCGAGATTGGGTTCGCCATTTTGAATTTTAAATATTTTATTTCAGAATCATGATTGCCGATCTTATGTAGAAATTTATAATTCATGTACGCCATTTTGATGTTTAAAGTTCTAATTTTAGATTTAAGATCAAATACCTCCAAAATTTATAAAAGGCTCTATTTGTATACATACTATAGTTCTTAAGCGAAAATTGTTAAATTGAAATCTAATGTAGTGAAAAAGTAAGATCTGGAAGACGTTTTTTAAGTTAAAAGGCAAAATCTCGTAGGTTTATAAACGGTCGCAAAAACATAGATAGGAGACATCTTAGGCAGCACAATGACATTTTAAGTTTTTCAAATATCTGTTGGAACATTTTGGAGCTTTTTGTTTTTGTTGAAAATTTAGGTTTTTAAAAACCCCATATTTTTGAGGTAAAATTAATGATTTCTTTACATTTTTCTACAAACATTTAACAGATTTTTCTGTATTTGTTTCAGAAATAGTTTCAGTTTAATAATTTAAAATTGATTTTGGAACAAATTATTGTTTATTTATGCATTTTTTAATGTATCATTACAAAATAAAAAAAAAATGACAATTATAAAACTTTTACTTTCGCCAACGAACAACGAGTAACCATAATGATACACAATTTCACTCACAAAATATACGACTACTAGATTTTGAATATATAAACATATTTTTCCTTTACCTGAATTGTACTTTTGGTAAAAAAAAGTACAAAAGCGCTTTGGTGCGTCCACGTCCGAGTTCTTTTATAATCCCCATTGTGCATAGTGTAATCGACATAAAATAAACCAAGCGGAAAAACGATCGGTGACGGCAAAGAGTCGGTGACGGCGGCAACAATCTTGTCAGCATTTTCTTATTAGCCGATTGAAAATTATATTAGAAGCAAAAAAAATACAAATTTGACAAAAAAAATGTATTATAGCGACTAATTTCGCCATATTTTAAAAGCGAACATTTTTTTCTTGGTATGTAAAGCGATAAAAATAAATTTAAAAAACGCTATCATTATATATTTTTCCAGAATACAGATCTCAAAACGTTGTCAGAAATTATCAAACAACCTACGCATTTCAATATGTAGCTGATACCAATATCTATTTTAAAGATACATTTTTTTACAACGATTAACTTTTTGGTTTAAAAATAAATACCTAATACAAGAATGTGTAAGTATTTGAAATAAAAGTGGCTGTAATCGAAATTGTTGCTATTTTGAGTTAGCGACTTTTGCTACTAACTACGACTATTGCTATTTAATGCGCTGCTGTGCTGCCTGGCGTTCATTTTCAAATAAAAAAAAGAAGAAAGTGTTGTATGTTTATGAGCAAAAAAAAAAAAGAAAAAACGCTCATAAAGTATTATGTAACAGAGAGAAGAAAAAAAAGTAAAAGAAAAAGAAAATTTGTTTAAAGGAGAAATCGTTAAAGTTTCATTTCATTTTAGAAAACATTCACATGATGATCATTGGCTTTGTTTTAAAACATACGTATAACAATATATATATAAATGTATTAATTTCACTTTGAAACTAAATTTTTTTTCTTCTTATTTTGGTTTATAATCTAAGTAGGAAAAAGTGGATAATGAAATTATGCTAATTTCGAACAATTTTACAAGATTTTCTAATGTTTATTTGAATTATACACCTGAATTTAAAACTCAAATAATTATTTGACCCGATTAATCGGTAAAAATAGGTCGACTAACTGGTTAAATTTTTAATATAGATTTTTTCCGTTTTTTTTTTCTTAAAACTTCCTTATTTTGTACTTTTGGGGAAAAAAATTGAAAAGAAAATCTGAGGAAAAAAAAAAGAAAACACGAACTTAAATACAATGAAAGTCTATCGAGTAAAAGAGATTATTAAGGATTACAAAACTTTTTGAAGCAACACAAAATACAAGTGCTATATATGTATGTAGGTGCTATGTAGGATAAACGATAGATAATTTTTGTTTGAATTCCTTTAAAAATTATATAATATATTTACTACAATCATGCATCCATTTGTTTCAAATCAATGTCATATAATTGACTTTTAAATTCCGTAGGAATTCAAAAGCTTTCTTCTAACAAGGAAATTTTTTACAATCGGTTTTAACATACAGCATATGTCATTGGAACCAATTCTATGGAACCCAAACCCATTTACATTAACATAAATGTTAGATAAAGCTATTATTATTCCACTGCGACCATTAGTGCTGCCCAGAAACCCTAAAGGTTCAAGCTATTAATAAAGCCAATAACTTTTCCGGGTGAAGTGTTCCAAATGTCGGAAGGCGACAAGAAACGGTCACCCAAAAACCAGATCCTCCTGACACAAAGCCCAGGACAATCGCAGAGGACATGTTCTGACGTCTCCGATTTCAACCCGCAAAACCTGCACAACTCAGTGTTCGATTGATCCTTCTTGTGTCTATGGTACACTCAGAATATTATGTAGTTAACTGTTTGTAGTTTAAAAAAAAGTTTTCCGTTCCATTTAAAAATAAATGAAGATACATTTATTTTTCAAAGAAACATCTATATTAACTTTTTTATACATTTATTCGAAATAATTTACTATCATTTACCGATTTTTTTCAGTTTCATTTATTTTTTTCATTTGTTTGAAATTTAATAAAAATTTACCTACAAAACGGAAATTTGTGGTTTATTTGTGTCCGTAACAGTTATTACAAATTTAAATTTTGTTTGCTGTCTGTTTCAAAAAAAAATATTCAAAAAATTTCAATTTGTTTTTTTATTTAAATTGGTTGTATATATACAAAACTATTTCAATTCAAATTACAAGAACTTCATAAACACACATACATATACAAATACATTCACACAAAAAGTGTTTATAGCTTCATATGCATACATACATTTTGTATTGTACGAGTATATTAAAAAAAAAAAAACAAAAAATACGAAAACGGAAATAATTTCAAATAAATGAAAAAAACATTTATTTTTTAAGGACTGGTAGGTAAAATTTTGACATTTATTTTAACTGATAATATCATTTGTTTCTTACGGATGTGTCAGTTGATTAATCAACATTTAAAAATAAATAACAAATGGCATTTAATTTAAATGAAAATTAAGTGGACCGGTTTTTAAATGAAATATCATTTCTTTTAAATGATATTTTCAGTTATTTCAACTTACAAACTTTTTTAAGTGTACTTAAGGTCAAAATGCCCAGTAAAGTATCCAGTCAGGGTCCTTAGGTACCTTCGACCAAGGGCTACTAGTCGCCAAGACTATAGATAAATCTCTTGGCCTGTCGTTGGCCACGAGATGTTTTCTAATAATCGTAAAATTTTGATTTTTTCCACATCCTGAGATTCTCCCCAATATAGCCCATGCATGGGCACCCCGCAAAATGGTTCAGGGCTAATAAAGGGCCGACGGGCACCACGGTTGGCCATGGGGGCCCTCTCGTTGGCTCCATGACCCGGAATCCATCCCAGGGTAAGGGAGTTGCTCCTACCGAGTCGGTTGAGAGGCGTAATACATTCCATGACAAGTTAAGATGACACCTCGTGGGACATAAAAGCCCTGAGTGCCGCCTGACTGTCAGAGAGAATATAGGCACGAGATCTGACCACACGCCTCTGTAGGCATTCCTCCACCCACACACATATGGCGTAAATTTCCGCCTGGAAAATGGAGGGATATTTGCCCATGGGCAGGTCGCGCTGAAACCCGGGCCCTAAGCTGTTTCGAGCCATCTGTGAACCATAACTGGGCTCCAACTTCAGGTTCCCTTGTCTGGTTGGTCCACATGCTTCCATCAAAAGACATAGCGTCAAAGTACCTGAGCAAAATCTGTTCCGTTAGCATCCTATCCGCGACCTTTGTGATTGGGTCATCCATATGAACCTCGGCGATCCTCATGTGACCCCTTAGGTCGACGCTTCTGATGCTACCGAATTCACTAAGTCTAGTTGAGCCCGTGATGGCCAGACGGTAAATTCTCTTGAGAGCATCCATCGTTTTCAACTGTTCGACTTTGGCCACCATGCGATAGACGCATAGGTGATCATAGATCTGACAATAGTATTGAATGAACAATACACCACCCGCGGTCTCAGACCCCATGTCCTCCCAAAGAGCCTCCGGCAGGCATAGAAAGCCCTGGTGGCCTTTTTGTACAGCGAGTCATATGGTCATTCCAGGTTACAGAGTAGCCCCCAAATACCTAACCTTAACAGAGTACTCTATCACCATGCACCCCACAACAGGCCTTGATAGATTAACCTTCCTTCTGTTCGTTAATGGTACCAGTATCGTTTTCGACGAAGATAAAGCTAACAAAGACTAGTTCGAGAAGTGGTTCTACTTTTGAAATCATTGAATGCGAAAATCATCGGTGTTAAAACCGATAGAAAAACATGTAATGAAGGACAAGAAGTTTTTCCACATGTCGTTCTTTGGAACAGAAATTTTAGCTGTTAAATTATTGCTCTTCAGCAAAAAAAATAAATTTATTTGGAAGAAAAATTAAAATGAAAACGGCGCCCAATATTTAGCAAAATTTTCCTTGAAATTATAAAACAAATTTTACTTTAAATATGGTCAAAATTTTTCAGTAGCAGTGATTATGTTTCAATCATGACTTGTTTCTCTGCACGTACGGGAAAAGACGAGGTTATTTTATTTGAGAATATATTGGAGCAAATTTTTGACAGATCGTCTCATAATTTCTTTAATTCACTTCCGAGTTCTTCGGTAATTTTTTGTCTAAATCAAACGATAAAACTTCGTTATTAAAAAGTCTTTATTTATTGCAAATAAAAGTTTGTACATTAAATAGTTAAAATCCTCGGTCAGCAGTTGTATTATTTTGTATCTCATATTAAAGCTCCCGCTTTAAATCCATAAATTATGCGCTAAAAATTAACATTATATTTCTATAATATCCAACAAAATAGAAGAAAAAACAAAATGCTTTGTTCAAATAAGTAAAATACAAAAAAAAAATCCCTGAAAAATAAATTTACAAAACCAACAAACTAAATATTTGTTAAATAACGAAAAAGAAAAACAAAAAAAAAAAAAGTTTACATTTCGACCCCAAAAACAAACCAAAATTTAGAAAAAATTGCCAAACTTTACAATTACCACAATAGTTAAAGTAAGGTGGGTACCCCTGGTAATATTATACATTTGTTTGTTTATACAACTAAAAATAAACAAATAAAAAAAATATTTGTTAATTTATGTATTTTTGTTGCAACCAAAAAAAACTACACTTTTAAAAGCTACCAAAAATATTTGTAGTGGATACGAGAGTGTGTTTTAAAATAAATTATAATCGTTGTTTGATTAAAGCACGTACTACAAAAAAAAGTGCCCAAATTTAATATAAAAATTTATGTTTAATTTTATTTTATAGTTTGAACATAAATTTAAAGTTATGTTGGCATTTTAGTACCCTACACCTGTTAGATGTCTAAAAATACATTTTTTACGCAGAGTTAAGAAATGCGTTTTAAAACTACTATTAGGCGAATTTTTGTGTATGAATTTTTGTTATATTAAATGCAACACTACTCCCATCAAGTACCACCTTTTAATAGACTTCTGTCAAATTTTGAGCAAGTTCCGTCATTTACTTTGCGTTTAACAGCAGTTCTAAACATACAACCTCGTGGCTTTTTTTAAAAATGGAAAAAAGTGAATTTCGATCTTGATAAATACTATGGGATCTCTGCACCATCGAATTCAATGGTAAAAAGGTGGTTTACTGACTTTCGTTGTGGCCTTACAAGCACGGAAGATGCCGAACGTTCTGTACGCCCAGCTGAGGTTATATAGTTGATTTGAACCATGCCTGTAGTTACAAAAATTCTTGATACAACAAAAAACAAAAATATGTTAAAATGATGGCAATAATCAATGTACACTGTACCAAAAATGTCTGTAATGGCATTTTTTTTGCTAATCTTAGCAACACATGTCTGATGACGTGTAGTTCAATGAATTTGTAGAAAAAATTAGCTGCCGCTACTAAATTTTAGTAGACTTTTTGTAAAGTGGAATTTTAAATATGTTTTCTAAAATCAGAAAAAAAACTAAATATTATTAATATTAGTTAAAAATTTAAAATTTATTTTTTTTATCAAGCATAAATTTTTTTTATTTATTTTTTTCAAAAATAGTTTAGACAAAATTAAAAAAAAAATCAAAGGCTTAAGAACGTTGTAGAGGAATTTTACGCAGTAAAATTTTATTTTGAACTTAAAAATATTTTTTCATAGAAGATAAAAACACCAAAAAAAGTTTGTAATGGCAACTGAAAATTTTGCTGTTATTACGGTAATTTTTGCTAATTTGACCCCTGCGGTATTTTTGACGTGTAGTACAATAAAATTTGTAGAAAAAATTAGCTGCCGCTACTAAATTTTAGTGAACCTTTTTGTAAAGTTTAATTTAAAATCTGTTTGCTAAAATCCAAATTTCCAAATTATTTTTATATCAAGCATCAAAAATTTTTTTTAATTATTTTTTCAAAAAATATTTTAGACAAAAAAATATCAACGCTTAAAAATTGTAAAAATATAAACGAATTAAACCATTTTTTTTAATATGGTAATTTCTGTTTTGAGAAATATTTTAGTAATTTTTTTTTTACTTTTAAGGTCAAATTTTAATTGTTTTTAGGGCTGATTTTTAGAACTAAAAAATTGTTTAAGTGCTATTTTAAGCGCATGTCCTATTTTTGGACATGAGTCGGTATATTGACTTCCGATCCCTTTTCTTAATCTATGTAACATTTTAAGGCAATTTAAGTTTTTAGGTGTAAGTTTTAATTAGAATTAACATTTTCTTCAATATGCGCTTTTTGTAAATTAGTAAATATTTTTCCTAATATTAGCAAATCGGTTTTCAAAAATTTTTTAAAATGATTTCTGAAATTAGCAACAAAAATTTGTAAATATTCTGTAAAAATTTTGTAATTTGTAAAATGTTAATAGCAAAAAGATTTGCGAAATAATTATTTTTTCTATTAAAAATCAGTAAAAAATAGTAAAGTTGGATTGAAACCGGTTTACAAATTTTTCTACTAACTTTTTTTTTCTGAGTGTAACATGATACTCCATATTACTATATGATGAAATAATGGTTATATTATTTTTATTACAATGGTTGGCACAATCAAAAACCCGATAATATGTATAAAATGCTCTTCGATTATGATTGCGATAACCAATGTTTCTTTGTTCTTGCTTAAGAACAATTTAATGAACGCCGAGAGAATTTTTGGTGCTTTACTCAAAATATTTTTTAGTTTAAATTAACTAAAAATGTAGTTTTAATTACCTGAAAATCACTTAAAAACCGGTCTACTAATTTTTCCATTGAATCAAAAGAACTTTTTATTTAATTTTAAATGTCATTGATGTGCAATATCCGTAAAAAATAAACTTTTTTTCATTCATTTTAACTGTTAATAAACTCAAAACAAATGATATCTCCGTTATTTATTTTAGCTGCCAACTAATTACAAAATCCGTAAAAAGTAATAAGTTTTCCTTTATTTTATTATTTTAACTATCACCAAATTAACTACAATAACCGTAAAAATAAATGATATTTTGTTTTTAAATGTCAAAAAAAAAAAAAAAAAATAATAACTACAAAATGTGTAAAAATAAATGACATTTTATTTATATTGTTGATTTTCACTATCAGTTAATTAACAATGAAAGTAATAAAAATAGTTTTTAAAACAAATCATTTTAAATAAAAATATTAACTGTAACAGAAAATCCGTATTCTTAAGTAATTTATTATTTAAATAAATGTAAAAAAGGAGTTCAAAATATATATTTCTTTGTAGTTTAACTATTTAATCATTTAACTTTTTAAATAAGCTACTAACAGTTACTGTAAAAATATTTTAAGTTGTAGAACCATCAACATAACGTAAAGTTTAAAGAAAGGAATATTTTGTTTGGTAGCTGCAGAAGCTTTTACATTTTTAGGCTTTTTGGTCTTGCGAATTTGTCAAAAACAATTTTATAATGCACGAAACAATAACTTTTTCCTCAAGCAGCACTTTATCAGAAATCTTAGCAACTTTTAAAAATTTAAAAAACTATAATATTTTAAACAAAAATTTCTTAGATAATATCCATTACATTTCATTTCCCCATTTGATAAATTGTCTTAACAACAACTGCGCAAATAATTTGAAATAGCTTTGTTGAATTTTATACGTTAACATTCATTTGAAATGCATTTCAATTCTCAATAATAAATAGTTAAATAGATTGTCAGTCAAGCGTAACCATCTAGCAAACAATATTAAAAAGAAAATGTATGTACGTGAAAATCCAACAACAAAAAAAGATAAAAACTGAATAAATAAATATTCAGTAACGTGCTTATTCATCATCATTAACATCGTTATGATCTTCTTCAGTTAAACACAAATCGTTATCATATTACTAAATCATTCTTAAAATAGTTTTTATACGCCGAGTTTTTTTTACAAACTACAGCAATATCATCAGCACATGTTGTAAATCAGAGAAGGAATCAAAAGAGTAAATGAAAATAAAAAAACTTAACTAGTGTACAGTAAAAGGTTTTTTTTTTTTAAATTTATACTAAATGAATGACGATTTTTGCTTTTTGTAAATTGAGAAGTTTGAGAAAACATGACCTAACTTTAATATATTTAAAATATAAACATATATTTAAAATATAAACATTTTGCTACAAATATAAACAAGCATAAAAAACACATTGTGTTGATAATGTTTACAGGCAATTATTACAAGTTGCGCCATCTTTTGTTTCGGTATGGCAACATTTAGTAACTTTGACATTTGTCAAACGATTTACTTAAGAACACATGTTTTTGAAACGTCAATTCAGTAAAATTTTTATCATGTTTAGCTTTACTACACAAAAACCGAAATAGTAACATATTTAATTAAAAAAAAAAAATAGTCCGAAAAAATAGACCTGGACCATTTCGCACAATGTGACGGCGATAACAAGCAAAATTGCCGGATTACCTACATAATATTTGGGTCATCCCAAAATTTGACTAGAAATCGTATGAGCAATCTTGAATTTGATTGGTTTTTGGTGTTTGTGTTAAGTTTTGGGGTTTGGTGTGTTCTGACATATATAGTAGAATTTTCTAGCCAACATTTTTGTAGAACATTTCATCCCCGCCCTTCCCCTTTTTCGGGGTGTTTTTCTACAATTTGTTAAAATAAAGCCAAAAAATGCCATTATGAGGGGGAGTTAGAGGGTTAATATGTTCTACAAAAATATTTGTCATAACATTATCTACAAAGTTGCTGAACATACCCTACACCTAAGATGTAAAGAAAACATAGTTTTATATGCTTCAAGAACAGGCCAGAGCTGGAAACTTTGATCGCCTCTGAAATGAAATTCCGATGTAAACTATCAAAACTCCGAAACACGTATATTTTTTTTGGTCTCCTTAACAAGAATCAATCATCGGAACCCCGTAATTTTTTTGTGTTGAACTGTGTTATTGGACCATTTTTATTTAGAGATGGCGAAACGGTCGGTGGGAAGCGATATCGGTGTATGTTGGCCTATAACTTAGTCTGCTACTGATATCAACAGTATGGTGCAACATGTCATACCGCAATTCAAACAGTTTCTGCAACAAAAATTCGCTGGATATGAGATGTCAGGACAGGTGACACTGACTGGCCACCCAGATCTTGAGGCCCCCTCAGACTACAATCAAAAAAAAAAAAAGACATGAACTAAAAATTAATCCAAAATTTCCTTTAAAATTTGAGTAGTTAAAAAATGTTCCTCAATTGAAGTCAAATTTTATTTAAACTTAGAAAATTTTTCTTAAAATAAACAAAAATTATATACTCAGAAATAGTTGATACTTTTCTTAGGAAATATTTCTTGATTTTAGGAAAAAAAAACAAGTATATTACATACAAATTTATCAATTTTTAAGAAAAACATCTCAGTTTTAAGAAATTTGCATACTAAAATCTAATAAAACTAAGTTTAAAACATAATTTACTCCAATTTAGTTCAATGTGTCTAACTTAAAATGTGTGTTAATTTTTTTTCGGTAGTAGTAAAATTAACTAAATTAAAGAGGACCATTTCTAAATTCAGTTTTAAGTTTATCACTTTTTAATTTTTAAGAATTGTTTTCTAAGAATTAGTTCAGGCGATTAAAAACAAAAAGCAATAAACTTTTTCCTATGTAATAATAAAAAAATTATTTAATTTTGGAACTTTTTCAAGGGAAAATTTTCAAGCAACTTAGTTTAGATAAATTTTAAAAATATTAATAAAATATATTTTTTTTTTCAAGTAAAAATTTTCTACTTTTGAGAAATAATAACCTTAGGTATAGGATTTTTTTTTTCATAAAAATTTGTTCAGATAAATTAAAAAAAAACTGGGGTTAATTTTTCTTAAATCGAGGAAAAATTTAGTTTTTGTTAGAAAACTTTTAACTTATTTTTAATATAAAATAATTTTTTTTTGTATGAAAAGTACCGGTGACTTTAACATGGGCTTGACCTATGAGGGGGTCAATTTACCTCTGTGACATGTCATTGGACTGGGCTACATATTACAGAACCAATGCAAAAGAACATGTCATGACATCTCTTGATATCTATTTTTGGAACTGGTCCAGTTTTCACCTATCACGGGACAGTTCACATTACTCACTGACCTCTTTTATCCCGCAGGGGCTATTTTAGGGAAATCGGTATTCCCGTTACCTCTAAAAAGCGTTAACGGTAAGTCGATAACGGCATTTTAGCGATATTGCCTGCCAACCCTGCATATATTCCAAGCAAAAACATAGTAATGTCAGGTCACTACTGTGTAGATTATCATATAATGATAGGTTGTTACCTTTTGCATTACTTTAAAATACAAAATAATGACTAATAATGGATGGTACAAGTACTTATATGTACATGCAAAATAATGAATTACAAAAAAGAAACATGTTAAGACTTTAAATGTTAAGACTTTAATGTGAAATAGCATTCCATCTATATAAACTTAAATTTTTTTAATGCAAAAAGTAGATATTTTAAATATTCTTTTTATAAATTCAAATACAAATTATTCTCATCGATTTCTTTAAGTAAAAAAATTATACTTGAATAAGGTCTACTATTATTTCCACTATTACTTTATTATTGTAAGTAACCACTAATTTCTTCACTATGAGTAACTATGCTTGTTACTCATTATTCTCACTATTTTTGTAAGCGAGAGGGTATTGACAACCCATGAATTTTGCGACATCGCGATCAAAAGTAATTAAGCGAGTAAATAGCCTGGTAACTAGTGAAAACCTTTGTGTATTACTTGGTAATGTCTGTTTTTTTTGGGTTACATTGCGAAAATTATAAATTCTTTATTAGACATGATTTATTAATAAAAAGGGATCAGTTGAAATGCGAGCACCCATCCCGTTTCCATTGAAAACTGTATTGGCTTAGAAGGACCTAACCCCTGACCTTGAAATGGGACCGGTATAAAAAAAACCAATCCAGTGACTCTTGATCGATAAAAACAGGGCCGGTCTTAGAGTGAGTGAAAACGGACATGCTCGAGGAAAGTTCATTCCTTTACATTATCCGCAATCAAATTAATTTATTATAATTTAATTTATTATATCTTAATAATATAATAAATTTTTCCATAAAATTAATGGAATTTCGTTGGTATTAAACCAATAAAACTTTTCATTAAATTTTTTACAAAAATTTAAAAGTTTTAGTCAATATTGGAAAAAAAAAATATTTTAAAAAGATACGTAAATTAGAATTCTGTAACGGATTAGTTTTTGTTCAGTTCTGTGACAGGTTCTTTTGCGTTAGTCCTAAGATAGGTTTTTTACGTCACTCTTGTGATAGGTTTTTTGTGATAGTGCTGTGAAAGGTTATTTTGTGTTAGTCTCCCTCCTAAAACATCACCATATTAAAGTGATCGATACTTTTTGTTAAAAAAAACTGGTCCGAAGGACCAGTGACCGGTCTTCTTTCCCACAGGTATATTATGGAATAAGTGAACCAGAAAATTCAATTCCTCAATATGTTTTATATGAAATTTAAAATTTTGTTACTTTTGACTTCCATTCATTCAGCATTTTACTGTATTCCTTATTGCATTTGATTTACTTCTCTACTTTAGTTCACACGTTGTACGTGATTAGTTTAGTAAGTGATCTCTAGGAAAAAATTTTTCTATACAAAGTATCTAAAAATGCATGTTTTTCTTCTTAGTTTATTGTTGTTTTTAGTTCATATTGGCGGTGTATTCTGTTTTTAATGGTGATAATAAAGTTTTGTAGTCTGTCTTTGTTACTTAGTCTTCAATTATTTTATACAGTGGTTTCCTTTCCTTAACGCGTTAAGCTATTTTTTATGCTTACATTAAAAAAAAAATAAAAAATTACCTAGAATTTAGAAAAATTAACTTATTTCGAGGAAATATTGAAATAAAAACGGCGCCAAAAATACATTTTACCAAAATTTAATAAAATATTCCTTAAAATTATGAAACAAGTTTTACTTAAAATTTGGTAAAAAATTCTAAATTATAAAAAAATTTTAATATTGAGAACCAAATTTTTATTAGAAACCTCGTAATTAGTTCATATGTCATCTTAAATTTTACTGTTAGTTAGGAAATGTTCCCTAGGTTTTATGAAAAATTTTATTTTATTTAAGTTTATTAGATAATTTTTTTTACTAAAAACTAGGACCTAACTTCCTAAAAATAAGAAAATATTTTCTAACATAAAGGTAAATAGCACTTCTTTTAAGTGAAAATTATACTTAAATTTGATAAAAATTTTCTAATAAATATGAGACTGTTTCTATGAAAAAGGTAATATATTTTACCATATATTTTTAAGTACTTTACACTCATTGTATAAGTATTTTCCCACTTTCGGAAGACTTCTGCTTTGTGAGGACACTGCTTTCAACAAGCTTTTTGCTATGCCTTAAAATTAAACTCATGGTTTTAAAATATAAATTAAATTTCATTAGAAAAAAGGTAAAGAAATTAAAAAATGTACTGCAGAACAAAGTCAGATCCTTTTCGTAGTTAATTAACGGTTCTCCTTGAGAGAACTACAAAAAGGGACGCCCTAAATGATACGCGGCATATATGGCTAAGGAATACTGGGGGTACTTTGTCTTCTTAAATTAACTAATTTAAGGAAATTGTTGCAAAAATACAAAATATCAAAGTTACATTTCTTGTTATTATGGAAAATGGAAAAATATCATAAGTTTATTTTATGGCATTTTTAGCTTAAACTTTTATTGACATAAACAAATTTTTACATTTTTTATTATTAACTGAAACAAAAAATAGTTTGAGTGCCTTCGATAAATATAAAGTTTAATAGGCGCATTATTAATTATAGGAAATTTATAAAATGTGCCTGCTATATTTTGTATTGTAGTCAGCAAAAATTATTACATAAAAACACAAAATTTTAAAATATATGTTAAGCTACTTTAAGTTTAATATTTAAAATTGTTAAAATTAGAAATTGGCATGTAAGCGATTTTTGACTCACGGTACAATAATGCGCGAAATTTTTTTTTTTTAATGGATGCTTTAATTTGTCTTCTGAAATAATATTTTTCTCTGTAGAATTAGGAAAATTAACTAGTTTTGTTTTATTTTGGAAAATGTTTAAAATATGAATTATTTTCTCACAAAAACTAAATTTTTCCTCGATTTAAGAAAAATTTGCACCAGTTTTTTTTTTTAATTTATCTAAAAAAATTATTAGGAAAAAAAATCCTATACCTTTTACTTGAAAAAAAAAATATTTTATTATAATTTATCTGAACTAAGTTGCAAAAAAATTTTCCCAACAAATAGTTCATCAGTTTCTAAAACCATAATAAATTTTTATTATTACATAAGGAAAAATTTATTACTTTTTGTTTTTAATTGCCTGAACTAATTTTAAAAAAACAATTCTTAAAAATTAGAAAGTAGTAGACTTAAAAACTTTCTAAAATATAGTTAATTTTATTACTCGCAAAAAAAATGTACACACATTAAGTTCATGTACTTTCTCATTTTAAGTTAGACACATTTTTTGAACTACATGGCAGTCAATTATGTTATATATATTTTTTTTTTGTTTTAACTAAATTAAGTTTTATTATATTTTAGTATGCAAATTTTTTAAAACTAAGATATTTTTCTTAAAAATTTATAAATTTTGAGATTCCGGCCGAAATGCTGGAAAAAGTATGCCAAAATTGGAGGTCCATCCCACCTTCAGCATAGCCGTGGGGAACATTAAAATGAAATAATATTTAAAAGTAAATGGCAGACATTTATTTATTGCCTCAAATAAATATTTTATTCACTTTTGCAAATTTTTGGTATATTTTCAATTTTCAAAAGCCAAATGGTTAAAAAATCATCCAATATTGGGGAAAGGTATAATATTTTTTTTTAGCAAAGTTCCAAGTTCCTTTTAACTTTGATGGCCATTATCGCCCTAATTACCAAATCAAATTAAATTTTATTGACCTCTTCTTGCGTTAAACACAAAGTTTGAATTTTATAACAAACAAAAGAGAGAGTTAAACTGATAATTATGTAGTAATGGAAATGTTTGCTGGGTAAGTAAAAACCGTCAGTGCCTGCCAGAGAACTGCAAAATCTGATTGCAAAACGTTCATACGCAATCAACACAACAATAAATATATATGGGTTTGAGTTCAAACGTTGAATATACTCCAACACACATATTTGTTGATGATTTTAAATCAATCAGATGACGTGCAAATTGTTGTCAATGATTTAAAATCATCGGTCGTTTTTATACCATTGATTTTATTCTGTTCATTCGAGCCAACAATAATTATTTTGAAGTAGAATAAATCAGAAAAAACAACAAACAACGTGTATGAGTGTAATCATAATTAAAACAAAATAGTTTCTTATCTTTAAAAAGGGGGTGGTTTTGTAGAAACACATTTCATATATGTTATATGTATATTAGGGTGGGTCTAAAATACGTTTTTTAGAATTTTTATTAGGAATACCAAAAATATTGTTCTTTGTGAAATTTTTTTTTTTTTTTAATTTAGGTCGATATTTCAGGCTCTCCCAATCCGATTAAAGTTAAATATTGCCTAATTTTCCAATCAAAATAGATGAAAAAAATGTTGGCAATATTTAAATATATCAGGATTAGGCAAGTCTGAGATATCGACCTAAATTTTTTTTCCAAAAAAATATTACTAATAAAAATTCTAAAATAGCGGGTTTAAGTCCCACCCTAATGTACATTTATGAAGTGTGTTTCTATTTTGTTGTAATTATGAATACACTCATATGCGTTGTTTGTTGTTTTTTCTGATTTATTCAACGCTGACTTTTTGTTGAGTGATTACATTTGCATAAAACATAATCGACAGATGATTCACACTGATCCCAATTACGCGTTCAGTAACATGATGCTGATTTTATTCTACAGTAAATTTTGTTGAATTTTTAAATGTGAACAAGAATTTTTGTGTATGATTAAATCAAAAAAAAGTTGATTTTGCAGTTCTCTGGTGCCTGCCTACTTGATCTACTATTAAAGACGTATAAACTTGTTTTCCTAATAAATTCCCATTTAAATCACTGTGCAACTGTGAAGAAATAGTCATATCTATTTATTGTTGTTATAGTACTCTTTTTTTGTTGGTTAATGAACACCAGTGTGAAGAAAAAGGTGTTGTTTTTTTCTGTTTTTAATATATACGAGGGCGGATCATTAAGTCCGTGACTTTTTGAACTTCCCTCGTAGTTATATGAAATGCACCACTGCTGCCATCAAGTACCACCTGTTAATAGACTGTTGTCAAATTTTGAGCAAGTTCGGTCATTTACTTTGCGATTAACAGCAGGATTTTTCAAGGTCCATAAAATAGGAATTTGTTTGATCAATAATTTACATCGTTGGAGCTAAATCTCTTTCCACCGAGCCATTTCTTTAGGTTTCAAAATAGGAAATAATCACTGGGGGCTAAATCTGGAGAATAAGGCGAATGAGGGGGCAATTCGTAAACTACTTCATGGATTTTTGCCATGGAAACAAAGCTGTCACACGATGCCGTTGGTGATCGATTGTGAGCAAACGCGTCAGCCATCTTCCGGAAAGCCTTCTCATACCCAAGTGATCGTTCAAAATTTAAACCACTGAGCCATGTGGGATGCCTATGTCTTCCACAATCTATCGCACATTCAACCTTCGATCGGCCAACATCATATCGTGAATTTTTTTTATTGTTTTGGGTGTAGAGACCTCAACTGGGCGTCTAGAACGTTCCACAACGAAAGTCAGTAAACCACTTTTTTACCATTGAAATCGATGGTGCAGAGTCCCCATAGTATTTATCAAGCATTTCCTTTGTTTGATTGACGGGTTTTTCGCAAAAAATAATGTTTAATGAGCACTCGAAATTCACTTTTTTCCATTTAAAAAAAATTCACCAGGTTGTATGTTTTAAACAGCTGTTAAACGCAAAGTAAATAATGGAACTTACTCAAAATTTGACAGTAGTCTACTAACAGGTGGTACTTGATGGGAGCAGTGTTGCATTTCATATAACTACGAGGGAAGTTCGAAAAGTCAGGGACTGATCGAATCGCCCTCGTATATATTTTTTCGTAGTAAATAATTTCAATGTTCATGTTTCTATAATGGCAAGTCAGACAAAAGTTACAACTACTGTTTATGTACAAGAACAACAACAACTACATATTAACAATGTATGAGCACCTTGAAAATTACGCTCAAGGTTAACGTTACTTAGTATATGAGAACAGAACTGCTACTGCCACCACCACCACCACCACCACTACCAACAACACCAACTACTTCCAACAAACTATATAAATCTGAGAATCTACTAAACTTTTGCATGGAAGTACATGTGTGTAAATGTAGTTTTTTGTGTATGTATGTATCTTTAAAGTAAATACAATTAAACTTCAAGTAATGTAAAACATTTAAGTTAAATTACACTGGGTTGCGACAACAAATTAAGAATTAATGTAATCCACTTGTAGGAAACGGATTTTCCACAGGAAAGGGACCGTTTACTTTGCAGGAAGGTGTGGCAAGCTATCGTACTGACGCAAAAGAACCTGTCACATGACTTAAAGATGCTGTCACAAGATTAACGTAAAAACCCAGACGCAGAATTGACGTATAGGGCACAGTTGGGGATGTCTGTTTCAAATGAAATTTTTACTTTATTAAATTTCACTTCATTTAAAGTACACTCACCAAAAAAAGTCTGTATTGGCAACTGAAAATTTTGCTGTTATTACGGGAAATTTTGCTAATTTGAGCCCAGCGGTATTTTTTGCTAATCTTAGCAACACATGTCTGCTGACGTGTAGTACAATGAAATTAGTAGAAAAATTAGTAGCCGCTACTAAATTTTAGTAGACTTTTTGTAAAGTGGAATTTAAAATCTGTTTGCTAAAATCAGCAAAAAAAATTACTAAATACTATTAATATTAGTACAAAATTTTAAAATTATTTTTTTTATCGAGTATCAAAAATTTTAATCATATTTTTTAAAAGATAAACAAAATGTATAAACAAAATGAAAAAAAAAAATCAAAGGCTTAAAAATCTTAAAAACTCTTAAAACATAAACGAATTTATCATTTTGTTTTAATTTGGTAATTTCTGTTTTGAAAAATATCTTAGTCAATTTTTTTTTTTACTTTTAAGGTGAAATTTAAATTGTTGTTAGGGCTGATTTTAAGGAATAAAAAAACTTTTTAGTACTATTTTAAGTGGATGTCCTATTTTTAGACATGAGTCGGTATCTTCACTTCCGATCCCTTTTTTAATCCTATGTAACATTTTAGGGTAATTTAAGTTTGTATGTATAAGTTTAAATTATTAGAAAAAACATTTCCATCAATATCGACTTTTTTAAAATTAGTAATTTTTTTTGCTAATTTTAGCAAATCGGTTTTCAAAAATTTGTAAAATGATTTCTGAAATTAGCAACGAAAATTTGTAGATATTCTGTAAAAACTCTGTAATTTGTTAAATGTAAATAGCAAAAAGATTTACTAAATAATAATTTTTTTACTAAAAATCAGTACAAAAATAGTAAAGTGTGATTGAAAACCGTTTACAAAATTTTTTACTAACTTTTTTTTTCTGAGTGTAAGAATTTGGCGTCAGTAGGGCTCTGACACACAACGTTCTGCTTTCAAGGTAAACGCTCTATCAAGCGTATTGGATGCTTAATAATTTATTGCGATGCTCTCAGGAGACCGGTAACGGGATCTGACCTTTGAGGTCAATTACCTAATCACTAATTGAAATGAAAAATTGTTTTTAAATTAAGAAAACATTGTCAAAATACAGGAACCACAATAAAAAATCAACAACATGTAATCCACAATCATAAAATTAAGCCTCGGTTTCGGCAATCACCTCTTCATTCGAACCAAATTTCCTCCCAGAGAGCATTTTTTTTAAAGTCTGTAAACAGGTAAAAATCGCTGGGAGCCAAGTCTGGCGAATAGGGTGGTTGCGGAAGCAATTAAAAGTGTAATTCGTGCAATTAAGCCATCATCGATCTGTTGTTGTTTTTGGGACACTGAGCAAACGCAGCACCCATTTCGAAAACAGCTTTCTCATGGACAAATGTTCATGCAAAATAAAGCCGACACTATCCTTCGATATCTTCAAGGTATCAGCTATGTCCTGCAAACTTCACTTAACAGTCTGCCAAAACGATTTTGTGAACATTTTTGAAGTTTTCCGATAACACTTCCTCTTTTGGTCGACCAGAGCGTTCGGCGTCATCGGTGTTTGTACAACCACGTTTAAAGTCCACACACCACTTTTCTACCATTTGTCTCAATGAAGCAGAGTCCGAATAACACCTATCAAGCCAATCTTTGGTTGGAACATAGTTTTTCCCATTAAAAAGCAATGATAAATCAACACACGAATTGATTTAAATCCATTGTTTTCAAAATCGGAAAAGTAGCGTCACTAAAACAGTTGTAACTTGTTAACTTGTAAAGGAATTTTCATTCAATTTTGACAGGTATCGTCTGAAGGTTGGTAGATTTGATTAGCAAGAAATAAAATTATAATTTAATAAGAATTACTGAATTACATATAAAAAAATAAAATCAGTAATATGAATAAATATAAAAATAAATAAACATTGATTGATTGATTAAATAAAAAAATGAAAAAAAGATTTTGAATTTAAGTATTTTTTCAAAATAATTAAAAATTGCTTTTTTGAACAAAATTGCGTTGCTTGTGTTTTGCATGTTATAAGGAAGTTGATTACAGAAACGCATGGCATAAATCGTTTGTCATTTTTATACTAAATATGATGAAGAATTACATCATATTTATTATAAAAATGTATTATAAATCGTTTAAACATTTTTATAAAAAATTTAATAGTAACTTACAAATTATTTATTTCGCTTTTGCAATGTACTGCGGCTTGTAATTCTTATAAACTTTAAATTTAATTTTATTTACTTAAATAATTGAAAAAAACATTTAAATTAAAGAAACTTCTTCATATTAATGAATCTTCTTTATAAATATAAATGAAATGTCTTCATAGATAGGAAGAAGAATTTTATCAATCTTATTTAAATTTTTTTTTTAGGTTGTCATTATATTTAAAGAATTTCAGTAATTTGCATTTTTATGAAACAGCTTCATCATATTTATGAATTGTTGAATTGGCTGAAAATCTGTGAAAGGGAAAAACTTTTATACCAATTCACTTATATATGCTGAATCTGTCCTGTTTTAACCAGTCATGGGGTATTTTTTTATGAGCGGTATTTTTTTCACGCGGTAGATACTTTAAGACCGGTCCTGTGTAAACCCATCACGGGACAGGTGCTCGAAGTTCAACTGACACCTTTTTTCAACAGGACTTCTAACCGATGACTGCCTCCAGTAGGGGCTTAATAAAATTGATCGAAAGTGCGCCAAATAATTTTTTTAATAATAGAAAGCCAAAGCTATGCCATTCGGAAACTTAATTTACTTTGTTTTTTGTCAAGACATTTTTCCTCATTGCATGGGTTTGAAGCGAGAAGGTGTTGAAAATCGCAAGTGTTAAAATTTTTGAAAAAAAAAATATTTTGAAACGAAAGTAAATTCAAATTGTTAAACCTGACTAAAATATATTGGGAACATGAATTAAGAATGAGCGTTCCACACAAGAGGGTGACACTAGTATATGAACCAATATTCCAGTTTCTAATGTCTTGCCGCTAAAACCTAATGAATGTGCGTCTTTTGCAGCTTGTATCATTTGGATTGCGGGGAGTTCTTCTTTGTTGCGAACAATCGTGTCGGAGGTGGTTATATCTCTTTCGAAATTGTAATTTTCGAAGACAAGCAACTGCTGGGTCAACTCCAAAAGTTTGCAGACGAAGAATTGGAATCATTGCTCTATGTGGACGAATGGCAAATGCTTCAGGAGTTGTCAGAAACATTTGCAGTGGATGAGTCGACAGTCAGCAAACGCCTAAAAGCCATGGGATTGATTCAAAAGCAAGGAAGTTGAACAGCACCTTGAACGACAAAAATTAAATGGTTTTTTTGCATCGCATTGTGACTGGTGATGAAAACTGGATCCCTTGCGACAACCTCAGCCTCATTATTTCCCGAACAGCCATCAACATCTCTCGTAAAGCCGACTATTCATGGCATAAAGCTTATGATCTCTATTTGGTGGGACCATCGAGGTGTGATCTACTACGAGCTGCTTAAACTGAATGAAACGATTACGAGGGAACGCTATCGGACTCAACTCATGCGGTTGAGCTGCGCACTGAAGCAAAAACAGATGGAATACGAAGATAGGCATGACAACGCTGGGCCAGATGTTGCAAGACCTACTTAGAAATTCTGAAATGGGGAGTCCGTTCTACCCCACCCACAACTCCTTCCGACTACTAAATGTTTCTGTTAATGACACATGGCCTGTCCCAGCAGAAGTTCACTTCATATGAACCATAAAAAAAAGGTCAATGATTGGATTGCCTCAAAAGACGAGTCGTTCTTCGGAGCTGGTTTCCGAAACTGAAGATCAGGAAAGATGGAAAAAAGTTGTGGCAATCGATTGACAATACTTTAGATAATATATTTTTGCACAATAATCCAAAAATTTCGGAAAAAATGTTCATTATTAATTCAAGGTCCTAACATTAATTATAAACACAAAGTAAAGCTTTGAAATTTTAAGAACACGTAGTGAAGAGGGCATTGTGTTGTAATAGCTAGGTCATTGGACTGTTACACACAAGGTTGCGGGTTCGATTGCCAGCGACAGTAACATAAATTTAGAAAAATAATATGTATGAGTTTTCTATGCCTGATACATATCAGAGCGTCCTCCTTTGCCATTAAAAATCGAACACGAAGGGGGGTTTAAGATCTGATTAGTTTCATTTTCCCCTTCACATGATTTTGCCTTGTGTTTCCATTTAATGAACAAATTTGTTTGTTAACAAAATGTTTTTTTTTTTAATTGTTTACTGGTTTCTTTGCGTAATTTTTTTTTCTGAATAAATATGGTGTGGTATGGTGTTTTTAAACTTAAAAAAAAATAAAAAAAAGTTTATCAATTGTTCACAAAACTAATCACGTTTTGCAATATTTCCCTATATAAAATTGAACATGTTTCTGTTTATTTGTAATTTCATTTATGTTTTGTAGATATTTCTTGTAGTATTTTTTTTTTAACTTGTAACTAAAAAAAAACAAAATTTTAAAATAATTTGTTTAATATTTTGTACTCAATATACACTTAGCAGAGACGTGATGTGATTAATTAAATTTGATAATTGTATACATAAAAAAACAAAAGATTAATTTGTTGATTAATTTGTGATATTAAATCGTGCGGTGTTGAAAAGTATTGAAATGATAATAATAATGAAATTATTATAAATAATGTAGATAAAATCAAAATCAATTACGTTTTATATCAAAAATTTAATTAACCCTTTAATGGCTAAAGGCTGCCTTAAAGAGCTATTAACGTTTTTGGGTATGTTTTTTAGGTCTACAATTAATTTTTTGTTAACATAGCTTAAATAAAACATAATTTACTAAATTTTTAGCCAACAAATTATTTGTCTGCGAAGTGTAGAAATTGTGTAACATTTAAAAAAAAAAATATATTTGAGAATGAAACTAAATTTCCAAAAATTATAAACACTTCCAATAGTTACTGCACTGTTGTTGCTTTCTATTGCACGGATTTAAAAGAAATTATGTTACAAAAAAATTGTCATAAATAAATACTTAAAAGATGGATCCAAAAGAGTAAAATCATCAACATAGTACTTTTTAGTTTGCAACAGTACCACAAAAAGGACGGCGTTTTTGATATTGGGTATACAGATTAATAATGTTGATTTGGACAACAGATGGCATAACTATCACATATGGTTTGTGTCAATAATAAAAAATATGGTATTTTGGAGGGAAAACATCTGTCATTATAATTCAGTATTCGATAGACGTCAAAGTGTAAGCACACATTTTTTTCAATCGCTATAATAATGTCGAATTGTGTACCTAAAAACGATGTTATGCGTGGAAGTCTGATAACCTGCTTTCATTTGAAGAAAACGGCTGCTGAAAGTTATCGATTGTTCGTAGACGCTTACAGTCAATTTGCACCAACTCAAAAAACTTTTGAACGATGGTTTGCGCGATTTAAAAGTGGTGATTTCGAAACAGAAGACAAGGAGAGGCCTGATCAGCCGAAAAAGTTTGAAGATGAGGAATTGGAAGCATCACACTACGAAGATTGTTGTCAAACGCAAGAAGAACTTGTATTATTATTGGGAGTCACACAACAAGCCATTTCCCTACGTTTAAAAGCATTGGGATTAATCCAAAAGCAAGAAAATTGGTTCCCATATGATTTGAAGCCAACCAGCCAAATTAAAGCCGAAGCCGAATATATATGACGCCAAGGTAATGCTCTGTATTTGATGGGATCGGAAGGGTGTTTTGTATTATGAGCTGTTGAAATCGGGTCAGACGATCATAGGGAACATGTACCGAACATAATTGATTCGTTTGAAGAGAGCAATCAACGAAAAACGTCCAGAATATTATCTGTGCGAAAATGTATAAAAATACGAAGTTTTTTTTATGTTGTGGTGTCGAAATCTCGCTAATTGCAAATGTAAACAGTCAATAGTTTTTGTGCAAGATTTATATTAAAATCTAGAGATCTAAAGCCATATGTAAACGCAGTATAAAACAGTATTTCACTTGAAAAAGCTGTTACACTCCATATTAGATCTTGAAAAAGATACATTTTTATTGAATTAATTTGCGAAAAAAATAATTATTTTTGTAAATCAGCGAGTTGATTCAATATCTTATAAAAACAATTCATTAAATCAGATTTTAAATTATAATTGATTAATCAAATTTCATTTGAATACTTTTTGATTCAATAGCATCAAATCATTTTTAACATAATTCTTTTTTAATTCGCAAATTAAAAAAATATTAGTTTGATTTACAAATTAAAACAAAATAAAAAAAATATTAAAAATGAGTTTGAATAAAAAAATTATGGTTGCAAAAATTTTGTCCGTTTTGCATTTTATCCTTAATTTTTTGAAATAGCCGGTGTCTGGAAAACTAAGCGAGATAGCGCAAAACGGACAAAATGTTTGCTTTATTTTAGTATGAATATTGTACAATAATAAAAATAGGTCAGGTTCGCTAGATATCCCGTGTTATCTATTTTTATAAAACAGCCAGAGGGTGACCTATTTTTATACGTGCAAAATGGAACGGGAAAATAAATTTTGTATTATCGGAATGTGTTAATTTATACTATCATAAAAATTGATAAAAAAAATAGTCACCCTGTGGCTGTTTTTTAAAAATTCCATGAAACCCTTCGGTTACCCACCGAATCTTTTTTTACGAACAGGAACCTTCGTCGAGCTTTGCAAAAAATTTTTCCTCTAGCTCGCTTGGTTTTCCAGATACCGGCAATTTAAAAAAATACAATTTTACAAAATGACGAATATCTAGAAAACTATAGCCACATAGTGAAAAACAGACAAACTTTTTGCTCCTTAGAGTATTAATATACTGCGATAATACAAATTGGCCAGGTTCGGAAGACATCCCGAGGAATCTATTTTTATAAAACAGTCACAGGGTGACCCAAATTTTAATGCCAATGAAAAAATCTCAAGTATGGTTAACAAACTAAAATTTAAATTAATTATGATTTAAAAAAAAATATTTTAATTTGCGAATTAATTTATATTATTTTTAATTCGAGAATCAAAATAATTATTTTTTAAATCGCGAATGAAATCAAAATGGATTTGATTCTTTGATTTGAAATTTAATTATTTAAATTGAATTATTTTGTTTGATTTATAAAAAGAATTATTTTAATCAATTTTAATCTTCAAATAAGATAAAGACTGAATCTAGGCAGTAAATAATTCAATAAGAAAAATTAATTCGCGGATTAATTCGCCAATATTTGAATCCAATTTGAAAATTGATTTAAGGAATTATGTTTCTTAAGGTCTGCTCCATATAAAAAAAATTAATTTTCACGTTTTCACACAAATTTAATATAAAAAGAGCATTATTTTTTACTTTTTATAACATTAAAATAAAAAAAATACTAATTTTAAGAATTTAAATTGCGATTTTAGACCATTCAAGTTAGATTGAAAATGTTCCAAAAAAAAATTAAAGCTTTAGATTTTGCCCAAGGGCTCACCAAATCCTAATACGAGGTTACTTTTAAAGGGCATTGTCTTAACTTGAAAATGAATAAATGGATTTTTATAAAATTTGTAAGTTCATTCTTTCATTTCAAAGACATGACAAACAACTTTTCCTATTTGAGGGTTAAACTAAATTTTTTTTTAAACAAGTTCCTAAAATTTAACGAAGGGCATGAGAACTTAATTATATAAAAAAAACTTATCATCTTCTAACAAATATTTAATATTCAAACCAAAATGTTTTTGTTTATTTATTTTGTTGTTTCCATGTGTTTTCGACAAAATGAAACTTAGCAAATTAGCAATAAAATTACTACACAACAACAAAAACCTACACATGTTCCAAGAACAACTGACGCTTTTAGTTCAGTTAATGTGCCTTTTTAGAAGTCAAGGTAGTTCAAATTAAAAACGATTCATTTGCACAAATACATACATACATATGTTACATACACACTTGACAGAACCGGCAATAAACAATACAACAATGTCCAATATAATAAAATACAAAAAAAAAAAAAATGGGAAAATAAAGCGCAAAAGCAAATATTTAAATATTTCTAGTTTTTGCGTTTTATTTCTATTCTTTTTTTTTTTTTTTTGCTTTTTTTAAGAAATATATAGAATACAATAATAATAAAATGATGACGACAACTAAAAACAGTCGCACGTATTTTGTACACCGGAGCCGCTGGGTTTTTTGGAATTTAAACAAAAAACTAGAGTTACCAATTCAGTTAGCTGATTTACCGATTCCTCGATTAATCGCCTCTTTTTGGTTAATAAATAATTTTAAACTCAAATAATTAGTCGACCCGTATAATCGGTTAAAATAGGTCGAATAACCGCGCTAAAAAAATGGCAAGAAAATCTTCGGAAAAAGAAGATAGCTTCTTAAGCAACTCAAATCAATTGCTTATATATAGGCTTTAGAAAATACGATAGAAAATTTTTAATTTTTGTTTTAATTTCTCTTTAAAATTCTAATTAATATAAATTATATTTTTTGGTCTTTCGCGAAAATACTGTATTTGTTTTAAATCAATGTCATATGACAGTCAACTGACATTTTAACTTTGCAGCAATTCTTCTTGATATGTAAGAGATATGAAAGAGAAGCTGCTTAAACCGAATAAAACGATCATTGAAGCCCGCAATCGGACACAGCTCATGCGTTTGAGGCATGACAAAGTGATTTTGCAACAAGACAATGCTCGTCCACATATTGCCAGAATGTTCAAGACCTACTTGGAAGCGCAGAAATGGGAAAGGCCTACCCCACCTGCCAGACATCGGTCCTTCCGACTACTAGATGTTCCGGTCGATGACATATGGCCTGTCCCATCATGAACATTGCAAAAATCGATCGATGATTGCATTACCTCAAAAGACGATTCGTTCTTCCGTGCTGATTTCTGAAACTGATGATGGGGAAAAAGTTGGGGCCAGCGATTGTGACAATACTTTGAATAATATATTTGTAACCCTTTTCAGTACAATAAATCAGTGAATTTCGAAAAAACGCTCATTATTAATTGAGGCCCTCAGCGCAAAAGTGACCTAACCCTCAATTTTTCATAATCTGACAACTACTCGTAGTACAACATATTTAAAACGTGTCAAAGTTTAGTGCAAACCCGGCCTATCTGTCATTTCACCAAAAGTCAAGAAAACAACATTTGCAACGTCATCGCTTTGGCCATTTTTGCATACATATTGGTAACACATAACATAGTATTGGTGGGATGGGTTGATAGCTGCTGTCAATGAAAAAAACGTCTCATCTATTCTAAATAACTGTAAAGGCGAGCATACACGATCAATATTATTTATCCATCTATCAAAAATGAACCAATTTGGTTGAACAAGTTTGGTTGATTTTCAAAAAAAAAAAAAATTTTCAATAATATTGATAATATTGATTCATATTAAACATTTTCATTTTCGTTGATTTAAACGTTACAGTTTTTTTACAAAACATATTTATTTGTTTGTAAATTTGTTCTTTTTCGTTGATTTAAATATTGAAAAGAGGATACCATGCGATGTAAGTACAGAAAATGAAGGATTATTGTGTTTTTTTTGGTGTTAAACGTTTCAGCGCTTTTTGTTTCTGATTTCAAAGATTCAAGGTCGGTATACAGGTTGGTTGAAAAGTTCCTGCGCTCACCAAGAGATGGCACTGCTAGCTCCAAACTTTTTTTTTCTCAAGTTGGTATAACTGTCCTGAGAACACATGCAAAGTTGCAAGACATTCTGTCAATTCTTTCTTTGTTTACAAGCCATTTGAAGTTGACGTGTCATTGATTTTTTTTAATATGGAAAAATTTAATATCGTGCAGTCATTAGATTCTTTGTTTTGAAGGGTTTAAAAGCAAAGGAAATTTATGAACAATTGGGCTGGTGAATTCAAACGTGGTCGTACCAGCCTTAAAGACGATCCACGCGAAGGACGACCAAAAACTGCAACCACAGCAGAAATCATTGAGCAGGTACATAATATGGTTAGTGAAGATCCAAGTTTGACTAAGCGTGAAATTGCTAATGCCATAGGCATCTCAGACGAACGAGTACTCCATATTTTACATGAAGAATTACGTATGTAAAAACTGTTTGGAAAGTTAGTGCCGCACACATTAACAATTCAACAAAAACTGGATCGAAAACAATTTCTCAGCGTAATTTGGAGCGTTTTAAGCGGAATAAAACCGACTTCTTGCTTCGTTTTATAACTATGGATGAGACTTGGATCTACCACCATGATCCTAAATTGAAACTAGAACGTTTACAGTGGACTGAAGCCGGTTGTTCAGCTCCAAAGCAGGTGAAGTCACAACGATCAGCAAAGAAGGTTATGGCATCAGTTTTTTGGAATGCAAAAGAAATTTTGTTGATTGATTATCTTCAGAATGGTAAAACAATCAACTCTGAATATTATTGCAGCCTTTTGGATCAGCTGGATGAAAAAATTCGTGAGAAAAGACCTGGTTTAAAGAAGAAAAAAATCATATTTCATCAAGACAATGCACCTGCTCACAAAAGTGTTTTGACGATGGCTAAATTCAAAGAATTAAAGTACAAATTGCTTGAACATCCACCGTATTGACCAGATTTGGCTCCCAGTGACTACTAACTCTTCAGAAATCTCAAACAATTCCTTCGTGGAAAGCATTTTTCCTCGAATAAAGAGGCCGTATCAGCCGTAGACGGTAATTTTGCAGAGCTTCCGGAAAACCATTATAAGGATGGGATAAAATTATTGGAAGATCATTGGAACAAGTGTATTGAGCTTCTAGGAGATTATATTGAATAAAAATATATATTTCGTAAACAGTATTCTTTCATTTTGAGCGCAGGAACTTTTCAATTAACCTGTATTGTCCTTCATCAGATTTGGAAGATATTTTACAAGAGAGTCTGTATGAATCTTTAAATTCAGAAATACAAGAAGACAGGACGGCAAGGAAACCAAAGAGGAGACTAAGAAACAGTGAGTGTTGGACCGGGAATGTAAAGAAATCAAGATGTGCTAAAGGAGAGGAATAAGTTAACTATAAAGGGACAACAGCTAAGACAACATGTAACATCTAAGACAACAAAGGTAGTATGTCCATGTCGAAAGAAATGTAGTTTGAAAATAAACTCTGACCAACAAAACAAGTTATTCAAAGAATTCTTTGCTTTGGCAAGTGTTGACTTTCAAACATCATATTTGTTTTCTCCTATTAAAGTCGTTTCCAAGTCTCGTAGCTACACTACTAATGAAAACTCGAGAAGACAAAAGATTTCATCAACTCCATTCCTTCTTATGAGTCTCATTGCTTATTGAATAAGTCACAAAATCGTTAATATTTGGCACCGGACTTAAATATGAGTATTTTATATTCCTTTTATAAAGAACGGGTTTCAAACCCTACGTCAAAGTTTATTCTTAGTAAAGTTTTTAATGAAGAATTTAACTTGAGCTTTTATGCTCCCATCACTGACTCATGTATGTAAGCTGGACATCAAACTTAAAACTTGAAAAATAAAAATTTACATTAACTTAAAGCAAATGCAGCAAGAGAGGACATCGAAAAGGATTATGAAATGTATGTTATAAGAAGGATGCCAATGTAGCCATTATTTCATTTGATCTGATGAAAACCCTACCAACTCTAGTTATAAGTACGGAAATATGTTATTATAAACGTCAACTATGGATATACTGTCTGAGTATTCATTACATGAAAACGAATGAGATATTAATGTTTACATTGGATGAAAGTATAGCTTCTCGTGGCCTCCAGGAAATAGGTTCCTGCATAATGTATTTCCTTTAAAACATTTTAAAATGTAAACACATAATTATGTACTCTGACCAGTGTGATGGCCAAAATCGAAACATTAAGATGGCTCTTATCTGACAATACATTGTTTTCAAGCCTGAGTTCGCTACTGAGAAAATTGATCATAAGTTTCTATTAAGTGGGCATTCATACATGACTTGCAATCAAGATTTTGGCCCAGTGGAAAAACAAAAACGATTGATCGGCTCAAAAAACCGATTAATCAACCGGTTACCCGGCAGGATCAAATAAAAAAAAAAAACATTTTTGCAAATTGGATTACAAACTCCATTTTAAAGATTCTGCATAAAAAAAAGTTGATTTTACAAAATTTCCATTGACTATCAAAACGTTCAGAGATCATTATTATTGTGTTTAACCAAATGTGTTTATTTTAAATATTAAAGAAATTCTCTAAATATTTTACGGCAAATGCTTTAAAATTTGCAAACACATTATGTAGTTTATTTTATAGTAATTTGAAGCGTATGATTAATATTTTATCATATAACACTCATACGTTAGAAGTATAAAATATACCATCGATCTCTCCCCCTTATGTTAAGCTATCAAAATATGCTGCAAAACGATTCTAAAGTGTAAAACGTAGTAAAAAAAAGAAAAAAAAAAAACAAATAGCAACAACTACTTTACACAATATAAATCCCCAACCCAAAAAAAGAAATTTTTTTTGCTAAAATAAAAAAAAAACTATTAGATAAATTAACAAAACACGAGAAGAGTACAAAGTACATAACATACGTCTGAGGAATGGGTGGTTTTTGATCGTTTAAACAGAAAAGAATACACATCAATAGTTTATTGTCATGACTGTTACTATTATTATATGGATGAGGTTAAGGAACCCATTTAACCTCGAAATGTTTTTTTTTTTATCTAAATATTGGAAAAATTCGCTATACACAAGCAAATAAGTACATATTAGGGAATGAATACATTGAACCCTGTAAATATGGTTTGCTCTTTCTCTATACCTTCTTCAATTATACTAAATAATGGAAATTTTTGGAGAAGAACTAAATTAATTTTTTGGATTTTGTTTATTATTATTTATTTTGTTATTTTTTTGAAAATTACCAATATGTTTTTTATTTGTTAAAAAATAAATATAAAAAAATTAAAAGAACTGCGAAGTATATTTTTTTCACACAAATAACCTAAAAATAGAAAATAGAAACATTTTAACAAGTTTGTTAAATTAAGCTTAAAAGAGTCAAAATTGAAGATGTGCTATTCAAATCTTAAATAAATGAAATTAGATAGAGTTCTGTGGCCATAGTAAAGATGAATTAATTCTTAAAGTCAGGGCTTTGAACTTTTTAAATGCGTTTTTACTGAACTATACCCCACACCCCTGAACTATCTAACTATACACTCAGAAAAAAAAGTTAGTAGAAAAATTTGTAAACGGTTTTCAATCCCCCTTTACTATTTTTGTACTGATTTTTAGTAAAAAAATTATTATTTAGGAAATCATTTTGCTATTTACATTTTACAAATTACAGAGTTTTTACAGAATATTTACAAATTTTTGTTGCTAATTTCAGAAATCATTTTACAAATTTTTGAAAACCGATTTGCTAAAATTAGCAAAAAAAAATTACTAATTTTAAAAAAGTGGACATTGAAGGAAATATTATTTTAATAATTAAAACTTATACATACAAACTTAAATTGCCCTAAAATGTTACATAGGTTTAAATAAGGGATAGGAAGTCAATAGGGATGAGGACATCCACGTAAAATAGCACTAAAAAGTTTTTTTGGTTCTAAAAATCAGCCCTAAAAACAATTAAAATTTAACCTTAAAAGTAAAAAAAAAATTGAATTAAATAAATTCCAGGTAATAAGTATTCAAGCTTAAGGTCTATTTTATACAAAATTATTTATTTGTTATCCGATATGAATTACAATATATGAATTACAATATTCTTAAAAGGAATGAGGAGACGAGAAGGATAATAAATAGAGGGATAGAAACATCAAGTTAAAGGCAAATATTACTTTTTTAATTCGTTGCCGCAATCCAGGATTCCACTAAAAATTTTTTTAATCTTTTTGAGGAAAATGGACCACAATTTTTAAAACAATCAATTTCGAGGAATATATGGATAATGCAGAACAAGATCCTTAGTTTAAGTATTAAACAAAAACACTATATATTAGAAAGTAATAGGAAACAATTAGAACAATTATAATACAATTTAGGTAAATATTTTACTAATGAAGTGATTGATAATTTTTTAAAACATGAAGATAGATTAGCTTTAAAACTAAATGGTAAAGTTAAGGATATACACAAGAAGAAATTTAATCATCTAGTTGAATTACAGAAAAAAGAATTAGGTATTAAATTTAATAAAAAGTGGTTTATAAACAAATCAGATATACACATTCCAATAGATACACAATGGACTCTTTCATTAGGAAATAAACACGCATTACCCATAACAAAAAGACACTTTCCGGTTCTAAAGACGATAGCAGATGGATAAGATTTTGTTCAGACTATTAAGGGAAAAGAAAAACAGGAAATAGCAAGGACTAGACTAACTACTATAATTGATAACCATATGAATAAAATGAGATTATGTCATAGGGACAAGTTTATTCTTAACAATGTTAAGAGAACGGAAAAATTTTTGAAACATAACCGGGACATTTTAATTCTGAATGCAGATAAAGGTAATATTACAGTTGCGATGAATAGACATGACTATAGTTCAAGAATGAATGATATTCTTAATGATGACTCCACATATAAGATATTGACAAAAGACCCAACGATAAACTACAACAGACAAATAATGATATAGTAGAAAACCTTTTCAAATTGGAAATAATAACATCTTTTCAAAGGAAAACATTTAAAACAACAACTGCTACGGCACCCAAATTATATGGAGTTCCGAAAGTGCATAAGGAAACATTTCCATTAAGACCAATTTGTTCAAGCATCAATTCTCCATCTCATGAACTAAGCAGATATATAACAGGAATTCTTAGAAAGATAACAGAAAATTCAGTATATAATGTAAAGAACTCATTACAATTTAAGGATAAAATTAAGGGAATCACGATACAGAATGAGGAAAAGTTAATTTCATTAGATGTAGTATCCTTATTCCCTAGTATACCTATAAATGTAGCCTTAAGTATTATAGAGGAAAAATGGAATATAATTAAAGAACCTACGACTATTGAAAAGGAATTATTTTTAAGAATTCTCAAATTTTGAATAGATGATAGTAGATATTTTCAATATAATAAAAAACTATATTCTCAACAAAAAGGATTACCTATGGGTTCTCCAGCTTCTCCAGTTGTAGCAGATATAGTTATGGAGGAACTACTTGATAAATGTATTAGAAGATTATCTATTAAACCAAAGATTATAACGAAATATGTAGATGATTTATTTTGTATTATTTCAGAATGTGAAATAGAAAATATTTTAAACATATTTAATTCATTTCACCAGGATATTAAATTTACAATTGAAAGGGAATGTGATCGTAAACTTCAATATTTAGACACATTAATAATAAGAAAGGAGAATAACTTGTTAGTAGATTGGTACCAAAAACCAATTTCTTCGGGTAGAATTATTAATTATTATTCAAAACATCCGAGAAGAGTTATTATTAATACTGCCAAAAATCTTATAGATAAAGTTTTAAATATTAGTGATATAGTTTTTCATAGAAATAATAAAATAAGAATAAGAAATATTTTAGAGGATAATAATTTCCCAAGGGAATTGATTTATAAATTGATTGGTCAGTACAATGGACATAGGGAAGGCAGTGTGAATATAGTTACTGAACCTAAGATTTACAAGTCTTTAACTTATGTACCAATGATTTCTGAACGATTAGAAAATTCTAATATTTATGATATCAATAATTATAGGATGGCTCATAGAACATATAATACATTAGATAGATTATTTAGTAAAATGAAAGATAGGACAGAGAAATTAGATAAATCTAATATTATTTACAAGATACCTTGCAGGGGTAAAGATAATGAAATATGTAGTAAAGTATATATAGGTACCACAAAGAACAAATTAAAAACTATATTAGCAGGACATAGATCTGATCAGAAATATAGGAATACAGCTTCTCAGAAAACTGCATTATCATCACATTGTGCCACTCTTAACCATACACCAGATTTTGAAAATACAACAGTTTTAAATACAGAAACAAACTACAAAAGACGCTTCATGTTAGAAATTTTACAAATTATCAACACACCAATAGAACAAAGAATTAATTTTAAAACAGATACAGACAATGTAGCTCAGAATTACAGGCATTTAATTTATAAGAATAAAATAGGAAATTAAATAGGTTCATAAAAATGTAATAGAATAATTTTTGTTTCCTGTGCTTAATTTTTAATATTTTTTAAAATTGACAATTTTGTTGTTTCATTAATTTTGATTTGTTAAAAAATTTGTTTAAAATTAAAAAAAACAAAAAATCCCTGAAGAAGCTATCCATTGAGATAGCGAAATATTGGATAAAAAATAAATAATTTTGTATAAAATAGACCTTAAGCTTGAATACTTATTACCTGGAATTTGTATTAAAAAGGTCGAAGAAATTGAACTGAATAATTGAATTAAATATTTTTCAAAACAGAAACTACCAAATTCAAACAATATAATAAATTCGTTAAAAATTTAAAACTTTGTACTAATATTAATAGTATTTAGTAATTTTTTTGCTGATTTTAGCAAACAGATTTTAAATTCCACTTTACAAAAAGTCTACTAATATTTAGTAGCGGCTACTAATTTTTCTACTAATTTCATTGTACTACACGTCAGCAGACATGTGCTGCTAAGATTAGCAAAAAATACCGCTGGGCTCGAATTAGCAGAATGTCCCGTAATAACAGCAAAATTTTCAGTTGCCATTACAGACTTTTTTTGGTGAGTGTATCATTACTTTGAAAAAAAAAAAAACTTAATTTCTAAAATCGTTGGAGTATGCTTAAATCCTGGAAGAGAAATTGTTGCATTTTTTCTTAAGAAAAAACATTTATAAGAACTGATTTTTCAACCAAACAAAGCATCAGTTTATACTTTCAAATCTAAAATACTAAAGCAGTGGAATGACCCATATTTTGCCGCATAGAAGCCAAATCGAGAATATTAACAAAATATTCTTGCCTGAATTTTTTCAAAAAGTCGGTACACTCACCAAAAAAAAGTCTGTAATGGCAACTGAAGATTTTGCTGTTATTACGGGAAATTTTGCTAATTTTAGCAAATCAGTTTTCAAACATTTATAAAATGATTTCTGAAGTTAGCAACAAAAAAATAATTTGTAAATATTCGGTAAAAGTTCCGTAATTTGTTAAATGAAAATAGCGAAAAAAATTACTAAATAATAATTTTTTATAAAAAATCACTACAAAAATAGTAAAGTGGGATTGAAAACCGTTTACAAATTTTTCTACTAACTTTATTTTCTGAGTGTAGTAATAACGAGTTTTTAATCCCAAAACAACATAATTTTGTGTTTGCTAGCCAATGTATAGAAGCGTGGCAACAAAATGGCTGTTTAGTGGCCAATTTTAAATGCAAAATGCAATTTTTGGGCTTATTCAAAAATAAGACAGTCTTACTTAACCTAACCTAACATAACGTTATTTTTATTAATTATACCCTCCACCATTTATGGAGAGGGTATATATCAGTTTGTCACTCCGTTTTTAACATGTCGAAATATTGGTATAAAGAATATATATTAGTGATCCTTATGCAATTTAAAGTCGATTTAGCGATGTCCGTCTGTCTGGCTGTCTATCTGTCTGTAGAAATGGCGACGGGAAGATGCAAGCGGGGGTGCTCATTTTTACCTAGATTAATGGTCATCCCCCCGATGAGTTTGGAATTGAAAATGAACAAAATCGGACTAGCGGTTAAAAGGTTATGAGTAGTGGCGTGCCCAGGGGGCCCGGCCCCACGAAATTATTTGCAAAATACAATTTTTTTACTATGTTTAGCTTGTTTTTATACCCTCCACCATATATGGTGAGGGTATATATCAGTTTGTCATTCCGTTTGTAACATGTCGAAATATAGGTTTAAGACCCCATAAAGTATATATATTTGTGATCCTTATGCAATTTTAAGTCGATTTAGCGATGTCCGTCTGTCTGTCTGTTGAAATGGCGATCACGACGCGAAGACGCAAGTGGGGGTGCCTATTTTTACCTTGATTATTGAACATCCTCCCGAGCAGTTTGGTATTTAAAATGAGCAAAATCGGTTAAGCGGTTCAAAAGTTATGAGTGAAAATGTGAAGGTACCTCTAAATTTTCCATACAAATTTGTATAATTTTTCTGTATCTATTTTTTTTTTTTCTGTTAAGTAAGTAAAAATGTTATTAAGTCTTATTATCTTATTGTTCGATTTACATTCTTAGAGCTTATATGTGTGTTACTCTGATAACTAAGTTAACGTAAAAATCAACAATGTTAAAGTCGCTAACAGAGCAGACCTCTGTAAATAACATTGCTAAAACTAAATAAATAACATTACTAAAACTAAATAACAAAAGTTCGTTACATAAATTGACAAAACATATTCATATTACAGTTCATGCAAAATTTAGTGTATACGTATATCATCTTCAGCCCCTATGGTGGAGGGTATTCAAAGATTCGGCACAGCCGAATTTAGCCCTTTTTTACTTGTTTTGGTTTCCATTTGATTTTCTTTGCAAGCCCGATTGATTTTTTTGCAAGTCCAATTGGATTTTACCAGATTTTGGTGAAATTCGTGCAGAAATGAGAAAAATTTGCTTTGAAATCAGGGAAATTTTCTCAATTTTTTTTCAGTTACCTAACCTTGTAATATGTACGGATCTTTCTTTGGCCGCTGCTTAAGATGAAATCTCCTCTAACATATTATTAATTATTTCACACTAGTAATATTATTTGGGTAAAAACAACCAAAAATACAATTAAATTTGTAAATGCCGAATAATTGCCTTTTTTATTTAATTAAACGCCTTTTATCCTTTTTAGAAAATTTTCTAAAAAAGGAGTAATTAAAAGTTGATTTACACGTCGACTATCCTTATCTGATATTACTCAGTATTGTCTTTAAAAATTAGCAAAATAACAAAATAATAAAAACTTTAGTTTATTGTTTTTAAATATTGAATTTTGTGTGGGTATGAGCCGGCTAAATAAAATCTAAACTAAATTCAGGTATCCAAATTTTTATGAAATTTTAAAAATTGTTCAAATATTTTGTCAAAGAAATTTTAAAATCTTTTGACAATTTGTATTTAGTTAAGAATTTATTTAGATACCTCGCACAGATACTAAGTGGAATTATTTAATTTGTATATTTTATTTTAAAACAAAAATATTTGTGTTTCCAATGGTATACATTTTTTCTTAAATAAAAATCTGAGATTCAAATACCACATTAAGTCTTAACTGGAATCCCAAAAATTTCAGATTTATGAGTTTATTTTTATATCAAAATATATGTATTTAAAATTAAAAATATTTAAATAACAACTAAACTTATATAGACATTCAAAGTAGTTATAGTAGTTAAAAAGTAAGAATTTATCGAAATGCTGCCAAGTCTGGGCAATTATTGGCTTTTCTGTTTTAAATGCAAACAAATATATTTATCATAAAAATATTTTAAATTTTTCTGTTTAGAAATTGCCAGATTTAAAAAAAAATAGAAAATTTTTTTAGGATATTGGTGGAGGGTATTCAAACACTCAGAAAAATATTTAATAAATATTAAGTAATTTAACTGAATTTTAAGAAATTTGGGAATGATTTGGCTCCAAAGAAATTTTGACTTAAGTCAAGTGTACCCTTTTCTTAAAAACGAGTAAAAATACCTTTCTTAAATTAAGTAATTTTTTTTCTTAAAGTAAGTAAATTTCTTCTTAAATTTTAATATATTGTTTACTTATATTTAGTATAAATTTTTTGTAAACGAGTAAATTTTTCTTAAATTTTAGTACTCTTGAACTCGTGGTAAGGCTGAATAAACGTTATTTTTAGTTTCTAAATTATTTTTATGTTATGTACATTAAAAAAACACACGCACGCACACACTTGGTTTAAATGAGTTAAAATCTAAACAAGTTTCATATTTATATTTTGTATTCCTATACAATTTTAATTTTCCTCATTATTTAGTTTATAAATTCTTAACATTTAAGATTTTTTACTAACAAGAAAATATATATCCTAAATAATGAAAAAAAATTACGGAAAATGGGTCCCTATTTTTAAATTGGTAAAAGTTTTTCGTAAACAAAAATCTAATAAATTTGCATTATTTTGAAGCATTTTTGTTAATTTTAAGAAAAAGTTCGTAGCTTTTATTTTAGTAAGGTGTGAAGTTAATTAAGTTATACATTTTTCTAAGTGAAGACTTGGCACAGTCGAATTTAAGTCTTTTTTTTTTTTGTATTGTTTTAAACGTTTTTCGTATTTAAATTATAATGTCAACATTTTAGATTTAGTGTTTACATTTTAAAAACCAAGTAGAAATATATTTTAATTAAAAGAAAGAAAAAAAAAATAACTTACTTTCATTGCAAAGCTGTTTCCATTTAATTTAATATTAATTCAGCTTGAGTTAAAATTTTTTGACACAATTTACAATGAGGTCAATTTGACAAGAAAAAAGGTTTCCACTGAAGCGATTTCTTACATTTTTAATTCCAAACATCATAGGTTAATAAGATATATCCCTGTCAAATTTTCAACAGATGAGAATTGACCGACTTAAAATTATTTCATATTTTGACTAATTTCCTATTTTGTTTTTCTCTTTCCAGGTATGTTATCCATTTTAGCATCTTAAATAACTCTAAAATATTTCATAAAATTCTAGTCTAGTAAGTATACAAGTTATTTAATAAACATAAAAAATGTTTAAATTCATAAAGAAAACTCTTAAACAATTTAGAGAAATCTTATATGAAAAAGAAATCCTAATTTCACCAAACATTTCAAATGATCAGTTTCATTATTTATTTAGTTTTTTTTTTCTTAATTTTTTGCGATCATGACAAACTTAAAATATAGCTACAAAATACATAGTAAAATGTAAACTCTTCCCTGTTAGGTCAGGGCATTAAAGAAAACCAACAATAGCAGCAGCAACAACAACATCAAAAGAAAAAAATTATTGCAAAACTCCCATATCATAATAAACAAACTTTCCTCATAAAACACAAATCAGCAGCAGCAGCAGCCGCAACAGCAACAGACATTCGAAATACAACAACAACAACAAATTAAATAAAAAGAAAATAAAGGTTATGTCATACTTTTTCTTCTTCTTCTTTTCTTTCAAAGTGAAAGAAAAAGAAAGAAAGGAGAGAGTCTATAAAAACGATAGCAACCACTAGTAGTGACTAGTAGTGCCCAATATCACCAGTTACAAATTTGCCAGACTGTTTGCCAAATGTTATTCCCAAAGAAATCAAAAAATTTCCCCAGGAAAAATAAACATTCACAATTTAAATTTATCACTTTTATAAACATTTGATGGCTAAGGCGTTTTTTTTAATTTCATTTTATTGCTTAATTTAAGCGGTGAAGACCGTATAACACCAATGTTCAAATAAAATTAGATTTGCGCATAAAATTTAAGTTTTAGTGTTTATACTTTACAAGTTATGATGATTTTTGCTTTTCAAAAATTAAGAAATTTAACGAAAATAGGTTCGCTATTAACATAAAGTATATTAATTTCGCCAAATTTCATTTTTCTGACTGGATGATTACCTTTAAGCTTATCCTGGCATTATCCTGTGAATCCTTAAACAGAAATAATTATTTTTTCAAGAAAATACTTTGAACATATTTTCTTTTAATTTATATTTCATATATATATTTTTTTAATATGACGGAAGTTTAATATTAAAATTAGACTTTTTCTCACTTCGAAACCGCGCATCACAAAATTAAGTGTAGTTTAAATTTCAGGAATAAAAAAATTATTTGAATTGAATTCAATAACAATGACTGACTATATGATACCCTACACCACTGTACGAATCATTTTCCGGGAAGTAAATTTTATTCACTAGACAATAAATATAATGAAATAAAAACCATCATCTGATATTAATTCATTATTACTATTGTTTAAAGTGAAAACTCATTTGGTTTTTAACTAATTATGTTATAAATTTTATTTCAATTAATTGTGGAAAATTATGACCGAGAAATTATCGCTGTAGGCGTTGATGCAAATTTGGTCTCTTTTTAATTACATTTTGCAGAACTGTGCGCAGCATTTGTGGTGTCACATTGCCAATTTCGACTCGAATGTTCTTTAATTCCTCAAAAGTGAGTGGCTTGTATGCTTACACCAAAGGAAGAAGTCCGGGACAATCAAACCGTTAGATCTGGTCAAGCCAAATTAGCGAATCGCGATATTACAGGCGCTGGGTTGGCATTCTTCAAAATACACATTGTGTGCCGTGAAGTATGACAAAAGGCTCCTCTCCATCCTATTAGAACCACATATCTTCCAAATCCAGATCGTCAACTTCCGGTAAGAAAAATGCTTACTGTTCATGGCTCTATAGCAGTCACCGTTCATCCTAAAAGCGTTACCGTCGGCTCTTTCAAAAAATAAGGCCCAATCACCTTTTCCGACATAGCTGCACACCATACGCTGATCTTGAGAGGGTGCTTCATGAATTATGCGTTGATATATACATATATAATAACTGTAGTATATATATCAGACCTTTTAAAACATAATTTCTTAATTAAATTTTAAATTTAATATCAGATCATTGATTTTATGTGATCATAAATTTTGTACCGATTCATAAATTGAATAAATTTTTTTTATACGAAGTTATTCCAAAAATAATTTTTTTTCAACCTTTTCCACATAGCGCGGAGTATAGTTCTCTAAAAACGCTTTTAAAAACTTCATATTCCAATTTCTCCAATATCGGAATGTATCGGGGTTCAATATTTTATATTTTGTCTGTTAAGTCAGACATTTTAATTTTCGAGTTGATACTTAATTCGGCTGGCAATTTATTTTTCTGTGTGCAACAATTTTAAAATTTCAATTCTTAGTATAAAATTATAACTTGGTTAAAAACATAATTTATGAACATAAATTATAATCTTAGCATTCTTTTTCAGTTTTTGATTTTTTAGCCAATGGTGTGCTTAAATTAAGCGATAACATGAAATTTTTAAAATTTCGATGTTTTTTTCATACTCAAAAATTGTTTCACCACCAAATTCCTCCAACATATTTTATAAATCCCCCAAAAAACAACGCTTGTCGCAAATTAAGAAAGAAAAGTATTCCCAAAATTACTCAAATTAAGAATTTTGTTCTGTAATTGATTCAAATAAACAAATGATCAATGGTTATTATTAGGTGTAATAATTTTTGTATTGAAGCAATTACAAAATTATTTAATGATGCCTTTGTTGTTCAACAAAAGTTTTAATTGTAGGCATTTTTTTTTGTGTATTATGTAGCCCAAACAAATTCCCAAGTCTGGCAAGCCTTACAGTTCACACAACATTTGAAAAAAGAGAGAGTTGTAACGTATAGTTGTAATATTTTTGAACGTTTTAAGCAAAGTCAACTCATAACAAAGTGAAAATCTATGGTTTAAAACGCACACGCTCACCTTAACTTAATTTTTAATAAGACGTCCCACATGCAAGCTCCCACTTTACTTAAAACAAAATAATAAAACAGAAAATACTCGTATTTAATTAAACATAAAAAAACTAAAACTTACATGTAATATCGCGTCTTCTTTTTGTTATTGTTGCTGCTGCTTGGATGGAGTGTTGTAAAAATTGACAATTTCGCCAAATTAAATCAGAGAATTTATAGTTAACATAACATACAAATTTGACCCAAAATAAGTTATCAATACTGAAATGATAATTGTAAAAATACACCAAGGAAAAGAAGACACTTAAAATAATAGGCCAGTTAAAAGAATCTATAAAATTGCTTCTAATATAGATTATTTCTACAACAATTATAAGAACTCTTAACCATCTATTTTGCAGAGAAATTAATAAAAAATAAGGTTTTCTACAAATTTTTGTTTCGTTGCTTACTTTAGGCGATGGTGGCCCAAAACATATTTACATGCTGATGTCTTACCAGCCCAGAAAAAACATGGTAATGACAGGTCGTTACTGTGTAGATTACCATGTCATGATAGGTCGTTACTTTTTTCATTACTTTAAACAACAAAATAATGACTTACAAATAATGGGTGAAAGAAGTACTTATATGTAAACGCAAAATAATGATTTACTGTTAGTTGTTTTTTTTACTATTATATGTATTAATTTATTTTGAAAAACTAAAACAAAATAGAAAATTATCTGCTGTAAAATTAATTTTTTAAAAATTTTAATAAATATTTTAAAGTCTTTCTATGAAAAAAAGCATTGAATTATGAACTTAAATTTTTGAGTTCAAAAAGAAGACATTTTAATTTTTTTTTTATAATTTTAATACAAATTATTCTTGTTGATTTCTTTAAGTAAGAAAATTTTAGTTGATTAATTTACACTATTAAGAATAACTACTTACTTTATTATTGTAGTTAACCACTTATTTCTTCACTATGAGTAACCATATTGGTAATTCATTCGCACTTTTGTAAGCGAGAGGGTAATGACCACCTATGAATTTTGGGTCATCGCGAAAAAAAGTAATTAAAAGAGTAAATAGCCTGGTAACTAGTAAAACCCTTGGTGTGCTACTTACTCCTTTAATTACTTCATAATGTCTGTTTTTGCTGGGCAATGGCGTTTCATAATATTGTAAACTTGAATCGTATGATTTTATTTACATTGATGGTAATGTAAAGATAGAGATAGTAATATAAATTTCCATAGAATTAGTAATGAGCATTTTTTTTCATATTTTTATACCCTCCACCATATATGGTGAGGGTATATATCAGTTTGTCATTCCGTTTGTAATATGTCGAAATAAAGGGTTAAGACCCCATAAAGTATATATATTCGTGATACTTATGCAATTTTAAGTCGATTTAGCGATGTTCGTCTGTCTGTTGGAATGGCGATCACGACGCGAAGACGCCTATTTTTACCCAGATTATTGTACATCCTTCCGAGCAGTTTGGTATTAAAAATGAGCAAAATCGGTCCAGCGGTTAAAAAGTTATGGGTGAAAATGTGAAGTTACCTCTAAATTTTCCATAAAAATTGGTGCATTTTAGTACAATTTCATAGTAGCGACTGGTATATAATATATTTTCTTTTATTTTTTCACCAATAGCTTAGAAATAAATAATATTTTGTACACCTCAAATATTTTTCACCTGAAAAAATTTTTTCCACCCCTAAAATTTTTGACCAAATATATATGAACATACATGATCATACATGGGCTTGTATATGATCATACATGGGCATACATGGTCATATACGTCCATACATGATCTCATATATGATCATATATCTTCGGATCCGAAATTTGAGGGTATATGGTGATATATGTGCATATATTATCATACATGCTCAAATATTATTCATGTATGCTCGTATATGATCATATACGTCCATATACCCTCAAATTTCAGATCCGAAGATATATGATCATATATGAGATCATGTATGGTCATATATTGAACGATGTATGGACGTGTATGACCATGTATGCCCATGTATGATCATATACAGGCCCATGTATGATCATGTATGCTCATATATATTTCGATTTTTACATGGGCAGATAAAATTTTTATAACCTAAAAAAAATTTTTCACCTCAAAAATTTTTTCACGTAAAAAAAATCGTTTCCGCATCCAAAAAATTTTTTCACCTCAATAAATTTTTTTCACCTCCATAATTTTACTTCAAAAGTTTTTTACATTGTTTGTATAAAACAATAGAGAACATAGTGAAGGGTAATCAAAAATTCGGCACAGCCGAATTTAAGCCTTTTTTACTTGTTTGTCTTTTTTTAGACTTGTAGTTTTCTCAACTTTTTCCATTTCATTTTATCTATCAATGTTCTGTCCATCATATTTCAAAATCAGCTGATTCCTATCTGTGCATCAGTTTCCTTATATCAGGTCCAACGAAAATCCCTTTTTTTATTCTGACGTAAAAAATCTTGAGAAGCAGACGAAAAAAGTATCGGAAAGCAATTTCGAAATATTTGAAAAGTGAAAATTATTATAACTTATAAAGTACAATTCCAATTCTGCGTATATTTTTATATTGGAGAAAAGTTTAATTCACTTAAAAAAATGAACTAGAATTTAGAAAAATTAACTTATATGGAGGAAAAATTGAAATGAAAATCGCGCCAAAGACACTTTTTACCAATATTTAATCAAATTTTCCTTGAAATTAAGAAACAAAACAAATTTTACTTAAAATTTGGTCAAAATTTCTTAATTATAGAAAAATTTTACTACTGAGAACTAAATTTTTATTAGAAAACAGTAAAATTTCCTCCTAATTAGTTCATACATCATGTAAAATTTTACTGTTAGTTATTTTAAGTTCATTAGATATTTTTTTTTTTTGCTAAAAACTAGGACTTAACTCAGGATATTCTAAAACGTACCAAATTGTGACAAAGTCAGATCCTTTTCGTAGTTAATTAACGGCTCTGCTTGGGAGAACTACAAAAATGGACGCCCTAAGTGACACACGGCATCTATGGCTAAGGAACACTGGGGGCCCTTTGTCTTCTTAAATTAACTAATTTAAGGAAATTGTTGCAAAAATACAAAATATCACAGTTACATTTCTTGTGTTGTTATTGGAAAATGTCATTAGTTTATTTATTGCATTTTTAGCTTAAACTTTATTTGACATATACAAATTTAAATTTTTGTATTATTAAGTAAAGAACAATAGTTTTAGTGCCTTCGATAAATATAAAGTTTAATAGGCGTAACGTAATTATAGGAAAGCCATTATACCGTAATGTATAAAATGTGCTTGCAATATTTTGTATTGTAATCAGCAAACAAAATTATTTCATAAAAGCGTAAATTCGAAATTGTTTACCTTTTGCTAACAAAATTTTAAAATATATTTTACTCTATTTTAAGTTCAATATTTAATACTGTTAAGAGAAGAGATTGACACGTGAGCGATTTTTGATGCACGCTTACGCACGATCACAAACCAAAAATTACAAACATGCACGAGTATTTTTTTTAAATGTAATATTCTTTCTTGAAAATTAGGAAAACTCTAGTTTGATTTTAATTCATTGTTTTTGTAAGTTTATTATTTTTCAAAAATTAGAAAACTTTTACTTAAAAACAAAATATTTTATTAAAATTTTTAAAATTTATCTGAACTAGGTTGCAAGAAAATTTTTCTTACAAATAGTTCATCAGTTTCTAAAACCAAATAAATTATTATTATTACATAGGAATTCATTACTTTTTCTTTTTAATTGCCTAAACTAATTTTTAGAAAATAATTCTTAAAAATTTGAAAAACTGAATTTAAAAATGGATTTCTAAAATTTAGTTAATTTTACTACTCGCGAAAAAAATGAATACTCATTAAGTTCATGTACATACTATCTGATTTAAAGTTATATACCTTTTTTGAACTAAATGGTTGTAAATTATGTTCAATTTTTTTTTTATTTTTGAACTAAACTTAGTTTTATTACCTTAAAGTATACACATTTTTTAAACTAAGATGTTTTTTTTAATTAATAAATTTTTATTTAATTAACTTGCTTTTTTCCTAAAATCAAGTAATATTAGTTATGAAGGGTATGAACTATTTCTGATTATATAAACTATTTCGTTTTTACCCAAATGTAGGAATTTTTATTCATTTTAAGAAAATTTATCTAAGTTTTAATAAAATTTTACTTAAGTTGAGGAAAATTTTTACACTATTTCACGCTTAAATTAAGCCATTTAATATACATAATTTATAAAAACCTGTTCGTTGTGAAATTTTTTTAAAAATTATCGAGCTTGAAACAAAATTTTTATAATTTGTAATTCAAAAACAATTATAATGAGAAAAAGCCTTAAAAAATTTAATAACTACATATGTAAACAATTCCAATTTAAAACGTCATCTAAAAACACAAATTGTTCATGTTTCTTTGTTTGAACTTATGAAATGAAAACGAAAGTGAAATGTTATTTTTTCAAACAAATAAAATGAAATTTGTGCCGTTTTTTTTTGTTTAAAAAAATAATGTTGCAATAGAAAAAAAAGACAATATATTAAAGGCCTAATAGTAAAAAAAAAGACTCAAAAAGCAGCAACAAACCTAACAAACAACATCAACAACAATTTTACATACGATTTTTGTATTTTTTTTTTAATTTATTTCAGTTTTCAGCAGAGTGAGAGTTGAAACCATCACTCAATTTTATTTGTATTTTTATTATTTTTTTTTGTGTGTAAAAAAGAAAAGGCGATTGTTATTATAACCTCAATACTATGTAGTATCTAACAAATGAAATATGTATAAAAAATATTAAAAAAAAAGATGTAAATATGCAAATCAAACGGAGCATAACCATATTTTTTTATATAGTTAATGTTTATCTCTGATTATAAATGAATACACGCGGTGCAAATACATCTAGAATTTTAATAACGAGATTAGATATGAATATGAGAAAATCATTTAATTGATTTTTGTTTTTACAAACTTAAAATTTCAACTTATTTGATAGTGATTCCTTTTAAAATTATTTAGGAGCGTATGATTAATATTATTATTAAATACTATTACATTACTTATACGTAAAAAAATATACATTTTATTAAATTTTTAAAACTACACAAACAAAAAAATGTTTGCTAATAAGTTAGGTAAAATTGCTATTCCGACGATTTTTTTTTAAATTAAGATTTCTCATTTTTTTCCAAGAACTTGGGGAAAGTTTCCAAGCTTTTGCCTGAAAAATTTGAACTCTTAAATAATAAAAAAAAAATTTTGACAGAATTATTTTCCTGATTTATTGGCACTCATTTATTTTTGGCGCGATTGCGAGATAGTGCAATACACTCACCAAAAAAAGTCTGTAATGGCAACTGAAAATTTTGCTGTTATTACGGTAAATTCTGCTAATTCGAGCCCAGCGGTATTTTTGCTAATCTTAGCAACACGTGTAGTACAATGAAATTAGTAGAAAAATTAGTAGCCGCTACTAAATTTTAGTAGACTTTTTGTAAAGTGGAATTAAAAATCCGTTTGCTAAAATCAGCAAAAAAATTACTAAATACTATTTATGTTAGTACAAAGTTTTAGATTTATTTTTTTTATCGAGCATCAAAAATTTTAATTATATTTTTTAAAAGATGTTTTATACAAAATGAAAAAAAAAATCAAAGGCTTAAAAATTCTTAAAACATAAACGAATTTATCATTTTGTTTTAATTTGGTAATTTCTGGTTTGAAAAATATTTTAGTCAATTTTTTTTTTTTTTACTTTTAAGGTGAAATTTAAATTGTAGTTAGGGCTGATTTTTAGAAATAAAAAAACTTTTTAGTGCTATTTTAAGTGGATGTCCTATTTTTAGTCGGCATCTTCACTTCCGATCGATTTTTTAGTCCTATGCAACATTTTAGGGCAGTTTAAGTTTGTATGTATAAGTTTAAATTATTAGAAATAACATTTCCATCAATATCGACTTTTTTAAAATTAGTAATTTTTTTGCTAATTTTAGCAAATCGGTTTTCAAAAATTTGTAATATGATTTCTGAAATTAGCAACGAAAATTTGTAGATATTCTGTAAACGTTCTGTAATTTGTAAAATGTAAATAGCAAAAAGATTTGCTGAATAATAATTTTTTTTACTAAAAATCAGTACAAAAATAGTAAATTGGGATTGAAAACCGTTTACAAATTGTTCTACTAACTTTTTTTTCTGAGTGCAGAAACTAAATGAAATCAAAATGGTGGTCGCACATGTCCTAAAATTGTAAATAGTTAAAAAAATATTTCTCCAAATGGAGTTTTACAGCGCCTCAATTCTTTAATCGGCAATATAATCTCCAGACGGAGATCATAAAATTAACTCCAGAAAATAGAAAATATGCAAATTCTGTTAGAAAACAAATTGTAATGAATTTTGTACACGGTTTGAAAGCAGGAAAGTTTTCTAATTCAAATTTTGTTAAATTTTATAAAAATCATTATTTTAAAACAAATACAATTTTCAAAAGACTAACAAAAGTGTTTAATGATAATCATGTTCAGTAATGATAATCAGCTTAAAGATTTAACTTTAATTTTGGTTCAAAGATACGCAGGATTCTATTAAAACACTAAAAGACGGATTTGTATAAAATTCACCAGACACGAAATAGAAGCGCATTTTAGCGCTACTCTCTTCTTTCCGTTTTTAAAAATGCAATAAAAAAGGCAGAGTACTTTTTCAATTTTTTGCAGTTTTGTTGAAAATTTATCGCTTTAAGGTGCGATACCGCTTCTTTTATTAAAAAAATATATTCTACAAAAAAAACTAAAATGCAGGAATTTTATAAAAAAAAAATAAAGTGAAATAATTTTACAGGGTGTCCGCCGTGAAGGTACTTTGTTTGTTTGTAATTTTTAATTAAATGAAATGGAATGGATCTTATATTGATAAATGTTTTATTTAATGTCGGCAATTATGTATGGAATACAATATCAGATAAATGTCCGCCTCTGTTAGCCTCAAAAATGCGAGCCTTTTTGAACACATTTTTCATCACATTCTCACACATTTCACGCGGTATTTCATTAATTTCATCACGAATATTTTGTTTGAGTTGCTCAAGCGTTTCTGGTTTGTTTGCATAAACCTTGCTTTTCAGATATCCCCACAAAAGGAAGTCCGGAGCAGTCAACTCAGGCGACCGTGGAGGCCAATCAACATCACCATTTCTTGAAATAACTTGTTGTGGAAAGAGGTCTCGCAGTAATTCCATTGTAATCCTGGCTTTATGCGATGTGGCACCGTGTTGTTAATACTTCATGTTAATCAAGCCCAAAGCAAGCAGTTGTGGCGTTAAAAAGTTTTCAATCATATCACGATATCGCTCCCCATTCACGGTTACCGTTACGCCGTTTTTATTTTCAAAGTAGTAAGGTCCAATGATTTCTCCTGACCAAATTGCACACCAGACTGTCACTTTTAATGGATCCCAGCAAAACCACACATTACCAAATAATGGGTAAAGTAATGTATAGCCATTACACCTTACTTTATTAATGAATTTTACAGGCGATGAGCCCCAAAGTAATGTATATACCCATTACTTTAGAGGTCATAATGTAAGGGATTACTTATATGGTTACGAGAGTGGAAAAAGTAATGTATCTAAAAATATATTTTTAAAAAAGAGGAATTTTTATTAAAAAAAAATTATTACAAATATTTTATCTAAAATATTTGTAATTAAAAATAATGTGGTCAAGATGGGAATCGAACCAGGGAAATCTGGTTGCCATAGTATTTGTTTACTTTAAACTTAAATAAATTGTTGCGCTTCATTTATTCGTTAGTGTTGTCAAAACAAACATACATTACCCTTTTGCTTACAAAAAAACACAAAGTAATATATCTAAAAATAGATTTTCCAAAATATTTCAATTATTACTTTACATTTATAAATCAAATATTACGATATCAAAAATGAGTAACTTATTACTTTATGCTTGCAAATAATGTAAAAGGTAACGAGCTATCATTACAAGGTAACGCATGAGAATATCGCACCCATTACCAAAGTTTTGCTGGGATGCAAAGGTGACTGATGAATAATTTGGTTTTCCATTGCCCAGAACCGACTATTCTGTTTATACACATATCCATTCAAATGAAAATGTGCCCGTCACTCATGATTTTTTCATGAAAATCGGGGTTGTCATAGGCGAGCATATGTACGGCGGCGTAAATGGTCTTGTGGAAGAAGCTCTTGTGTCAACTGAATCTTTAATGGAATCAAATGCAAATCCTTGTGCAAAATTGTGGCCAAAGTTGTTCTTTGAAGACCAAACTCCTGAGCACGGCGTCGAATTGAGGTTGATGGATTGTTTTAAACACTTTCTTGAGCAGCAGTAATGTTTTCAGCCGATCTTGCAGTACGTTGTGATCCGGGCCTATCACCTACAGACTCTCTGTTTTCCAAATCATTCACTACACAATAAATAGTGCGTTTTGTTGGCACGTTGTTTCTTCCAAAATTTTCACGTAACTTTCTCATCGTCACAGTAATCGATGATTGATTTTTATAAAATGTTTTAACGATTAAAACACGTTGGTTTATCGAATATTTTTCCATAATAAATTTGCCACAACTGCCAAATATGAACGGTCAAGACTAATGTTTACCAAAATGGCGGCAAAACAAAGTAATATACCTTCCCGGCGGACACCCTGTATAAAAAAATAAAATGAAATAATTTTATAATAAAATTAAAAAAAAAAATAGAAAAAATAAAAAACATTCCACAAAAAAAAATATATTTTTTTAAAAAATAAAAAAAAAATTAAAAAAACAAAAAATTAAAAAATTAAAAAATAAAAATAAATAAAAACTTTTGCCTGAAAACAAACTTGAAACATTTCGAATACAAAACTTGTTTTAAAAAAGCGCCAAAATTTGTATAAATTCAGTGATCTGCCAGTGCTTTTATTCTTGTACCGCTGGCGATTTCTAAGGGGGTAGTACTGGAAAAACACTTTGCAAACACTGGCATATCAGTCTAAGGCAATTCTTTGCCAGTGCTTTTTTTCTATTAACCACCGATATTTAGTAAAATACTGGCAAAATACTTTTTTAAATATTGGTAAAGCGTCCCCAATAAGTTTTTCGCCACTTCTTTACCCATTCATTTCTTAAGATAAAGCACAAACAATTTTATTTGTTCATCATTCATTTTCCAGATTCACTTTCGAATTTATTTGGGCTCAATGTCGCCTAAAGTAGGCAGCAAATCGAAACGCAAAAAACGTACTTTTGTATATTTTTCGAGCGTAGGCTGGCTTAAGGGCTTATCCTCTAATGTTCTATGAATGAAACGAAATTCAGGTAATGTGTTTAGCGCGAAAAAAATTGATAATGGCTAAAGAAGTTGAAATAAAATCTTGAACACCAAAAAAACCCAGACTTGTAATAAAATTATAAATTTCGCCAGGATATGTTTATATGCCAAAAATTGAAGCTGTAGTGTTGCTACGAGTGCGGGTCAATGATTCCGTGACTTTTTGAATTTCTCTCCTCTTAAATGAAAGGGAAACACTGCCACTGTCAATAGGCATGTGTCAGTTGACTCCTGTCAAAAGTGTCACATGGCTCAGTGGTTTAAATTTTGAATAAACACTTGGGTATGAGAATTCTTTCCGCAAGATGGCTGCCGCGTTTGCTCACAATCGACCACAAACGCAATCGTGAATTAGGCAACAAATTGCTTCCTCACTTGCCCTAATCTCTGGACTTAGCCCCGAGTGACTACTTATTGTTTACAAACCTGAAGAAATGGCTCAGCGCAAAGACATTTGACTCCAACGATAAAATCATCTCACAAACAAAACTTTTTTGACAACCTTGACATTTTTTTTTTTGGAAGGAACAAAAAAAAATTGGAGAAACGTTTGACAAAGTGTATAGGACGTAAAAGAGACAATGTTATGATAAAATAAAATGATTTTTATCCAAAAACCTGTGTTTCATTCAAAAAGTCACGGACTTATTGACTTTAGAAGTTATAAGGATTTTAGCTTTTAGGAAGTTGCGAAATTGGAGAATATGACGCCACTAGTTTGTTTGTGACGCATATAAAACATATTCATTTTGCATAAATTGCACCAACCCATTTTCGAGTTTAGACAATATACAGGTTGGTTGAAAAGTTCCTGCGCTCGAAATGAAAGAATACTGTTTTTGTTACGAACTATATTTTTTTATTCAATATAATCTCCTAGAAGCTCAATACACTTGTTCCAATGATCTTCCAATAATTTTATCCCATCCTTATAATGGTTTTCCGGAAGCTCTGCAAAATAACCGTCTACGGCTGATACGGCCTCTTCATTCGACGAAAAATGCTTTCCACGAAGGAATTGTTTGCGATTTCTGAAGAGATAGTAGTCACTGGGAGCCAAATCTGGTGAATACGGTGGATGTTCAAGCAATTCGTACTTTAATTCTTTGAATTTAGCCATCGTCAAAACACTTTTGTGAGCAGGTGCATTGTCTTGATGAAAAATTATTTTTTTCTTCTTTAAACCAGGGGTCGAATTACGGCACTCGTGACCGTAATTTTTCGATCGAAATTATTTTTTTATTTCTGAAAATAAAACATTTAAACGGATTTTTTTCCATCAGGTATTTTGTAGTTCGGTCTTAGATTGGAAATAAAAGTTAAAGTTGGTGTTTTCATTATTAGTATCATTGTAGTTACTTACTAAAAATTCAGTTTTCGAACGACTTCACTCGATCACGAATGCCGTAATTCGGCCCCAGGTCTTTTCTCACGAATTTGTTCATCCAGATGATCCAAAAGGCTGCAATAATATTCAGAGTTGATTATTTTATCTTTCTGAAGATAATCAATCAACAAAATTCCTTTTGCATCCCAAAAAACTGATGCCATAACCTTCTTTGCTGATCGTTGTGAGTTCACCTGCTTTCGAGCTGAACAACCAGCTTCAGTCCACTGTAAACGTTCTTGTTTCAATTTAGGATCATGGTGGTAGATCCAAATCTCATTTATAAAACGATGCAAGAAGTCGGTTTTATTCCGCTTAAAATGCTCCAAATTACGCTGAGAAATTTGTTTTCAATCCAGTTTTTGTTGAATTGTTATTGTGTGCGGCACTAACTTTCCAAACAGTTTTTTCATACGTAATTCTTCATGTAAAATATGGAGTACTCGTTCGTCTGAGATGCCTATGGCATTAGCAATTTCACGCTTAGTCAAACTTGGATCTTCACTAACCATATTATGTACCTGCTCAATGATTTCTGCTGTGGTTGCAGTTTTTGGTCGTCCTTCGCGTGGATCGTCTTTAAGGCTGGTACGACCACGTTTAAATTGACCAGCCCAAAATTCAACGGTGCGTTTTGAAGGTGAGGACTCCTTATACACTTCTAACAATTGTTCATAAATTTCCTTTGCTTTTAAAGCCTTCAAAACAAAGAATCTAATGACTGCAGGATATTCAATTTTTTTCCATATTAAAAAAAATCAATGACACGTCAACTTAAAATGGCTTGTAAACAAAGAAAGAATTGACAGAATGACTTGCAACTTTGCATGTGTTCTCCGGACAGTTATACCAACTTGAGAAAAAAAAAAAAGTTTGGAGCTAGCAGTGCCATCTCTTGGTAAGCGCAGGAACTTTTCAACCAACCTGTACTTTAAGCAGAGGGATATATCCTACGATTGAAATTATAATTTATTTTTTTAAGTCTTAATAGTTTTATTAATTTTTTGAAGTTTTGTTTCAAACTAAACTAATTATTTTTAAGTTTTTATGAAAATTCGGCTTACCATGGCTGCTAAACCTTACACTCTGTACTCCTGACAGCTTACATAACTGCGTTTGCAGTTGAAAAATCTGTGCACTACATTTGCATTTAATTTAAATGCAATATATAAATAGTTATTTTTAATTATTAAAAATTAACTGACAAGTGTAGTAAAAATAAGATACAAATTTAGTAAAATTAACTGTTAAAAACTGAGAAATTAATAATAAAAAACAAGTACAAATGTATTTTTAATCGACTACAAACATAGTTAAAAACAACTGCAAATGTAGTTAAATTTTCTTACATTTAACTGTCCCATTTTACTTTCGCATTTTCAGTTATTCGATTTTAAATCTTTATATTTATTATATTTAGGAGGATCTAAACTAATTATTTTTCAAAAAAAAAATAAATATGAGAATTGTAAAGCAATAAAAAATACAAACAAAAAAAATAAATTAAAGGATAATACAAAATTGTTTAAAACAACGGAAATAATTGAAATAATTTTTCCTAAGTAAAACAATTTTAATTGCAGTTAAAATAACTATATAACCATTAAATAGTAACTGCATAAACCTTTTAAATGTATTTTTTGTGAAATTTTTATTTTATGGTAATTCGTGATTTACAACTTGCTGCGTTTTTTTTGTGTGGCTTAGGTGTAACTATTTCATACATATTCTGGTAGTACCAAGTGCTGCTGCATAAACATTTAACTACAAAGTAAACGATAGTTTAACTTTAATTTTTCAAAATGATTTTGATTTTCCCCCCTTATTGTTGTAGTTGTTGTGTTATTATTACTGTGAGTTCATTTTTTGATATTCAACATCATTACGTTGTTTTATGATGGTGATGATGATGATGATAGTCATATTTTGTGTTAAAATGATAGTTGCAAAACTAGATACTAGACATAAAGACTACAACAGCAATTGGTAATGAGTACAGATAGTTTCATTAAAATTGTGCACATATTAGTTTTACTATTCAATTTTAGTTTCTTTGAATACTTTCACAATATGTTAAACAAAAAAAAAAGATTACCTAAAAATTATGGATCTTTTTTATAAAGAATCTTTATTTTTTTTAATAGAGGCATTTTTTACGAATAAAATCGTGCACTTGTAGACAGATTGTTCTAATTTATATGCTACGAGGGCGGATCAACAAGTCCGTGACTTTTTGAATGAAACATCTTTTTTTTGTTGCAAAAACAAAATAATTTTTCAACATAATCTCCTTTTAGCTCAATACACTTATGTTTCTCCAATTTTTGTATCCCTGCCAAAAAAATAGGATTTTTCGAGGTCCATAAAATAGGCATTTGTTTGTTTCCACCAATCCATTTCTTTAGGTTTGGAAATAGGAAATAGTCACTGGGGGCTAAATGCGGAGAATATGGCGGATTCGTAGCCCAATTCATGGAATTTTGCCATTGAGACTACACACGTGTGCACCCGTGCATTATCTTGATGAAAAAGAACTTTTTTCTTGGCCATATGGGGTCGGTATTTTTTGAAATCCTCGTTAAATGGGACTAATAAGTTGGCATAATATTCGCCGTTTATTGTTATCCCGCGTGCATCCCAAAAAACTGTTGCCATCACTTTATTGGCCGACAAACTTACCTTGGCCTTCTTCGGAGCGGTTCACCCGGAAAAACCCATTGTTGTAATGGAACCACGTTTCATCCACAGTTACAAAACGCCGCAAAAACTCATTTAAATTGCGGTAAAACAACTCTAAACAATCCTTTGAAGTTGTCACACGATTACGTTTATGGTCAATTGAGAGCAAACGCGGCATCCATCTTGCAGACAGTTTCTTAAATCCAACTGATCATTTAAAATCAAAACCATACTGCCATATGAAATGCCAATGGCATCAACAATCTCACGCACTTTACTGTTCCATCGGCCAACACCATATGGTGGTTTTTGTCGACATTTTCGGGTGTATTGACCTCAATTGGCCGTCCAGAACGCTCAGCGTCATTTGTACTTGTGCGACCACAACGAAAGTCAGTAAACCACTTTTTTACCATTGAAATCGATGGTGTACTCGAAATTCACTTTTTTCCATTTTTAAAAAAATCCACGAGGTTGTATGTTTTGAACAGCTGTCATACGCAAAGTAATTGACAGTAATCTATTAACAGGTGGTACTTGATGGGAGCAATGTTGCACTTCATATATCAATAATTTCATTTCATATCAAATTTTTGTTTTGTGATTTACTCTTTGATTTGATTTTTGTATTATACAATACAGTCACCAAAAAAAGTCTGTAATGGCAACTGAAAACTTTGCTGTTATTACGGAAAGTTTTGCTAATTTGAGCACACATGACGTGTAGTACAATAAAATTAGTAGAAAAATTTGTAGCGTCTACTTAATTGTTGTATACTTTTTGTAAACCCATCTAAAAATCGAAATATATATGAGCATACATGATCATACATGGGCCTGTATATGACCATACATGGGTATACATGGTCATATACGTCCATACATTGTTCAATATATGACCATACATGATCTCATATATGATCATATATCTTCGGATCCGAAATTTGAGGGTATATGGACGTATATGATCATATAAGAGCATACATGAATAATATATGAGCATGTATGATAATACATGCACATATATCACCATATACCATCAAATTTCGGATCCGAAGATATATGATCATATATGAGATGATGTAAGGACGTATATGACCATGTATGCCCATGTATGATCATATACAAGCCAATGTATGATCATGTATGTTCATATATATTTCGATTTTTACATGGGAAGTTGAATTTAAAATCTGTGCTTAAATCAGCAAAAAAAATTAATAATATTTAGTACAAAATTTTAATTTATTTTTTTTTATCGAGCATCAAAATTTTTTATTTTATTTATTTTTTTCAAAAAATATTTAAAAAAAAATTAAAAAGGTACAAAGGCTTAAAAATCTTGAATCTTGTTAAAACATAAACAAATTTATCATTCTGTTTTAATTTGGTAATATCTGTTTTGAAAAATATTTCAGTCATTTTTTTTACTTTTAAGGTCAAATTTTAATTGTTTGTAGGTCTGATTTTTAGAACTAAAAAACTTTTTAGTGCTATTTAAGGTGGATATCCTATTTTCAGACATGAGTCGATAAATTCACTTCCGATCCCTATGTTTAATCTATGTAACATTTAAAGGCAATTTAAGTTTGTAGGTGTAAGTTTTAATTAGAAATAACATTTCCCTCAATATCCACTTTTTTAAAAATAGTAAATTTTATTGCTAATTTTGGCAAATCGGTTTTCAAAAATTTATAAATATTCTGTAAAAGTTCTGTAATTTGTAAAATGTAAGCAAAAAAATTAACTAAATAATATTTTTTTTACTAAAAATCAGTACAAAAATAGTAAAGTGGGATTAAAAACCGTTTACAAATTTTTCTACTAACTTTTTTTTCTGAGTGCATGTGGGCCCTAAATGGTTCAGCACAACAAATACTGCTTACAAAAGAGTGGTTTGGGGCATAAATACACTGATTATACGAGGGGAACTATTTAAATATTTCGGTAACTGGCAACACCAATGTCAATAGCTAAAATCTGGCAACACCATTATAAAGTTTGACATTTTTAGCAGCGTTTTGATGTACCAGTGCTATTTGTTTTGTCTACAGTGAGTTATGAAAATCAATTTGGCCAAAAAATGGAAATTTCAAGAGAAGGTTTTCGATGGATTATTTTTCACAACTTTCGACGTGGATTATCTCAACAAGAATGTGTCGACGAGCTCAGTTCTTTATATGGCGATAAAGCACTATAAAAAACCACAGTTTATCGATGGTATAGTAAATTCAATCGTGGTCGTAGTTCGGTCGCCGACGAATTCCGTGAAGGTTGTCCAAAATCGGTTGTTGTGCCACAAAACATCGATGCAGTGCGTGAACTTACATATAATGCAAGATGGTCATGTGACATATTGTGAGATAGAGGCATGAACACTTAGTTGTAAACAAAAATTGGATACCGCATAATTTATCAATCGTTCAAAAAAAAAGGCTCGCGTCTATTGGTGTAAGGAAATGATAAAAAGTTCGACCGTAGAGTTTATAGAATCGTGGCAGGTGATGAATCATGGTTGTATGCGTATGAGCCGGAAACAAAACAGCAATCGACCGTGTGGGTATTTCAAGATGAGCTAAATCCAACAACGAGAAAGAAACACAGCGAAGCAAATGGTCGCCTGTTTCTTCGACCGAATGGGTCATGTGGCCACTGTTCCATTGATCATCAAGCTGAATATTTCGAAAAACAATAAAGCAATTTTTATTTAAAAATGTTTCTTATTATTTGCTATTCCCGAAATAAAAATAGTACGCCTCGTATATAGTGCGCCAAATCTGCCTAGATTTCATATAATCTAATAAGAACTCAAATTTATCTCCAATTTTATGATTTAATTAAATTTGGTAAGGTGTATGGGTCGATTACATAGTACAACATGAAAAAAAGTTACGGGGTTCTGAAAATGGATTCTGGAAGAGGAGCAACAAAAAATATACGTGTTTCGGTGTTTTGAAAATCACATTGGAATTTTATTTTAGGGGAGGTTAAAGTTTTCCTCCTTTGGCCTGTTCGTGCAGCATATCGGTATATGAATTGTTCTTTACATTTGAGATGTAGGGTATGTTGAGCAACTTTGTAGAAAATATTAACGCAAATATTTTTGTCAAACATATTAACCCTTTATCTCTCCCACATAAGAGTAATTTTTGGCTCTATTCTAAAAAAATCGTAAAAACACCCCTAAAAAAGAGGAGGGCGGAAATGAAATTTTTTAAAAAAAAATGTTGGCCATAAAATTTTACTAGTTATGTCTGAGATTTTTTCTAGTCAGATTTTGGAATGGCCTACATATTATTACAAACAACTGTCATGCAGTAATTGACTAACTTTTTTGAGTGTATCTATTAAAAATTTTGTTATTTTCTAATCGTTTATATCATAAATGAACATCAAACTTAAACCTTTCACTGCTCTACATCAACAAATCAGTATTTTTACAAAACAATCAAATTTTCATATCAATAAATGAATTTCTATTTTTCCTTAAAATTAAAAAAAAAAAAAAAAAAAACAGAAACAAGCCTCAATACACGACATTTCAATTTAAAAGCCATTTATCATAAATGTATCTCTAACTTTATATGAAATGGAGTTACAATCATTTCTTTCACTTCCTAATCCAACACAAAAAAATAAAAAAATCATAACATAACAAAAACCCACCCAAAATTTGACAAATTTCTTAAAACTTTTTTTAGTTTTAAGTTGATTATAGTTACAAGTTTTCACTTTATTATTTAACAAAACTTTTGCTATTTAACCTTTAATTTGTTATAATTTTCTATGAACTTAAAAAAAACATGGTTTGTTTTAATGGAAGGGCGGCAGAAGGGTGGTGGCATCATACACGAGTGAATATAAGACAACAATACAGCTGCTTAAAGGCTTTAACTGAATAAATGACTGACTGAACCCTACCTTACATTAATCATTATCATACATTTATTATCTTTAACTAAATTTTACAAAAAAAAAAACTACATTACATTACATACACAGAAAAAAATTTTTTTGGACCTAAAATAATGAATATTTTCATAAAGTGAAAATATTCGAAAACATTACGCTGCTAATATAAAATAAATTCATTCCGCCAAATTTTATTTAAATCTGCTAATCCGTTTTCGAGTTTCGACCATTCCTTTAAGCACATTCTTCCTTCTTTCTGCGAGCCCTTGTACCAAATTCATATTTTTTTTTTTAAGAGGAGACCTAATTTCATGTCTATTTAATATTTTTGTGAACTATTTGAAATTTTGCTTCATTCTAAAATAATATATATTTTTTTAAATTTTTTGGACTATAACTCTCGTTTATAAACTGTACCCTAAACAAGAAAATCTTGTTAACGAAAAATTTTAAAAATTATGTTTTCTATCAAAATAGTTCAAACGTTAAGTTATAATTTTTAAAAATATAAAGTAATTCCCTTTCTTTTACTAATTTGCATTTTGTGCCAATTTTTTTCCAGTGTAACAGTTTCAAAGCAAAAAAAAAATATTTTTCAAAAGAAATAAAGTGATTACGCGTTATATATAAAAAAAAATCTAAATAAAATCACTGAGGAAAAAAAGACATTGTCAAAACATTTCAAATCAGCTCCCAAAGAAACTATTCCAATGGGTTCCCTTCGATTTTAATATAATTTTTGATAGATAAAAAAAAATAAGAGACACGTATTTCTTGAGGAAAAAAATATTGAAATCAAGCAGAAACAACATTCAATTTAGTAGAAAACAACTTTGAAATCAAAAAAATTTTTTGTGGTACTCCCTACACTACTATTCGTAGCTGGACAGTAGGTGGTAAAATAAATATATATAAAGGGTGGTTAAATTTTAAGGCCATTTGGCCGCCGCGCGACCTCGGCGGCACACCTCCATCCGAAGGTCCAAATTTTTGATGACGCTGAGGCATAATTGAGTTTTTATGTCATTAATGTGCCGAATTATCTCATCCTTTAGCTCTTGAATTGTTGCTGGCTTATCGACTTACACCTTTTCTTTCAAATAACCCTAAAGAAAGAAGTCCAACGGTGTCAAATCACATGATCTTGGCGGCCAAGATCATGTGAGATAACACGGCCATTGAATTTGTCGCGCCAAAGAGCCATTGTTTCGTTATATATCGTGCACATCCATATCTTCCAATTCGGGTCATAACAAGTTCGTTATCATCTCACGATAGCGAACACCATTCACAGTAACTGCCTGACCGGCCTCATTTTGGAAAAAATACGGCCCGATGATGTCGCCAGCCCATAAACTGCACCAAACAGTCACTCTTTGTGGGTGCATTGGTTTTTCGACAATCACTCTTTGATTATCATTCGCCCAAATGCGGCAGCTCTGCTTATTGACGAATTCACTAGGGTGAAAATGTGCCTCATCACTGAAGATGATTATCTACGAAAATTGATAATCCACTGTCGCCATTTCCTGCCACCATTCTTACCATTGACGACGTTTGGAATGGTCAAGAGGCTTTAGTTCTTGAGTCAATTGCACCTTGTAAGCTTGCATTTAGTCTTTATGCATAATGTTCATCAACGACGAGCGTGAGAGGTGCAATTGTTTGGCACGACGACGAGTTGAGGTTTACGGCTCTTCAGCCACATAATCGCGAACAGCAGCAATATTTTCTGCAGAACAAGCTGTAGGAGCATGCACTGGTGTTTTCAAATTTTTGCACGATTTTTCTGATTGTACGCACATGAATGAATCCATGAATTCTTGTTCACACGCTACAGATCGCAAATACAGGAAGGGGCAAAAATTAACATTTGATTTTCTTTCTTTGTTTAAAGTGAAAACTCATTTATTACTTTTTAACTGATTATGTTTACTCTCACTTTTAAATTTTATTTTAATTAATTGTGGGAAATTATGTCCGACATATAGTCGCTGTCGGCGTTGATGGGCTCTTCTGGTTAAATTTTGGATAACTGTGCGCATCATTTGTGGTGTCACGTTGTCAATTTAAGTCCGAATGCTGCTCTTTAACTCCTCTAAGCTGTGGAGCTTGTTTGCGACTTCAAAAATCACCAGACGAAGAAGTCTGGGACAAGCAAATCGTGAGATCTGTCTGACCAAAGGCGGCTTTTAATAACTTCACGACAGTTACGGGAGGAATTTCATCACCTCTTTGTGGGTTACCAGAATTTACATTCTTTTAAGGACTTTAACCAATAAAGGATTCGAGCCCGTCTGCTACGCACATGAGGTGGGGATACTAGTGAGGGGAAAGGATTCGACTTATTTATGTAATGACTGGGGAACATCTAGGGGATTGAATGTGAACCCGGATAAGGCCGAGTTTTGTCTGTTTAATAGCTAAATGAGCGGGTTACAATTACCTCTCCTATTTTCCGTGGTTTGAACATTGTAATTAAGGATAGTGTCAAGTACCTGGGTGTTGATTTCGATAGAAAACTCTGCCGGGGTGACCATATCCAGAGTAGGATTACCAAAGCTTACCATGTGGGCTATGTGTAAAGGAGCAGGGAGTTCTTATTTAGGATTGAGCCCAGGAATGACCCACAGGCCGTAGGCCCGTGTACCCTACCCAGCATCAGAGAGTCCTTAAAATCTGCCAGGCTATCACATTTTGGATATGGCATGTGATAGGGTGGCGAAACAACGTGTATTGGCGGACTACTATTTTCTTATTCCTGAGAGGAACGGTGGAGGGATGAAGGTATATTGGCTTCAAAATGGACGGAAGAGCTGGTTTGGGTTTCCTTTGTGAAGATCGGGGAATAAAGTGTGCTTTTCACATCCGGACCACAACACTGTATTTCAGGTGTAGGGTGTTGCTATTACTGATAGTCAGGCTGTGGTTAGGGTTCTGTCAGTCTGTAAAATCGAAAACAGTTTTGGACTGCAAGAGGATGATAAACGCTTTATCTGTTAGGGGTCGCCTGAGATTGATATTAGTACCTGGACACTGTGGAGTCGAGGAGAGTGAGACGGCTGACGACCTGGCCAGGGATGGACTCTGTTAACCCTCAAAATCCGCAACGTTTTCTGATGACGAAAACGGAGCTTGGACAATGGGCCACTAACATGCAAAAGAAGATCTGAAATTGTTATAATGATGGTGCGATCACGAAAATCATGTAGAGCAACCCGGACGTGAATAAGACAAGGGAAACGGTAACTGGCTTACATGATGGGAATTCTCACAGGCCACTCTTCAATACGATCACACCTTTCTAAATTGGGATGGAGTGACTCTGTGATATAAGACCCTGGAGCACTTCCTTTGTTTTTGCCCGGTTTCGCGATAAAACTGCAAATTATATTAGTTTTTTACTGTGGAATACCCTCTATCAGCCAAAAAAAAAAAATATATGAATTTTTCAATTGCAATACCCTCTATCAACCATATTTCGGCGAATAACATAAAATATTTTATTATTGTTATACGTAGGATTCAGTAGTCATATTTAATAAATATTGTAGAAGATAGTTTGAAAAAATGTAGCAGGGTTCATAGAGAGTATTCCACATAAAGTTTAGATGTGAACCAACTATAATTTCTTATACATATCTTCTATTCGAAAGAAATAAACATATGCGTCCGTAGTGATTGACAATCATTTAGCTCGCAGAGATCTCATCATTTTAGTTTCCTTGTTAGACATAAGTTAGTCTTCTAATAAACAAATGTATACCCCTTGAAGCCATTCTTCACATGAATGTTGTATGTTATATGTTACAATTTAATTTGAAATTGTATGCTTTTGGTCTTCTTTAACAACATTTTAAAGACACAAAAACTGAAGAAAAAATAAAACCAAATATCCATTCGCTGAGCGATTGTTTATCTATCGGTATCTATAAATTTAAAATATGAACAAGAAAAGAGTTTAAAACTTAACGCGAACAACAACAAATTTGAATGAAAGTTTTAATTTTATTTGGGGTATGTTTGTACATTGTAACATTTCACTTTATAGGCCGTACAATATGTATATATATATATATTTTGTTGTATATTTTTTTCACTATGGCATATTGTGTTTAAGATGTTACTTTCTAAGCAGAAAATATACAATACATACATATATGAAATTTCTTTTATTTATAGTTTTTTTAGCAAGATTTTTAAAAAGTAATTAGCCCAGAATCTAAAAATATTTTTTTTGTGTGGAAAGTTTCTAAACTCAAAATTTTTTCAAAAGAAAACTTTCGCAAACTCTTGTACGAAAAAAAAAATGTATGCCCATCGAAAAGGATTCCAAAAATTTCCTAAAAATTAAATTAAAATCTACCAATTTATTATACAACAAAATTCCCAACGCTCTTATGTGTAATTTCCTCTGTCAGAAAAAAAAACCAGCTTAGTCCATTTTATAGCACGCGATACCATGAACCCATTGAGAAACGAGTTTGATGAGCAATTAATCTCACGTTTTCGAACAGTTCATTGGCCGCCAAGATCATGCGATTTGACCCCACTAAACTATTTTTTTGTGGGGATACGTGAAGTCTCTCGTGTACAGGGACAAACCAGCCACAATTCCAGCCACGAAAGACAAGATTACAGCTGCCATTGGTGAGATACCGGTCGAAATGCTGGGAAAAGTATGCCTAAATTGAAGCTCACGGATGGAAATAGTTGAACGCGTAGTTTCGCTTGAACTAAATTTTTGTATTCCTTCAAAGTACATTTTGGCTAAACCTAGACATAAGTGTTGGTTTAACAAGACGTGCAAAACTGCAGTGAGATCCAGGAAGGAAGCTTTCAGTAATTGGCGCGTGTATAGAAACGTTCATACTGATCTGCTGCTCTAAGAGGCGAGAACAGAATATGCCAAAGTACTAAGACGTGAAATTCATGTTCGTGATAAAGTTCTTGCTGCTTCTCGAGCTTTGTTAAAAGAGTACAGAATAATGCTAGTTTCTCTTTTCTAATTCCAAATATTCATTGACCCTGTTGTTAAAGCCAACCTTCTGGGTGAATTATTTGCTGGCAGTTCGTTTCTACCGAAAAGCAATCAACCACTGCACAAGCTCGATAGAGTATCCCATACTATGCCTAAGATATTATTTCGCGCTCGTGTCGGTACTGGTAAGTACCAGAAAACAGTGCTATCGCGTCCATTGGCAACCCTCTTCAACATTTCGTACCGTATGGCTTTTTTTTCTTTGTGTTGGAAGGTTGCCAATCCCTAAAAAGGGATTGTCTAACAACCCTGGCAATTACTGCCCAATTGTGCTCTCGAAGGTTATAGAGAGCATGGTTGTTAATTATGTGGACACCAATTCACCTCTCAACGATCGACAATATGGTTTTAGTAGTAACTATTATACGGGAGAACAGAAAACGTTTCTTTCGGAACGTTCGAGTCGGGCCATTCACAGATTTGCTGAGAGCAACGTGTTTGCTCTAGATACTTCCAAGGCGTTTGATCGGATGTGACATAGAACACTCGTGTGAAAACTATTGCTATTGATATCGGTGATGACTTCTCTAAGAGTTGTTATAGATAGGGTCTCGTCCAATGTGTTTAGGTTAAATGCAGGGTACCGCAGAGTTCCCTCTCCCCTCTTTCGTATCTTTTAAACGATTTCCTCAGTCAGACTTGGAATCCTATCTACTTTTTTGCAGAGTAGATCATAGACCAAGCCTTGTCGTGGCTGGGGGCAAAAGGTACATTATGAATGACACACTAAATCAGGACCTAATGACAATCTCTGAGTTGGGACGGGTAAATAGGCTTAATTTTAATGCATGCAATTATTGTTGACCCAGATGGCTTCGGGACCACCAATGCCATCTGTATACATGGGTGGTATCAACATTAAGCAATTTAAAGCTCTTGATATTCTGGGCATGAGAATTCAGTGTGTAGTCTGTTGGAATTAGCACGTATTGGAAGTGCCAAAAAAGGCAAGGAATACTTCACCCACTTCTGATTTTCTACTATTTTAACAACTCCCATATATGTCCTGCCCATTATATATTTTGAAGTTTCTGGACCGAGTACAAACGTCATCAATAACAGTAGGTTATCCATTGACTCATTGGAGCATCGTCTTAATGTGGTTGTGTAACACTGTTCTATCGATACTACCTTGGAAAAAGTTCGGCTGAGATAACTGAATTTATCCCTAGGGCTCGCGTTTTCATTTGCAACACACGTTTGTCCAGTAGATCTCATAACGCATTATACAGAAAACCACCTGTATGTGGATTAGACTTCCAGCAGATGTCTTTCCTGATATGTAATTACTTACAATTTGGAAAGATTTAAGGTAAACGTCCACAAACACTACTGCCTATTTCCTCCTTCTCATAACCTATTTTCTGATATAAACACAATGTACTGCTTTAGTAGGAAGCATCCCCTTAGTGTTGGCCTACTGTTAAAAAAACAATCGGTCCTTTTTCGTATTTTCTCAAATGTGGTACCGTTATCGGATTTTTTTAACTTTTTAGCCTTTTCTAGGTGTACCTCAAACCTAGATAAAATATTTATTGCAATTTAATTAAAATCATTAAGGATGTTATTAAAAGTTTTACATTTTTTTAAATATGTTATATCTGGCCCCTCAGGTGCCTACGACGATTAACATTAGAGGATTAACTTATTATATTAAAATTACTTATTTTTGTTTAAAACTTGCTTTAAATGGTCTGGTGAAAAAAAAAACAACTAAAAAGCCAACTTAAAATACGAGTAATAAAATACCTAAAATTATATTATGTAATTCCAACATACATCGTCATTATACGCTTATCGTATTTTGGGTCCAAAAAATATAAACCGTTTGAACGGAGGTGGTGCGGAAGTGGTAAGGGGCCACGCTGTTTTTTAGTTTTATTTTTTTTAAATACAATAAAAAACTAAACACAGTTAAATGCCGAAAAAAGGGGGCACGACAACGACTGGTCGTTTTTAGTTTGGTTGATTGTCTCGTTTTTTTTCTGTTACCCCAAAACATGATAGTGAGTAAGCTTTAGCTAAAGCTGCTGCGACAAACTGATATTATTTCAACTACAGAATTAAGTAATTAACCCGTTAAGGTAATGAAAAATTCAAAAAGGGAATAAAGTTTGCATATGTTTTATTATAAATGTGACTTTTGCAAGTACATAATAAAATTTGAAATTAATTTAAGCTTTCAAATGATATAGAGATATTATGTTCCCCCTTTAAAGCAGCCCTGCTTTTATCCACTTTTTATATTTTAAACTACCCAGCAAAAAAAAAGTAGCAAAAGAAGAAAAAAAGAAGCAGTGATTTTGATTCCGGTGTTGTGAAAATTTGGATCGGAACCAATGATTTTTACATAGGGGTGTCATAGGGTGGAAGTTTTCTTTTATGATCCTTTTTCATTGCTTCTAAAGTCCTTCTTATGGTTTAGTGAATAATGAGATCTTTTGATGTTCCCAAACAAATTTTGAATTTGAAATTTAGATTTTAACAGGACATCAGTAATCGACCTGATTTAACTGGCACTTATGTTGTTGTTTCCCATATAAAGTTTGAATTTAACTGTTGGTTAAATTATAACGGGACATTCAGTAATCGGGCATTATTTATTAAATTACTCTATTCGAAGTTCCTGCAATTTTTAGTACAATAATTTTTTGCTTTTCATAGCAATAATAACTACGATTTTTAGAATTTAAAACCTCGTAAATTGCACGTTAAAAATTGAAACAAAGCACTTAAACTTAAACCATAGTTATAAGTTTCAAATTTTATATAAAAATATATACGATTAATGTTTAACTTTGGTTGTTTTTATTTTAAAATAAGTTACCCTTCATACATTAGAAAAGTGTTAAATTTCATTAAAAATTACATTTTTGAAGTTGTGAAAAAGAACTGCCTTAGAAGAGGAAAATCAGAACTAAACGATACTTTAGAATCAATGAAAGATTAATTCCTTAAGAATCACTTCCATTTATTTTTGCTGGGATAGAAAATATAGTTGTCTATTTTTTATTTAACATATCGTATTTAGGCTATGGTTTAGAAATAAGACAGAGGCAAAGTCGAAATTTCATAAAATTATGAAATAATAATTAAAAAAAAATTCCAAAATTTTCCAAAAATATTAAAACACCCGAAAACGTTGATTATGAATACCAATTATAAGAAATTCTATTCTTTGGTAATAAATTTATAATTTTGTCCGAACATCTCCCGCAGCGTTCCGGCGGAATACGCTGTAATTCTTAACGCTTAACTCGAAAATGCTCAGGGAATTTTTAATGAAATTTGCACAAAATTAATAATTTTTAAGTCCGTGACTTTTTGAATGAAACACAGTTTTTTCGCAAAAGAAAATTTATTTTCAACATAATCTGCTTTTAGCTCAATACACTTAGTCCGACGTTCAATAATTTCATCGTTGGAGCTAAATCTCTTTCCACCGAGCAATTTTTTTTGGTTGGAAATAGGAAATAGTCACTGGGGGCTAAATCGGGAGAATAAGGCGATTAAGGGGGCAGTTCGTAGTCTACTTCATGGAAACTAAGCTGTCACACGATACCGTTAGTGGTCAATTGTGAGCAATCGCGGCAGCCATCTTGCGAAAAGCATTCTCATACCCAAGTGATCGTTCAAAATTTAAAACCACTGAGCTATGTGAGATGCCTCTGTCTTCTACAATTTATCACACATTCAATCTCCGATCGGTCAACACCATATCGTGATTTTTTTCAATTGTTTTGGGTGTAGAGACGGTTTTTTCGCAAAAAATAATGTTTATTTAGCACTCGAAATTCACTTTTTGCCACTTTTTGTATGTTTTTGACAGCTGTTAAACGCAAAGTAAATGACGGAACTTGCTCAAAATTTGATAGTAGTCTATTAAAAGATAGGAGCAGTAACTACGAGGGAAGTTCGAAAAGTCGTAAGTAAGAAAATATATTGAAATTTCGTAAATTTTCAAAAGCAAAAAACCGTTACAATACTAAAACTCCAATTCTTCATATGTAATTATAGCTGTACTTTTGCTCTTAAGTATTTTAAACAAATCTATATTAAACCGATTAAAGTTATATTAACTTTTTTTAAATGTATAATTTATTCGAAATAATTTACTATCATTTACCATTTTTTTTAGTTTCATTTATTTTTTTTTATTTGTTTGAAATTTAATATAAATTTACCCACAAAACGGAAACTTGTGGTTTATTTGTGTCCGTAACAGTTATTACAAATTTAAATTTTGTTTGCTGTCTGTTTCAAAAAAAAATATTCAAAAAATTTCAATTTGTTTTTTTATTTAAATTGGTTGTATAAATACAAAATTTTTTAATACAAATTACAAGAACTTCATAAACACACATACATACACAAACACTTTCATACATTTTGTATTGTACAAGTATATTAAAAAAAAAACAAAAAATACAAAAACAGAAATAATTTCAAATAAATGAGAAAAACATTTATTTTTTAGGGATTGGTAGGTAAAATTTTGACATTTATTTTAACTGATTATATCATTTGTTTCTTACGGATGTGTCAGTTGATTAATCAACATTTAAAAATAAATAACAAATGGCATTTAATTTAAATGAAAATTAAGTAGACCGGTTTTTAAATGAAATATCATTTCTTTTAAATGATATTTTCAGTTATTTTAACTTACAAACTTTTTTAAGTGCAGCAGTTAATGTTCACAATATTTCCGGTATAATGGAAAGTGTGTCAGTAAAATATTTTAGAACGTTGTTCAAAAAAGTTACACTGGAAGTCAAAATGTATTCACGTTTAGTTTTGAACATTGACAATTATCCAACTAGTTCTAGACCGATTTTAATCAAAAGCTTGTATAAATCTGTATACAAATAATAAACATGACAGACGGACTGATGGACGGAAATAGTTAAATCGATTTAAAAATGAATTTGAATTGGGATCTAAATCCAATAATTTTTGTTACGTTAACATCAGCATAAACTTATACAATGTTTCCGGTGTGTAGGGTATAAAAATTAGCTCTCTAGTTTTTGAGGTCGCCAAATATGATTCTATCTTAAAATTTTCAGTAAATCAAGCCCATAATAGAGAATAGAGGAGTACAAATAGATTGAGGATCGATTAAAAAAATATAATATCCAATTTACACTGAAACGTTAATCTAGCAAAATTTGGATTTACTGTTTGAATCTATTTGTTTAACATTAAATCCAACTTTTATTGTAAATACTATTAATTTAATAAAAACTCCGTGTGTTTCTCACATAAAAAAACGCTAAAACGCTGCCGTAAAAATATTTTGATGCTGTCAACAAATTTTTTTTTTTTGTCAACCATATCATTTTCCATGTTAATCTTATGCTGGATCGGTATTGGCTCCACCCTGGTATCTTAAACTGATAAAGGTTATCTTTGAACTGACAAAAATCAAAATCTAAACGATGAAAATTAACAAAGTGAATTAACTTTAATCAAGTAAAATAATTTCGCAGTCAAAACGATTCATAAAAATAACATAGAAAATTTGTTGGAGTCTTCTAATCACAGTAAAAATGGCGGATACAAAATATCGGCCGTGAGATGCATATAAAAACACGTTTGTAAATTGATTTAGGCCACTGATTACAAATCTGAAGTATATAAGTTCCTATTGGACAGGGACGAAATCTACATATTGAATTTTATTGAATTCGTACATATTTACATGATTTTATATATCCATATGATTTTTTTGAAATACCAACCTTAATGATAATTCGTTTAATAGTGAACAAGTTGCAGCTGTTTTATTGACGCTACTTTTGCGATTTTTAAAACAATGAATTCAAAGAAATTTCGTGTGTTCCCCATTGGGAATGGGGAAAAACACCGTTCAAACCAAAGTTCGGCTTTATAGGTAGCAAAGTTATTTGCTAACATTAAGTGTGGTTGAACAAACACCGATGACGTCAGACCAGAGCGACCAAATAGGTGGTGATATCGGTAAAGATTAAAAAAGTTCTGAAAATTGTTTTGGCAGACTGTAAAGTGAAGTTGCAGGAGATAGCTGATATCTTAAAGATATCGAAGCAAGAATATTTGTCCAAAGCTGTTTTCGAAATGGGTGCTGCCTTTGTTCACAATCACAAGACCAAAACAACAACGGCTCAATGATTCTGAGAGCTGGCCAAATTGCACGAATTACACTTTCGATTGCTTCCGCACACACCTTTTTCGCTAGAATTAGCTCCCAGCGATTTTTACCTGTTTTCAGACCTCAAAAAAATGCTCGCTGGAAAGAGATTTCATTTGAATAAAGAGGCGATTGCCAAAACAGAGGCTTATTTTGAGGCCAAAGATAAATAATTTTATAAAAAACGTATCGAAATGTTAGGCTTTGAAGTGATTGTATCGCCCTTGAACAAGACTCTATGTTGATGAATAAAGTCAAATGTTGCCAAAAAAAAAATTGTTATTTTATTGGTTTCGTAGGATACCGTCCCGATGTGTTATACCCAGAAAACAGATTTGTTGTTTGCTACAACTGAAAATTCGATTGTCGCAACCCCAATTAAGTTGTTTCAACTGAATGGCTACAATCCAATTTCAGTTGGGACATCAAAAATGTGATTGTGACAACCAAATTTTCGGTTGCAGCAACTTAATAATTTGGTTGCAATCAAATTCGGTTGGAACAACAATTTTTTTTTGTAGCTGCATTCGCACTTAGCCTCCATATAAACCCACTGTTACGGGATTTTGTCCGAGCGCCCAGTTTTTACAAGACTTATAACATTAAATTCATAAGCACAAATGTATTAAATTAAATCTTCTTTATTGTATGAATTTGATATGTTTAAATTCCTGGTTAAAATACAATTTTTGTTATAAATATAAAGAAATACAAAAATTTATTATTTATACATGCTTTTTTGGTATAAAAACCCAGCGCGAAATTATACATATATTTTTAAAAAATTTCTTCACAAAAAACGAGATGAGTGTGATACTGAATGGCAAATAACAATGGCTGTACAATTAGTCGACAATTTAAGACATAAAAAAAATGCGCTAAAATACAGCTTGGGATTTTTATGACTTTTGACATTACGTTATTTGACAATTAGATATAACAAAAAGAAACAAATCGATAAATATATTACACAAGTAAATTGATATCGAACTGGGTGACAGTGGCGGTAACACCCACCTAAACGATATCTGTTTGTTTTTAATAGGCTTTTTACACTGAACAACATCTTTGTGAAACGCGTGGAAGATGTTGAAAACGTGAAACATGTATTTAGATTGGCAACATCTTTCATCTGCCATTTATTCAGCTGTCAAAAAATAAAAAAAGACGAATAATTTTTGTTAAAAATAAAAAATGGATTTATAGAAAGCATTAATCATTGGAGTAGTTGTTGGTTTGCAAGAAAAAAAAACCCAAATTTTAATGCAGTTCATTGAAATATTAAAGGTCATTCTGAAACAAGATGATGATAAAGAATAATTTTTGGTAGACATAAGAAGGAAATTCTTACATGTGCGGCTCATTTTCCTTTGTTGAATAATTTTTTTTTGGTTTATTTTCTGCAATGTCAGTTTGCTAGTGATGGCACAAAGAAAATAGATTTTTTTTTGTAATTTTTTTAGTGATAACACTTAAAATAACGAAAGATGTAAGATAGAACAAAATGAGAAAGGATCATCTTTTGTAGATGTAGAAGTTTTGGCCTGTATAATTCTTATGGGAAGATGTTAACATCTTTACAAATTGATGAAAGATGCAGCTCAGTGGAAAAAGGCTATAACTATATTTTTTTTAATAATTTCGTTCAGATGTATTTCTATATTTTCCGCCATTTTCATAAAAAATTATCAGCCAAAATTTAGACCGCTTAACGAAATTGTATCCCAATTAGACTTTAAATTTTGTACTAATTTTATTATTGTTTTGAAATTTGTTCTCGTTTTAAAATAATTGCTTTTTTTACTTTAGCTAAATTTCAATTTTGGCACTTTGTAACAATTAGTGTAAAAAATAGTAAATTAAGCTTTATATAAAAAAATTAATTAATTTCGAATTATAAAATAATTATATGATGCATTTGCTTAAAATTTTATGAACATTCATCTAGTGAAGGTCTTGCCGTCTTGAGGGTTAAAAATTATTATTTATTAAAAAGAAATAAAAGAACTTATAGAAAAAGTGAGTTAGGGAATGTATTTGATATTTAATAAAAAAAACACAATACTTTTATTCTTAATTAAAAATCAAATCAAATGTATTTACTCACTTAATGGGTTAAAAGCAACACCATTAAATTAAAACATATAGTCGAAGAGTTAAAGCAGCTACGTCATTTTTTGGTTAAAGCCGTTTTTTGATATAATTTTTTTTTTTTTGCATAAACATTAAAAAACTAAAAATAAATTTAGTTTCTTTTTAATATTTTTTTTTTGTATTTTTGTATTTTTGAATACAACAAAATTACAAATTTATGTAATATAATAAAAACCAACAACCAAACATTGCTTTGTTGTTATCTTCGTCGTCTGGTTGGCCCCATTGATAGGATACATGCAGCTGTTTAACACAAACCATTGTACACAAATGATAATAAGTAGTGATCGTAAAATGTTGAATTTCATATCGATGGTCATAGGTTGACAGTCATGTTACTACTGGCACAGTTACTTTTCCATCATACTGATGTCATTTGGCATCCTCACCTCAAGTGATAATTTTAACTTGGAGTTATGTGTGGCAACTTATGATATACATTTTTTAAAAAGTTTCTTATATATACGTATTTTTTAAAGTTTTTATTTTGGCAAATAAAAAAAAAATAATATTAAGATCAACTTTCTTTTGTAAATGGAGGGTACTTTAGTTTTGCTTAAAACATAATTTTATTGTTACGTTTTTAATTTATGATTTTTTTGTTTTTTTTTGGTTGTCTTTAACATCTGTACTCATCGTATTTTATAGTTTATGAACTTCTTTTTTGAATAAATTTTTTGGAAGGGAGCTTCCAGCATTAAAAATAACTTTATAATGAAGGTCTACGTGTTTTCATAATTTTTTTTTGGGTAGCAATCGATTTTTAACTTGGGCTAACATTGTTCATAATGTCAGCCACCAGTTAGCCGCAGCATGGAAAAATGCTGCTAAATTATTGCTTTATTGAGTTTTAAAATGAATTTTAATGTTTTTTTTTTATATTGTTGTTGTGTATTTATGGTTAGAGTGATGATGATGATAATGACGACGCCCTAATTTCGCTAAATTACCACACAAAATAAATCAATTAGGAGCAAATATTATAAAAAAGTTAACACATACCACGTATTTGTGAAACGCTTAAATTTTAAAATGTTAATACAAATAGGCTGGAATTAGTTTTAAATGAAAAAACCCGCAAACATGTATTTTATGATATCGTGTTTTTTTTGTAATGCGATGTCTTTTTAGTTTTAATCATTAATGAAGGTTAAATATGAGAAGAGTTTTTTTTTTCATAAAGAAAAATATCAGTGACTATAAAAATTTTAATAACAATAAATCATAAAATTTCAATTTTGTGAAAATGAATTTCCCATCTAAAAATCGAAATATATATGAGAATACATGATCATACATGGGCCTGAATATGATCATACATGGGCATACATGGTCATATACGTCCATACTTTGTTCAATATATGACCATACATGATCTCATATATGATCATATATCTTCGGATCCGAAATTTGAGGGTATATGGATGTATATGATCATATACGAGCATACATGAATAATATATGAGCACGTATGATAATATATGCACATATATCACCATATATTCTCAAATTTCGGATCCAAAGATATACGGTCATATATGAGATCATGTATGGACGTATATGACCATGTATGCCCATGTATGAACATATACAACCCCATGTATGATCATGTATGTTCATATATATTTCGATTTTTACATAGGTTAAAAAATCTTCAAATACTTAGTATTTAATCAAATTCCTAATTAGTTTTTACTTCAATCCAAATTTTTGTTAACCCTCTAAACGGCAAGAACGCCTCCAGGAGGGCTTCAGGAAATGGGTATTTTTTTTTTTATAAATTTACCAAATATTATGTCAAAAAAATTTATAGGAAGGCGATAAAATATCAAAATTTTGTAAAATTTTCAAAAAACAATAATTATTTTGAGTCGAATACCCACACACCCACAAAAATGAACTAGAATTTAAAAAAATTAACTTAATTGGAGGAAAAATTAAAATGATAACGGCGCCAAAGACACTTTTTACCAATATTTAATAAAATTTTTCTTGAAATTAAGAAACAAATTTTATTTAACATTTGATCAAAATTTCTAAATTATAGAAAAAAGTTTCCTATTAAAAACTAAAGTTTTATTAGAAAATAGTCAAATTTCCTCCTAATTAGTTCATATACCATTATAAATTTTACTTTTAGTTAGGAAATGTTTTCTTGGTTTTAAGAAAAAATTTATTTTATTTAAGTTCATTAGTTATTTTTGTTTTTTGCTAAAAACTAGGACTTAACTTCCTAAAAATAAGAAAATATTTTCAAACATCAAGTTAAATAGCACTTTTTTTAAGTAAAAATTATACTTAAATTTGATAGAAAATTTCTAATAAATATGAAACTGTTTCTTTGTGTATTTTCACACTTCGAAGGACTTCCGCTTTGTGAGGACACTGCTTTAAACAAGAGTATATATATACATTTTTGTCTTTAAGTTAAATCAAATTATACTAAACTCATGTATTAAAAATATAAATTAAACTTCCTAAGCAAAAAGGTAAACAAATTAAAAAAATGTACTGCAGGATATCCTGAAACGATATAAATTGTGACAAAGTCAGATTCTTTTCGTAGTTAATTAACGGTTCTTCTTGAGAGAAATACAAAAAGGGACGCCCTAAGTGGCACAAGGCATCTATGGCTAAGGAACATTGGGGGTCCTTTGTCTTCTTAAATTAACTTATTTAAGGAAATTGGTGCAAAAATACAAAGTATCACAACTGGACATTTCTTGTTATTATTGGAAAATAGAAAAAATTCATAAGTTTATTTTATGGCATTTTAAGCTTAAACTTTATTTAACATATACAAATTTTGACTTTTTTTTATTATTAACTGAACAAAATTCGATAAATAAAAAGTTTAATAGGCGCAAGGTCAATTATAGGAAAGTCATTATGTCGGAATGTTTAAAATGTGGTTGCGATATTTTATATTGTAGTCAGCAAACAAATTTATTACATAAAAGCGCAAATTCGAAATTTTTTACCCTTTGCTAACAAAATTTTAAAATATATTTTAAGCTACTTTTAAGTTTGGCACGACCACGAACCAAAAATTACAATCATGCACGATAAATTTTTTTAAAGGATACTTTTTTCTTTTAACAATATTTTATTTTTTAAACCAGAAAAATTAACTAGTTTTTTATTTTTAAGCATTTATTTATTTATATTAATCATATAATTACAATGTTAAAAAAATTTACTAGTTTTTTTTTTAATTTATCTCAAGAAATTTTTAGGAAAAAAAAATCATTTACCTTAATTTATTATTTCGCAAAAATTAGAAAACTTTTACTTAAAACAAAAATTATTTTTTATTAAAATTTTTAAAATTTATCAGAACTAAGTGGCATGAAAATATTCCCTAGAAATAGTTCATCAGTTTCAATCAAATGAATTTTTATTATTACATAGAGAAAAATATAATACTTGTTGTTATTAATTGCCTGAACTAATTTTTAGAAAATAATTTTTAAAAATTAGAAAATGGTGGACTTAAAATCTGAATTTAGAAATAGCTTTCTAAAATTTAGTTAATTTTTCAGCTCGCGAAAAAAATTAACACTCATTAAATTCATGTACTTTCTCATTTTGAGACACATTTTTTTAACTAAATGGGAGTAAATGATGTTCTTTTTTTTTACTTAACTTAGTATGCAAATTTCTTAAAACTAAGATGCTTTCCTTAAAAATTAATACATTTTTATTAAACATACTTTGTTTTTCCTAAAATCGAGAAATATTTCTTAGGAAAGATATGATCTATTTCTGAATATATAAACTATTTCGTTTTTACCTAAACATAGGAATTTTTTATTCATTTTAAGAAAAAATTTTCTAAATAAAATTTGACTTAAATTGAGGAAAAATTTTAAACTATTTTAAAGGAAATTTTGGATTAATTTTTAATTCCTTTTTTTTTAGTGTTTCTTTAATGTAAACCGTTAGGACATAAACACAGGCACAACTAAAAATATTTCCCTTTAGTTGAAACAAAATTGATATGAATTGGGCTTCCATTTATGTATTGATAACTCAAAATATTTACAGTCAAGGAAAAAAGTCTACATACACCCTACAATTTTGAAGTTTTAGAGATTAGCGATAATTTAAAAAGGTTTTATAGCAATATTTAAGGCATGTATAGTTAAAGAAAAAAAGATATGAAAATATAATATAAGATAGAAATTATTAGGGAAAAACATAATAATTAGCAGGAAAAAGTCTACATACAGCGTGGCAGCACCTAACATCAAATGGAAAATTAAAAACAAAGAAAAATGAATAACCGTTAACTTTGTCAATTTATGTAATATTTTTCATTGAGCTAAAGATCTTTTATTTATAAAAAAATAATTATAAATATTTATTTATCCCAATATTTCGTCACCACATTGGGTGACTTCTTTAGGGGAAATTGTTTTTTATAATTAATTTTTTTTGTAAGAAAGAAGAAATATTGGGATAAATAAATATTTATAATTAATTTTTTTATAAATAAAATATCTTTAGCTCAATGAAAAATATTACACACATCAAGAAGATCGAAGAAAACTAAAATAATTTGTCAATTTATTAAATTTACAAGTTTTACAATCGTTTACGTTGACAAAGTGATAACCTAAGAAGATATTATTCAAATTTTTATCCTTGAAAATGGAAAATTGGAAATCTCCGAAAGGAAAATAAATCTTATCGAGAAATTGCTAAGATCGATAAATTAAGTAGTGCTACTGAAATTGTGATAGTACCAATAGTACCGAAAAAAAGCCATGATCTGGTAGACCCAAAAAGCTTTCGAGACTCGATGTTAGCAGTACTTTTAAGGTAGTCAACCAGGATCCGAAAATAAGTGTCCCAAAATTGGCGGAACACATCGAAAAATTTTTCAATATAATTGTTACTCCACGAATAATAATAAACGTTTTGCATGGCAATGGTTTTAAAATTAGATTAGCACGCAAAAAAACACTAATTTCAGCGATGAATCGTAAACTTCGCATTGAGTTTGCTAAAGCACATCTGGAAGCGTGTTTTATTTACCGACGAAAGTAAGTATAACATTTTCGGAAGTGATGGCCGATCCAAAGTTTTGAGAAAACCAAACACTGCACTTGACCCAAAGAATATCATACCTACAGTTAAACATGGTGGGGGCAATGTTATGGCTTGGAATGAATCGTTGGGTTTTTGTCGAAGGTAATATGGACCGCTATTAATATAAAAACATATTGGAACAAAATCTAATGGCATCTGTTGATAGCTTGGATCTAGGAAATCAATGGATTTTTCAACAAGATAAAGACTCAAAGCATACTGCACACGTAGTTCGAGACTGGCTTCTTTACTATGCCCCAAGACAGCTGAATTCACCACCCCAGTCACCGGACTTAAACCCAATAGGGCACATATGGGACGCTTTGGAAAAATTGCTACGAAAATTCGACATTAGTAGCCGTGAAATAATAAAAACGGCCCTTATTCATTATTTATAAACATTTTTTTTTTTATTTTCTTCGCAAACTCTGTAAAACCCATAAATCGAAGGGTTCTTAAGAACCTAGTTACTCTTTTATCAAAAAAAAAGGACACAACTGTGTTTTTTTGTGTGTGAAAGAGTAGAGAAAATGATGTAAGATTTTTACAGTGGGTAGTTATTGTTTTCTTGCAAAAAGTCCAAATTGAGAGTTGACGCCCTTTATATAAACAAGTGCGATATGTAAGTTGACTGAAAAAATTTGATAATTAACACAAAGTCAGATTGAAGCCTTAATATTTTAAAATAAGTCTCTTCTTTGGTCGAAGGACACACAGAATTCTATCATGATACGAGGTCAATAAGTCCGTGACTTTTTGATTTGAGCATTGAGGTGAAAATGACAAATGACAGTTTTCATGACAAAAATCCATGAATCGCACCTTCCTCCGCCCTAATCTCCGTATTAAGGCTCGAGTGACTATTTCTTGTTTCCACACCTGAATAAATGCCTCAACGGAAAGAGATTTAACTATAACGATAAAAATCATCTCACAAACTAATACCTTATCTTATTTTTTGAAAGGGATACAAAAAAGTGGAGAAACGTTTGACAAAGTGTCTAGAGCTCAAAGGGACATAGTCTCCCTTTGATTTTTTTCAAATACCTGTGATTCATGCAAAAAGTCACCCACTTATTGACCCGCCTTCGTATCAAAATTAAAAAAAAGCATTATTATGATATGAACTCAATATTAAAAAAATAAATATTTTATTTAATTAAAAAATTAATTAAATAAATTAAACATTTAATTGAAACCACATTTTATTTCAAACAAAACTTCTATTGAAAATCTTTGGGCAATAATTGTTTCTGTCTTGTGTTATTTAAACATACAATTTTTAAATTCCTCGAAATTTTTATATGAAATTTTCTTACCAATCTCATTTTCAGTGACATCTTTCAAAACATTTAAACATTTGTTTATTTATCTTTCAACAAAACGTTACTTTTCCTTTTAAAAATTAACTTAATATGATACTTATCTTGTGTAAAAGATTCTTAATAGTCTCCTCACTAAAACATACCACAAACATAATTGTGGTTCTTTTATTCATTTAACTAATTTGGGCATTAAATATTTCTATATAAAATAAAAATCTTTAAATGACCCTTTCTCATGTTTGTTTTATACGTACCATCACATCACATCACACATCCCATACCCACCAATGATCACACTCAAAATTCACATAAAAAAAATTTGTTTTTTCCAAATAAAAATTGTACAAGTACATAATACTACAACTAGGAAATTATCTTTTATAAATCTTTATTTGTATGTACGTGCAACATCCATTTCATTTCATTCCATCATCCTATATCCATATATGATGACCACCAACGCTGCTGCTGTTGAATGAATGTTGGTTCTAAAATGTTTAAGTGTGTTGTTGCTACGTAAGGTGGTCGGTCGGTCGGTCGGTCGATCGGTTGGTGTATAACTTGATTCCTCCATGCACATGTGATGCATTTAGTTTTTCTATGATGGTGGCATTTTTCTATTTAAGTGTGTCGGGTGGGGGGAAAAAACATATTAAATGCAACTCCTTTTAGTTTCCTATATATTTTCTTTATGGATTTTATTTTTATTTTGTTTCAATTGTACGTGATGTCATTTGTATTTTAAATGTTTACTTTTTGTTTGTACATTTAAAACGCATTAAATATTTTGTCTATATGACAGATATTCATCATTTTTATTTTCCCTACCTGAATTTAGAATTTATCTATGTAGAATTATTGGTTGGTGCATAATTTATGACTTAACCCTCTGTTTAATCGCTGAATTTAGGCGATAGTGACAGAAGAAGTTGATAATAAATGTAGAAAACCAATGTACAAAGAATATAAGATGTACGACGAATTGGAGTTTCAGTTGTGATGATTTTCAGGGTTGTATTTTATCGTACACTAAAATTTTAAGTAATTTAAATTTATTACAGATATTTATGTTCGCCAAATTTAACATGAAAAAATTTAGATTTTTCCCAAAAATCATAACTATTAATTATATTGAAAAGCGAGGTAAATTCGTAATGAGCGAACATTTCTCTCTATATAAAAATTCTAATTGCTTTACGGTATCCAAGTTATTTCGTTAAATATATTTTTGCGTATCGGTATTTTAATTATTTCGGTAAATTTAGTACATTTACAAAAGTTCTGCAGTAATTACAAGACCAGGAAAGACAAAATTATACTGCTGGGAGAGGAATCCGCCTCGCTAATGATTTCCACGGGATTTTTAATATGGTAGACAATTGATTTCAATTCAAAATAAAATTTATTTCCATCAACGTTTCTTATATTAAAACTCCTAAAATAAAGGGTGGTTAAATTTTAGGGGCCGATGTTGAATGTTAATTACACCTAAACGTCAAGTTTTTTTCTGCATTTTATTTGACATTTCTCAATTTCAGACCAACTCAATTTGAACCATGGAAAGATACACAATCGAGCAACGCGTTAAAGTTATTCAGACTTATTATGAAAATGGGCGTTCAAATCAAAATGCATATCGGGCACTTCGTGATTTTTTCGGTCAATTTAATCGTCCAAATGTGCGTATAATCGGAAAAATCGTGCAAAAATTTGAGGAAACCGACCGGGTCTGTAGGAGATGTGAAAACACCAGTGCATGCTCGTACAGCTCGTACTGCAGAAAATATTGCTGCTGTTCGCGAAAGTATGGCTGAAGAGCCGTCTACCTCAACTCGCCGTCCTGCCCAACAATTGCACCTCTCACGCTCGTCGTTGATGAACATTATGCATAAAGACTAAATGCAAGCTTACAAGGTGCAATTGACTCAAGAACTAAAGCTTCTTGACCATTCGAAACGTCGTCAATGTCAGAATGGTGGCAAGAAATGGCAACAGTGGATGATTAATTTTCGAAAAAAATTATCTTCAGTGATGAGGCCCATTTTCACCTCAGTGGATTCGTCAATAAGCAAAATTGCCGCATTTGGGCGAATGATAATCCAAGAGTGATTGTCGAAAAACCAATGCAACCACAAAGAGTGACTGTTTGGTGTGACTTATGGGCTGGCGGCATCATCGGGCCGTATTTTTTCCAAAATGAGGCCGGTCAGACAGTTACTGTGAATGGTGTTCCCTATCGTGAGATGATAGGGAACACCATTCATGAATTGTAAGATATGGATGTGCACGATATGTGATTTCACACAGCTAACGAAACAATGGCTCTTTTGCGCGACGGCCATTTGGCCGATATTTTGTTCCATACATAATTGAACCATACGATATTAGCATAATAAAAAGAAATGACAATAATATGTGTTTCATTCAAAATCAACATCGACCCTTAAAATTTAACCACCCTTTACAACAAATTTAATTACAATTTTTAAAATTATTAAAGGAAAAACTTACTTTTTGGTATGGAAACCACAAGAAAATTATTTCATATAAAAAGTTTAATTTCCAAAGTAAATAAAAATTCTTTAAGGTTAGCGACAGTCACCACCTCGAGCCAAGCCAAGTACCAGTGTTATCATATTAGAAAATGGCGGTATGAAATCGACGCCTGAAGCGCAAAACACTCGACATTTACAAATCATTAAAATAAAGAATAAACTCATCTAAATCTAGGCAGATTTGCCAACTTTAATTTAATTTTGGAAGTTGCTTTTTTTTGCTCTTTGGATTTTCCAGTTTTTAGTTTTTAAGCAGCTTTTTCTTAAGATTTTTGAACTGTTAATGAATTTTATTATTTATTATATTTTTTCTGCTAAGTCTATATTTTTTTCCAATTTTATTGCTCTACAATTCTCGTTTTCCTTTTTTGTAAATTATTTTGTGTATATAAATTCTCCTATTAAATGTAAAAGATATAAGGATTTAAAGTTGAAAGTAAAGTAAAATTTTTAACTATATTTGCAGTTGTTTTGAACTATATTTGCAGTTGTTTTTTTCTTACATTTGTAGTTGTTTTTTTCTTACATTTGAGTTGTTTTTTACTATATTTGTAGTTGTTTTAAATTACTATATTTGTAGTTATTTAAATTAAACAGTTAATATTTGCAGTTGTTTAATTGCATTTACAGTAGTTTTTTTAACTACATTTTTAGTTATTTTTTGGAAAAATTTTTCATATTGTAAATTTTACTACATTTCTGTGTTGTTTTTTAACTACATCTGTAGTTGTTTTAAACTACATATGTTATGTAACGTTTAAACAACATGTTTTTGTAAATTTTACTACATTTTTTGTAAATTTTACTACATTTTTTGTAAATTTTGCTACATTTTTATGATGTTTTTTTACTACATTTGTATTTATTTTTACTATTTTTAACTAAACTTGTAGTTATTTTTAACTAAATTTGTAGTTATTTTTAACTAAATTTGTAGTTATTTTTACCTAAATTTTTAGTTATTTTTAATTAAATTTGTAGTTATTTTTAACTAAATTTGTAGTTAGTTTTAATTAAATTTGTAGATGTTTTTAACTGCATTTGTAGTTTTTAACTAAATTTGCAGTTGTTTTAAACTAAATTTCCTGCTTTTTTTAATTTACCAGACTTTAATTTGAAAACTGAATACATTTGTATATTTTGTTTACTTATATTTTTAGTTGTTTTTAACTACATTTGTAGTTATTTTTAAATTTACCAGATTTTTTTTTTGAAAATTTACCACATTTCTATATGATTTTTTTTACTATATTTTTAGTTATTTTTATTGATTACATTTCTTGTCGATTTTAAGTACATTTCAGTTGTTTTTTTACTGCATTTAACAGGTAAAATCCTAAATTTGCAGTTGATTCTAGGTACATACTCAGGAAATATCTTGAATGAGGTTTAAATCATTATTTAACGGTATTTTGCTATTAATAAAAGTACGATAATTTTTTTTAATAAATCTTTAAATTTTTAGTTCACTTTAATAAACATTTAAAATCCCACCACCATCATCATAATTATTTCAAATTTTCAATATTTGTTTATAATTCATTTTCATGCTTGACACTGATGACACTAATGTTTGTTTTTGTATCAAAATTTAATAAGAAACCACACAATTAATAAATAAATCCTTTTTCTCAGTTTTCAACTAAAAATAAACGCATTTTTTTCGTATCTGGTTGCTGATGTTGCTGTTGTTGTTGTTTTATATCTATAAATCTTACAAAGCCACTTACTTAAAATGTTTGTTTGTTGGCTGGTTTTAAAATTTGCTTAGGTTTCCCCCTCTTAAAAATTTGAAGTTAAGAAGAGAATGAAAATAAAAAAAACTCCTATAAATATGTTCTGGTAAAGAAGATATTCCAAGTGAAATACATAAATTTTGATATTAAAAATATAGCATGGTCCTTCGAACCGTGTAAGAAAACATATGTTAAATTTGCTACGGAGTGTCTAAAGGTAAACAATCTGGTAACCTTAGAAAAGTTTTAAAGAAAATTTCATCCGCTAATTTTTGTTTGCAATGCAATTTGTGTCTACGAACACTTTTTTAACTTTCGTCTTATAATTGCCGAAAAAGTTCATAACAAAACAACACTCAATTTAACACTATCCTTAGTACTCGTGGTTAAGGTATCAAAGGTTCTCTTTATTCTTAACCATGAGTATACCGCAGTGTTAAATTGAGCATACTTTTTTAGATAAGTTTGCCGACCTTAGAGTATTCGTGACGAAAACTTGCCCTAACTTCTATATAATTTGTTTGAACTTATACATTTTTCTATTTTATAGAATATTCGTTTTTAAGTAAAGACCATGCCCTTTAATAGTGAGTCCTTCGACAAAACTCAATGAAGAGGTTCATTATCGAAGATTTGTCATAAGGTTTAATATATTTTTTATAAATTTTTGAAATATTGTTTCTTAAATAATAATAACTCTTTAAAATTTTATGAAAGAAATTTCTAATTTAATTAATTCTCGCTTTTTAACCGTAATGTGTACACGAAAATATTGTTGGCAGAAATTGAAGTAAACTGTGATTTAAACCGAAATATCTAACTGAACTAATTTAATTAAAAATTATAAATTTAAAGCCTAAAAGTTTAATTAATTAAAAACTATAAATTTTAAAGCCTAAAATTTTAATGTTAATGTATTTTCTTGAAATTTTTTAGAATGAGGTTCGAAGCACCACACTTTTGTCCATGTTTTTTTTTTTTGTTTTCCAGCATTAGAGACTTAGGGGTAACCCTTAGGGGATACCTTCTCTTATTTAGTAAAATGTATATGTATGTACATAGCATGGGAAATGTGCGTGCCTGCATTTGTTTATTTGCTTGTTTTAAAGTTGATTCTTCAGTTTTTATATTTTTTATTCATCCATATTTGAGTGTCTTCCTCAAATCTACTGCCTGTGGTTGTTGTAGCAGAAATGTGTGTGTGTGTGTGGTGTAGTGTTCTTCTTGGTTGGTTAGTTGGCGGCATTTATTCTACTATAGACCACACAAGATGTTGTTACTTTTTTTAATTTTTGATCATGGATGATGATCATTTCACATTTGCTGATATTTTTTTTTCTTATTTGTTATAAATGCCTAGAATTAGCCAAAGCAATACAATATTTTTCCCTTATGTATATATGTATCTGGTTTTTTTTACCATACTTGGGTAATTTGGAAATTATATTAAAATATAACAGGCCATAGTTACAACATAGACCATGTTCACTATCACTATAGCAAAAATCTTTAAAGCAAAGTTTTAGGATGTAGGCTCGACAAAAAAAGGGTTTATATATAACCATATATAGGGTCCGCCATCTTACGGTTTTTTTTTTTCAACTAGTGCTTATTTCGTTAATGGTAACACTTAGCTCATGTCTGATTTGACAGATAAATAGTTTTATCCCTCCACTGAACGAATATGGTTGTGTATACGCTTGAACAACGCTGGGAAATATTGCGACATTACTTTGAAAATCATGGTAATGTTGCAGAATGTCATCTTTTCAATGTCATCTTTTCAGATGAAGCTCATTTTGATCTTGACGGGTATGTAAACAAGCAAAATATGTCGCATTTGGGGCACAGAAAACCCGCACGCATACATTGAAAAGCCGATGCACCCAATACGAGTCACTGTTTGGTGCGGATTTTGGTCAGAGGCATAATTGGGCCATTTTTCTTCGACCGTTAAAGTCAATGGCGATCGTTATCGGGCCATGTTGAACGAATTTTTGTTCACAAAAATTGAAGAGGAGGATATTGGCAACATTTGGTTTCAACAGGACGGCGCTACGTGCCACACAGCCGAAGCTACACTCGATGTTTTGCGCCCTGTTTTTGAAGATCGCATTATCAGCCGCAGAGCTGATGTCGTTTGGCCACCTCGGAGCTGCGATTTGACACCGTTGGACTATTATTTGTGGGGTGCCGTCAAAGATAAGTGTTACGCCGACAAGCCAGAGACAATTGACGCTTTAAAGGACAATATTCGTGAAGCCATTGGTGAAATACAGCTGCACATAATCGATAATGTGCTTAAAAATTGGACCGATCGTGTAGGCTACTGCATGGCCAGCCGAGGCAGCCATTGAATGAAATTATTTTCCATTATGAACCGGAAGGATTGTACTTTCAAATAAAAAAGAATTTTGAGAAAATATTCAGTAGTTTTTCTTTATAGCATTTTCAAAAAAAAAAGTTATTTGGCGGACTCTATACATATACCCAGCAAAATAAAATGGATGTTATTCTTTACGAATCTCTTTTTCAGAACATCCAAAGAAGTTAATAGTGCAAATTTTTCGATTTGTAAGAAGTCATTTTAAACAACTTCCAAAATGTTGATATTAACCCCTACTAGTAAAAAAAAATTATTTAGTTGGTCCATAAATGGTTAGTTCCTGCAGTCATTAAATGCCTTATTGAAAACATATTTTGCATACCAGTGATATTCACTTTGTCCTGGTCGGAATAATAATTATTTGCGTTTTTAAAATCACATTTTTAACTTTAAAAAAAGCCACTCCCTATATTTATTTTGTAGTCCCGATATATTTAACAACTTCCGTAAACTAATGAAAAAGTCCATCTGCTCATCGATTTTTCATAGCACCGAAACAAACTACTTCCTCCCAATGACACGCCAATGTTAAAATCATTAATGATTCACCGAAATTTTCACAACTTCGTGCTCAGTAGATGTAGTGTTTAACTACTTCTTCCTCAGCTCTTATTTTGCTGGGATAACTTGATATAAGTACCCCTCTTATGCTCTTTTTTTAGATATCAATAATATATATACTATATAATTAGTATTGACAGCTTACTATAGCAAATATATTATAATTTTGATTTATCGCTCTGTTTAGGCGAAATATAGCACAATAACAGTTAAAGACGAATCAGGAAATCCTGTTACCAAATAGCTTCGATTTTTGCTATAAATAACACTATATACTATTCATATATGAGTACTTTTTCTATATGACCGTATATCTCAAAAATAATTATATATTATTTTTTACAAAAATATTTTTTTTATTAAAACTAAATGCAAATATTATACTTCTAGTTACATTTTCCTGATAAATTCGTAAATTTTTAAGAAATTTATGAATTTTAAACAAACAAGTTTGGAATATTCTACGAATATTCCAAAAAAAATAATTTATAAATCACATTAATTCACTATTTTAAAGTAAATCAAATGTATTTTTTTAAATACTGACATTAAATACTGAATTAATGAAAAAAAAAACTTATAAAAAGTATTAAAAAATTAATATTAATTAACAAAAAAAACAGTTTTATTTAGCGATCGTGCCGTTTTTGGAGCCGTTTAACCCTTTAACCACTGGAGTCGAAATACGAGGTATTTTGTTATGAAATTTTGGACTAAAAAGCACGAATGTGAAGTCCATTTGTCAAAAAAAATTTAACCTGAAAGCGCCAGGTGGAAAAAATGAAGGATAACCTGAAGACAAAAAGCTCGACTCAAACAAAACTATTTGTTTCACAAATCAAACACGCAACAAATGATCAAAATACAGCTTAAAGCTACTTTCCAAAAAAATGTCGAGTCGATTGAGCTGTTGGAAAGTATGTTTTTTTTTTTACTTTTAATTTTGCACCAAAATCATAAATAATTTTCGTGTCTGTTTTGACAAAAATCTTGACAGAAATGGGTGTATCTATCATACTATTCAACTGAGCGTGTTCAAACCGGCACTGTTCGAAAGGTAAATTCAAGCAGACAAAAATGTTGTTTTGCGATTTTTGCACCAAAAATATTGCTTTGAATATAATTGGACTTTACTGATGACCTTCTGTAGACAGTCTTAGTGGTTAAAGGGTTAAGCTCGCCAATTAGGTTTATATTTATATCGAAGTTACCTATCCTGTTTTTTTTACTACATTTCTAAAGGAAACTTAAAAAAATATTGGTGTAAATTGTTGCGTATACTCACCAACAATGCATCTTTTTTCTTTGACATTTAAACATTCATTCAAAGCCGTTTGTCTTTATTTATGGCCATATCTGATCAAAAAGAAAACACTCCATGTATAAATCGAAATATATATGAATATGTATGATCAAATATCAGCTTGATATGATAATACATGGGCATACATGGTCATATACGTCCACACATGGCTCAATATATGACTGTATATGACCATATATCTTCGGATCTTAAATTTGAGGTTATATGGCCGTATACGCTCATATATTATTCATGTGTGGCCATATATAATCATACAGGACTCTTAAATTTCCGATTCGAAGATATATGGTCATATATCAGATAATGTATGGCCATATATTGAATCATGTATGGACGTATATGACGATGTATGCTCATGTATCATATAAAAGCTCCAAAATATCAGGGTATATGGCCATATATTATCATACATATATGCTTATATATTACTCATGTGTGCCCATATATGATCATACTTGACTATCAAATTTCGGGTCCGAAGAGATATGGCCATGTTTACGACAATGTATGGTCATGTATTGATATGTATCATATACAAGCAATATATACATATTGCGATTTTCAAATGGAATATTATACGTATAGGGAATATATGTATTCATATATAAACAAATATGGCATATTCGAATCAATATCAATCAATGTATTATCATATATATATATGGTATCATATATTACCATACATAAACTTTTTCTTTGATATTATTTGACCATGCTAATATATACATGACATACATATATATGCTTAAAAATGAAACCATAAATGCTCATACATGACACCATTAATGACAATATATGAACATTTTCACCTGGTCCTGTGAGTCCTGGAGAAACGTAATAACTTATTTTGCAAGTACAGACTATTAACTTTCTTTGTTATTATTAATAATGTATAGCAAAGCATAAATATATTTTTTTAGCGATTTTTTTTAAATATTATTTTTCTGCTTCAAAAAATATTTTTTTTTCAAATTTACGAAATTTTGACTTTAGATCCGTCTCGCTGGAAAATCGTTCGTTGAACGAAAAAAGTTTAAAGGCAGAAAAAGTAGTAAATTATGTATTCTTATCGATAGCAAGTACTTGCTTTAATAAAAAAATATATTATTTAGTTAAAAACTACTTAATATCTGACTAACGGTTTTTGGCACTCTTAGGCATTAGTTGTTAATATACATTTATATATGAGGCTTTATCTAACGATATATACTGATGTACATTAGGGAACTTTATCTTTTGCTACTTTAAAGCAATTTGAGATTCCCGATAACAGATCACATCATTCCCCAAGATTTTTCTTTAACGTTAGTTTTCATTTGAGTAACTTATAAAACAACCTACTTTTTTAATAAAAATTTCCACAAACAAAAAAATTTAAATGTCGTGCTTTATGCTACTCTTACTCTTACGATGACTTCTACTACTACTGGGTGATCCCAAAAGCCAAACAGATCTGAATTTTATTATTATATTGTTTGAATATTCAATAATAATAACAATAATAAAAACAGAGACCCTCATCAGCGTAAATGATCTTCTATTGATTTTTTTATAATCATAATGCGTTGTTATTTTTGGCTTTTATTGCCAAAAATAAGAAAAAAAACCAAATTGTACTTCTGCAACATAAAAACCTTTGTTGGATAACTAAAACCTTAAAATTTTTATAATTTATTAAGCTGTCCATCAAAAAATCAAAAAAAAAAAAAAATATATACTCAATTGTATTTCAAAGGAACACCTTGGAGATATTGTTTTCATTTGTTTTGGAGTATTTAATCTTATTTTTAAAAAGAATTTACAATAAAATCTCAATGTTTAATGTTCTTTTCCACACACACACGTGGTCTAAAATCAAGAATTGCCACAAAAAAAAAGATGCACCACAAAAAGTAGGTATAGTGATTTAAAGAAAGCACCACATCCTTTGGGTTATTAATAAAACTTTACACGCAGAGAAAAAATATGGTTACAACATAATCACTGTTAGTATATTATGCTTGCTGCATTCGGGTATGGTTGCCAGAATCAAGTTATTCATGATTGTCACTTTCTATTTTATAACATGATTGGCTGTAACCATACTGTGGTGTAAAAAACATTCCAACTATAAAAAAATATAATAATTATGGAAATATAAAACGCTGACAACAATCCATAAATAATTTTAAATCAAATAAAAGATGACTTTGACACTTACAGTCATATATAAAGATTTTATGTTTTTAAACAACAATAAAATTTAAAAAGAAAATTATGTATTACCCCAGCAAAAAAAATGGTAGTCATTCTGTGACTATAGCTTCTTTCATTACTTCCTAAACTTCAGTTGGCATTCTTTTATGATTTTTTTGTATTATTCTAAGGCACTTCCAAGAAATTCATGAGTTCATATTTGAAATGCAGTGATCTGGATATAAACCCGATGTGTATCTTAAAATATCACTCTTCATTACTTCTAAAGCATAAGTTATAGTATATCGTATATTTTTTTTTTTTTTTTTTTGAATCTAAAGCATTTATTGAAATTGAAAAAATAGTTCTGATGAACTTTTTTAATTTTTTTATTAAATCATTTTTTTATATTTTAGTTTAAAATTTCACGAGGGTTAGAATTTATGCAGTTTTGCAATTTTTAAAAAAGTTTTGAAAAATCAAGAAAAACATATTTTTTTTGACCTTTAATTGAAACTAGCTAACCTGTCATTTGCATTTTTTCAGCCTTAAATATTTATGACGACGCAATCTGTGCATTTTTGCATTTTTGCATTATGTATTTTATTTAACACTACATCATTTCCAGTTTTAATTCAGAATTTACCAAAATAATTTCAAAATTGTGTAAAGATTATTTCAAATTGCCCAAAAATGTTTTACAATTGTGCAAAAATTATTTAAAATTGTTTAAAAATATTTTAAAATTGTCTTAAAATGTTTCAAAATTGTACAACCAGTTTTTAAATTATCCAAAAATATTTTAAAATTTGTTTAAAAATTCATTCAAATTTTTGAAAAATGTTTCAAAAATGCTTTTTATCTAATGCAGAATTATTTCTTTGTTTTAATAAAGAGTGTGTATATTAATGCATAAATTTCGCTTCTTAAAACTTTTTTTTCTGCATTCTTATGAACTAAATTTTCATGAAAGCTTAAATACTTCAAAGTATATGAACATTTTCCAATCACGCATCGGAATATCTAATCATTGTATTATCATTGCTTCCTTAGAGTAAAGTATGAGTAATGCTAGTAGCTACATTTAAATACTTCCATCCTATGACACGCTAATGTTAAATTCATCGATGAAACCATCAGAAAAGAAGTGATGCCTTTTCCATAGTAGTGATGCTTTTATTGCTTCTTTGGCAGCTTCATTTTTGCTGGGTACATAATTCATTTCTTGTAAAATAACGACTTTCTTGTAGAAAAAAGTACTCAAAATATTAAAAAAATAATATTTTTTAAGAAAAAGTCTATGGACTTTTCCTTTAAGTAAAATTCTCAGATTGTGCAAACTGTTTAGATAAAAATTCATATATTTTTAAAAAAACTTAGATATTAAGGCCTTTCTTTGTATAAAAAGTTCTTAGATTCTGAGGACTTTTCATCATGAAAACTACTTAGATTATAAGAACATTTATTATTATAAATATTTGTAAGGAATTTTTCAAAAACAAAAATTCTAAAAAAAATCTTTAAAATGTCCTTAGCATCTAAAAATTTTTCTATTAGAAAAAATCCATAGAATCTATGTTTTTCTATTAAAAAAGTCCTTAGAATTTAAATTTTTTTTTGAGTATTTTTCTTTCCATATAATTAATATAAGTCCCTTATATCAAATTTTTTCTTTAGGAAAAACATTTCTTAAATTATAATAAATGTTAACTGTAGGGATTATATTATGGTAAAATTATGGTTATTTTATCATTATAATATGATAACTATTATATTATAGTACGGCTATGGTTGGCACAATCATAATCCCAAAAATATATGATGCTCTTCGAATATGATTGCTCCAACCATGTTTTTCTCTGCGTGTATACTGATTGTAATCTTCGTTAAGTGAAATGTACTTCTTCCAACGATCCTCTAACATCTCGATACCCTTAAAAAGATACGATTTGTAAAATTTTTCAAAATAGTCTTCCGTCTCTGATGTGACTTCATATTTCATATTTTCAAGTTTGGAAACAAAAAATAATCGCTGGGGGTTAGATCTGGAGAATACGTGGGATGGGGAAGCAGTTCGTTATGTAAAGACTTAAATTTTTCAGAAGCCAAAACAGATGAATGCGCCAATGCATTGTCATGATGGTACAATTTTTTTTTTCTATTTAAGTGGGGTCGTTTTTTCTTATTTTTCTTCTTAGCAGTTATTGTTTTTCCTTTCTGCAAGTAATCAATAAATATTATACCATGTGCATCCCAAAAAACATTGGTCATTACCTTTCCAGCTGATTGTTAGCATCTTGGCCGCTTTCCATTCTTATAAATCGACCGAAAAATTCAGTTGAATTTACTTCAAACATCTCCAAAGCATATTTTGAATCATGAACACGTTTCAGTTTCTGTTCAGCTGTTAAAATCGAGGCATCCATCGAGAAGAAAACTTTTTCGATATTAAAGTGATCATGAAATACATGCCGAACTCGCTGTGTTGATATCTTTATGATGTCAGCAATCTCACTCACTTTAATCTTTCGATCATCCAATACAACCTGAACGTTTTCTTCGGTAACTGCCTCATTTGCACGACCAGGGCGATCTGCATAATTTGTGCTCGTACGTACGACTACGTTTAAATTCGGAATACCACTTTTTAACCATTGAATGTGACAGCGAAGATTCGCCATAATGTTTATAAATCCATTCTTTGGCTTGGACAGTATTTTATCCCACGAAAAACAATGTTCAATCAAAACACGAAACTCTTCCCAATTCATTTTCTTTCCAATCTTTAAAAGCATCATCATTTTTATAACGGTAACTTTTTTCTAATTATTGAAATGTCATGAAATTTTGACACAATTTTTCTAACAGTTGGCCCTACTGGCACTTGTCATGCCATCTGTATGTGAGGCCACGTACTTTTCACTCCATGTAGTATTGCCATATTTCCCTAAAGCTAACTCCGATTTTACAGAAAAAATAAAAAAAAATATATTTAAAAGGTCCAATAAAGTGCTTTAAAACCCCATATCTTTTTGACTAGACATTTAAAATATTACATTGCTAATATAAGGGCCCAACTATATTAAGCAAAGTTGAATTAAGTACTCATATTTAGATTAAATACATTTTTGAAAAGTTCCATCTCTATTAATTCATTTAATTTACAATCGAAACTCATCGTTTCCAACTTAAGCAAATTAAAAGCATGTTAAAAAAATTGTATAGAGTTAAAAAATAGCAAATTTAAAAACCAAACGTATTAAAATCCAAGAAAATAAAAAAAAAGTTGTGCAATTCTAATTAAATATGGGTGTCGTGTAATTTGTGCACAAACTCAAGTCAACTTTTGTTGACTTTTGAAACTAAACCTTATATCACTTATGCCAATTGTAGTTGGGCCTTAAGTCTTGACTATTTGAAAAAAAAAATAGTTTTATTTAAAGTATGGATCAAGGTGCTTTGAAATCTGATATCTACTTGATTTTCGTAATGTATTTTAATTTTTGTTAATTTATGATTTCAGACCATGTGTGCAGTGCACACAGTTAATAGTTAATAGTCTTTGATTTACTTTTTACCTTAATTTTCTTATAAATATTTGTTGTATGTCAGGTATATCCTGTCCCTAAATATTTTTAAGGATTTTTGTTTAATGCTGTTTGTAGGTGGTAACCAGTCTTTAATAAATGCGTGTCAAAATAAACACAACATGAGTCCAGTCGTCCTTTGATTTTTTATTTTTTTTTTTTCTTTCCAAAAAGACCACCTAGTGTTTTACCAATCTATGTTCACTTTATTTTTGTTTTGTTACAAAAAAAATCATTTTATTAGAATTTTTTTTAATCTTGTTTGCAAAAATTTCTTTGACACAATAGCTGAAGACCATAAAATCATAATTTCTTTGTGACCAAAATCGTAATTGTTTTAGTGTCCTTGTTGTATTGTTAAGCAATTTACCAGAAGTCTAAATAAATCTCAATTATACAGACTTTGAAGGGTTTTTTTTTGTTTTGAGCAACAAAACATGACTAACTACTTTATTGAAGGACTTCTGTTGGGATAAAAATTCTTCACTGATGAAATTTGTATTTTCGTAGACTATGAAATTTTAGTTTTACAAACAATTTTTTGAAACAATTAATTATAAATGCTTTAAAAGTTTTAATTTCGCAAATGTTTATTGTAATTTTTATTTGTTAAATGTTGATTTCTTAATTGCACAACTCTTAGTCTTGCTCTTTATATAATTTCACTGACAGGGAAGTTATCCCATTGGATACATTTCAATTTTTATGAAATTCAGACGTGTCGAAGGTTTTGGTGACCAAAATATAGTAAGCTACCAATGAAAAAATGACGAAATATTCCAAATGACGGAAGGCATGGCTCCTCCAAAAGTCAAAGTCTCCTATCACAAAGCCTAGGACATTTGCAGAGAATATGTTGCAAAATCTCAGACTTCAATCTTCAAAACCTACATAACGGGTCTTCCAATAAGGACTTCAGAAGTATTTTTTTAATAAAACGCAAAACATTTATGAAAGGAACTAGACCTCGTTTATATGGCCATCGCGGGCATGTCAGCAGTGGTCGATTCGTTGAACCCAATTTTCGATGACTCGGTCACACATTTCGGCTGTAACGGCCGCTATTTCTCGTTCAATGTTGGCTCTGAATTCTTCCAACGTCGTCGGCTTGTTGGAATAGATCAATGATTTGACGTAGCCCCAAAGAAAAAAGTCTAGAAGCGTTAATCGCACGAACGAGGCGCCCATTTGACTGGTCCATTTCTTGAAATAACACGCTCACCAAACTTAGTCTTCAATAAATCAATTGTAACGTGTGCTGTGTAGCTTGTGGCATCGTCCTGTTGAAACCACATTTCGTCCAATTCCATGTTTTCCAATTCGGGCCAAAAACAATCGCGATAACGATCGCCATTCACAGTAACGTGACGATTGTTATTGTCGACGAAAAAATGGCCCAATGACGCCGCCGGCATGCAAACCGCACCAAACAGTTATTTTTTGTGGATGAAGTGGTGATTCATGAAGCCCATGTGGATTTTCACCAAACCAATAACGCATATTTTGCTTATTGAAGAACCCATTGAGCCAAAAATGAGCTTTGTCACTGAAGATGATTTTGCGATGAAATTCATCATCTTGGCGCATCTTCTCCAGAGCCCAATCGGAGAACGTACGTGGTGTCAAATGGTCCATCGGCTTCAATTCTTGAGTCAGCTCGATCTTGTATGGGTGTAAACCAAGATCTTTACGCATATTTCGCCATAAAGTGGTCTTGGCGATGCCCAGTTCTTCAGAACGCCGCGGAATCGACTGATTTGGATCGTTTGCTACGGACACCCGAACGGTAGCGATATTTTCGTCACGGGCACTGCAAAATCACACAATGAATATGTAGACTCAAGTTTTTGCACTAAACTTGTTATTGCTTGTCTACTAGGACGAAAATACTGACTGAAAATATGAGTTAACGCTCTTAAGGTTGCGGTCACCGACTCCGAATTTCGGTAGTACATTTTCATAATTTGCATTTGTTCAAATTTAAAAAATGCGTCAAATTGAAGTTTCGAAATCTATAAAATCTATTATCGAACAACTTCGATAAAAATTCCACAAAAAAATTTACCGCCGTTATAAAAGTGCTTATACTGTGATCTTTTGGAGAATTTTCACCAATGCCCAGAAAATTCTGGTTCCACACCTAGCAACTACTCTAAAGAATGGTTTAGAGCCGATAAGGGTGCGATAGGCCTCATAATTGGTCAGACAGTCTGCCCTTTCGTTAACCACACATCCCGCATGTCCTGGACACAACCCTAGAGTAAGAATTTTGTCACTCATAAGTTGATTTGGGAGCGTGAATGCACTCCATAACTAGTACAGATGACACCTCATAGGCCATAAGAGTGACGCCTGACAGTCTGCGAGGTCTAATATTATATCTCTGTAGTGACTACGTCGAACCGACACATACACTCAGAAAAAAAAGTTAGTAGAAAAATTTGTAAACGGTTTTTAATTCCACTCTACTATTTTTGTACTGATTTTTAGTAAAAAATTATTATTTAGCAAATCTTTTTGCTTTTTACATTTTACAAGTTACAGAATTTTCACAGAATATTTACAAATTTTTGTTGCTAATTTCAGAAATCATTTTACAAATTTTTGAAAACCGATTTGCTAAAATTAGCAAAAAAAATTACTAATTTTAAAAAAGTGGATATTGAAGGAAATGTTATTTCTAATTAAAACTTACACTTTCAAACTTAAATTGCCTTAAAATGCTACATGGATTAAAAAAGGGATCGGAAGTGAATATAAAGACTCATGTCTGATAATAGGACATCCACTTAAAATAGCACTAAAAAGTTTTTTTTTGTTTTAAAAATCAGCCCTAAAAACAATTAGAATTTGACCTTAAAAGTAAAAAAAAAAATTGACCAAAATATTTTTCAAAACAGAAATTACCAAATTAAAACAAAATGATTAATTCGTTTTTTAAAAAATATGTTCAAAATTTTTGATACTCGATAAGAAAAATAAATTCAAAGCTTTTTACTAATATTAATAAAATTTAGTAATCTTTTTTGCTGATTTTAGCAAACAGATTTTAAATTCCACTTTACAAAAAGTCTACTAAAATTTAGTAGCGGCTACTAATTTTTCTACTAATTTCATTGTACTACACGTCAGCAGACATGTGTTGCTAAGATTAGCAAAAAATACCGCTGGGCTCAAATTAGCAGAATTTCCCGTAATAACAGCAAAATTTTCAGTTGCCATTACAGACTTTTTTTGGTGAGTGTATGGCGAAGATTTTAGCCTGAAAATTGGAGTGGTATTTGCCCAAGAAAAGAGCACGTTGGAACCCAGGTCCAAAGACATCCGCAATCAGCGTTGCCGTTTTTGGTTATTTATCGAAAATACTACGTTTTGACTCCGTTTGCTGTAACCGTTTTCGTGCCGTTAATAAAAACCGTTTTCGTGCCAAATAATAAAAAAAAAATAATTAAACAAAATAGATTTCTAAAATCGTTCAACCTTTCTGTTAAGTTTAAAATTGTATGAATGCAAACTAAGGTGAGAAACAGAGAACTGCAAAATCAACTTTTTTCTTGATTTAATCATACACAAAAATTCTTGTTCACTTTTAATAATTCAACAAAATTCACTGTAGAATAAAATCAGCATCATGTTACTGAACGCGTAATTGGGATCAGTGTGAATCATCTGTCGACTAAGTTTGATGCAAATGTAATCACTCAACAAAAAGTCAGCGTTGAATAAATCAGAAAAAACAACAAACAACGCGTATGAGTGTAATCATAATCAAAACAAAATAGAAACACATTTCATAAATGATATTGTTTACATTAGGGTGGGACTTGAATCCGCTTTTTTAGAATTTTTATTAGTAATATAATACTAAAAATATTCTTCTTTGTGAAATAAAAATATTTTTTTGGAAAAAAAATTTAGGTCGATATCTCAGGATTGCCTATTACGGAAAAATTTAAATATTGTCTAATTTTTTTTCATCTATTTTGATTTAAAAATTAGGCAACATTTAACTTTAACCGGATTGGGAGAGCATGAGATATCGACCTAAATTAAAAAAAAAAATTCACAAAGAACAATGTTGTTGGTATTACTAATAAAAATTCTAAAAAAACGGATTTTAGACCCACCCTAGTTTATTAAATGTGTTTCTACAAAACCACACACTTTTTATAGATAAAAAACTATTTTGTTTTGTTTTAATTATGAATACACACATACGCTTTATTTATTGCTTTTTCTGATTTATTCAACATCAAAATAATTATTGTTGACTCAAACGAACAGAATAAAATCAATGGTATAAAAACGACCGATGATTATAAATCAGTGACAACCATTTGCACGTCGTTTGATTGATTTGAAATCATCAACAAATATGTGCATTGGAGTATATTCAACGTTTGAACGCAAACACATATATATTCTTGTGTTGATTGCGTATGAAAGTTTTGCAATCAGCATTTGCAGTTCTCTGGTGAGAAACTAAAAAATTAAAACGTGGTAATGGAAGGTAATTGCTTTCTTCAAATGTTTTCTTTATGCTGGTTATTATTTTCTTTTGTTTTAATAAATCTAAAAAAAAATAATATGTACTACTCAAAATGAATAAAGAATAGGATAAATTTAGGTGAATATTTAAGTCCGTTTTTAAATTAGAAAAACAGTACGGATACGAACCGGATACAGCATTCTGAAAGCGGGGTCATTCCGGATTTTACACGACACAACGGTCCGTAAACGGTCCTTCAATGATTGATTTTCAACGGACTCAACTCCGTTTTTTACACCACACAACAGTACGTAAACCTTGCGTCTTTGCTGGACTTTCAACGGATTCGAATCAGTTTCGATGTTCCGTAAACGGAACGTTTTTTGTTGGGTTGTTTTAGGCTTTTATTGAAAAAGACTGCAGTCAATGCAAATAGTGAATTCGAAGATTTATCATCTGAAAGCGACAATGAAAACATGATTTTAAATTGTTCATAAATTTTTGCTATAAAATAATAATTCCAATACAAATTTAAATAATTAATATTTTAATATACAGTCGAAGCCCGGTATAACGAAAATTTATACTTGATGTAACGAACAATTGGAAAAAATATATATATTTATGAAATAAAAAAATCTAAATAAGAAAATAATTTAAGATTTGTTTCTTTCTTAACATTCTAGTGTACCAAATCTCAAAAATTTAAAAAATGCTTAAGATGAAGTAAAATTCATACAAAAGTGTGTTGGGATATAACGAATATTTCGGTATAACGAATGGGCCTGACGATATATCCGGCCTTCGACTGTATTTTAATAAAAACAAAAAACTTTCAATTTTGTTAATCTCATTTCGTATTTTTTTTTTAAATTTTTGTTACAAAAAATTTTTGTTCGTGGCAACACTGTCCGGAATCCATATTGGCTTGTTTTGGAGACATCAGTGAACCATACCTGTACACCCTGTTCATGCTCTCAAGAGCGGTCGGTCCACATGCCCCTAACTAACAACATAATTTTAAAGTACTTTGAGAGAACACTCTCATAAAAATTTACGAACTAAAATTAAGTTTACACTTTACCAAAATAAAAGCTATGAGATTTTCCATAAAATTATTAAAAACTGCTTTAAAATAAATGATTTTAGTTTTCGAAAAATCCGCTTACATAACTTTAAAATAGTGAATATTTTTTCTTTAAAAAAATAATTATTTCTTGTTAGTAAAATGTCTTAATTTTTAATAATTTATAAACTAAAAAATAAGAAAAATATTTAAAAAAAATATAAATTTGTGTATTTGAATTCGTAAGGTAATTTTAAAAGAAAAGTGTAACAAATGTATCTAAAAATAATTGAGTTAATTTGTGCATTTTTAATATATTTTTTAACAAATTAAAGTTTACTAATAATTAATGAAAAATTTTTATTAATTAGAGCTATTTTATTTCAATAAACTTTCTACTAAATTTTAGCAATGTTTAGTAGCGGATATTAGCTTTTCTGCAGCCCTTATACTAATTATAATTATGCTAATTTCATTGTACTAATATTAATAATATTTAGTAAATATTTTTTGCTGATCTTAGTAAACCGATTTTAAATTTCACTTTACTAAAATTTTGTAGCGGCTACTAATTTGGTTTACTAATTTAGTTGTACTACACATCAGCAGACATGTGTTGCTAAGATTAGCAAAAAAATACCGCTGGGCTCAAATTAGCAAAATTGGCCGTAACAACAGCAAAATTTTCAGTTGTCATTACCGACTTTTTTTGTTGAGTGTACATTTAACGGTGGAATACCCAGAACGATCCTGATGGTATTTGTTGAACACGTTTTGCCGGGTCCCGCAAAGGTATTCCTTTGCTTTTAAGTGTTCTACCTTCGGCCGTCATAGGTGATCATAGGTTTACCAACAATATTTAACAACCAGTAGACCATATGTGGTGTTAGACCCCACATCCTTCCAAAGTGCCTTTAAAATTAATTTACTTTTTACACAGATGAATCCAATACCTTTACTGGATCCGGTTGGCATATGAATGATGTAAACACGTACTGATCTTTTGAGTTATGAAATAAAATTAAATTTAAAAAAAAGTATTTTTTTGTTAAATTAAGATTTTTATCTTAAAATTCGATTCGCTTAAAATTAGTCTCGCTAAAATTGAGGGCTGCCTGCATAAAAAAAATTTCACCTTCACGTTCAAATGGTTGTGAATACATAGTTTTAAATTTTTGTTTGTAACGCGTAATAAAATTTTGTAATTAAAAATACATTTAGTTTAATATATTCTGAAAAAATCCCTTTGAACTCAAAGCTTTCTCAGCCATCCCCATATATTTTTAATTTTTTTTTTGTTTTTGTTAGACAAAAGAAAATATGTAAAATATATTTTCTGTTTTTTTATTTTTTTTTTTTTTTGGTAATAGAAAATGATAATTGTATTTAAAAATGAACTACTTTTAACACGCTCTCACGCCCCTAAGCCAAATTATTTGCAATATAAATGAAACAAAAGGAAATTTACAAACAAAATTATACAGACAACAACATTACAGAAATAAGTTTTTGGAAACACAAATATTTTACACAGAAAAAATTTTTCAAAATTCTATTTGTAATATTAAATATCTTACATAGTTTTTTTTTGTAAATACATATAAAAAAATGTTTAAAAAGGCATCATTAACAATGGAATTTGTAACTTCATTGTTTTATTTTTAAACAACTTTTATATGAACAATAACAATTTACAAACATTTCAAACAAAAAAATGTTAGAAATCGAATTTAAATTTTAACAAATATTTTTTATTACTAAAAATTTTGTGCTATTTTTTTTTTCTGTGTAGTGTAACTAACAAAAAAAAATCAAACCAAATTTACACAATATTTGAGGTTTTTAACCCTTTCAACCCGTATGGTACATATGTGTACCACTTACAGTTTAAACATCTCTAAAAGTTTTAAATTAAATGTTGCTGTGTTCTGAAATATACATACCAGAGAACTGCAAAATCAACTTTTTTCTTGATTTAATCATACACAACATGATGCTGATTTTATTCTACAGTGAATTTTGTTGAATTATTAAAAGTAAACAAGAATTTTTGTGTATGATTAAATCAAGAAAAAAGTTGATTTTGTAGTTCTCTAATACATACCACATCATCTTCATACTGCTGTGAATTTTTTTAAACACTTTGTCATTTTCAGTCTAATTTTTAGAGGCAACAAGTTGAAAAGGGTTACTAAGTAATTGTCACGACGCAACATTAACAACTGTTACAAAAACATTAAAAGCAGGCGAAAATTAAATTAAATTATATAGCGAGATCATGACTGGGCTGATCAAATGTCTGGCCTTTACAAATATGATCGAAAATCGAATATGTGGTGAAAGAAAACTTTTTATCTTTTAATAATGATGACAGCCGTGAGTGAATTCATGGGTCATTTACAATGATCTGAATCGAAAAAGATGCCGTTTATAACGGACGGTTGGTACTTATTTGTACCACTTAACATCCCGTGTGGTACAAGGGCTTACCACCACTCCCCCAGCCCTCCAATTATTGTTTTTGAGATTTTTATTCGCCGATACCTTATGCCACCAAATATTTTGTTACAGCATTGCTATTCGAATGTCGGGTCGAAAGGGTTAATAGGTTTAAAAGTTTCTATAATTCACATGTACACAAAGTTTCATTCCATTTATAAAAGACATCATTAACTTGATTTCAATAAAATATTTAATCATATTTATTTAAAATTGTGAATACTACATGGATTGAAAACCCCGTGGCCTAACAATGAAAAACCAGTTTTTTGAATTTTAAATTAATTTTATTCTTCAATGTAATCTTCGTTAAGTGAACTGCACTTCTTCCAACGATCCTCTAACATCTTGATATCCTTGAAAAAAAAAAGATTTGTCAATCTCCTCAAAATAGGCTTCTGTCTCTGATGTGACTTCATCATTTGTGAAAAATCTCTTTCCCTGAAGCCATATTTTCAAGTTTAGCAACAAATAATAATCGCTGAAGGTTAGATCTGAATAATACGGGGGGTGGTGAAGTAGTTCGTAATGTAAAGACTTAAATTTTTCAGAAGCCAAAGCGGATTTAAGCGAGGTCGTTTTTTCTTATTTTCTTCATTCAATGTGCCCAATAACTCAACATATTTCTTGGCAGTTATTGTTTCTCCTTTCTGCAAGTAATCAATAAATATTATACCACGTGCAGCCCAAAAAAATACACTGGTCATTACCTTTCCAGCTGATTGTTGACTACTTTGGTCGGTTTTCGCACGATTGTCACAGACTGTCTATTGTTATCAGGTGTATAATAATGAATCCACGTCTCACCTATTATTATAAATCGACGTAAAAATTCAGTTGAATTTACTTCAAACACCTCCAAAGCATATTTTGAATCATGAACACGTTTCAGTTTCTGTTCAGCTGTTGAAATCGAGGCACCCATCGAGCAGAAACCTTTTCATCATGTAACATATGCCGAACTTGCTATGTTGATATCTCTACGATGCCAGCAATCTCACTCACTTTAATCTTTCGATCATTCATGCAATACAACCTGATGCACTTTCCTTACGTTTTCTCCTATAACTGCCTCATTTGGACGACCAAGATTATCTGCATCATATGACAGCAAAGATCCACCATAATGTTTATAAATCCATTCTTTAGCTTGGATAGTATTTTTTCCCACCAAAAACAATTTCTAATTAAAAAAACGAAACTCTTCGCAATCTATATTTTCTCAAACTTTAAAAGCAGCATCATTTTTATAACGCTAACTTTTTTTTCTATTTAATGAAATGTCATGAAATTTTTATACAATTTTTTAAACAATAAATATTTTCACTTGTCATGCCACCTCTATGTGAGGCCACCTACTTTTCAATTCATGTAATAAAGATTTTTCAATCAGTTTAGGCAAATATCCTTTAAGTTTATCAACATAGTCAATTAATTCTGTAATTGATTCAATACAAAAAATAATTAAGGTTGTTCACGGTAGGTTGGTTACCAGGTTATTTGGTTATAAAATTAAAAATAACCTCTGGGCACCGTGAAAACCCTTTAATGTTGGTTATCTACTTATTTTTTTTCAATCAACTGTGCTTACACCAGGTGTCGGAAGGGGAAGAGAGAATATGAATGTATTAGTGTTTTACACCGTAAGAAATTATTTTATCTTTCTAGATAAATGAATGAATAAATTAATAAATGAATTAATCGTTAAGAGAATATCCGTATTGATTGAATTAAAATAGTTCATGTTTTTGTTTTCTCTATTATAAAAAATAAAAATAATTCATATTAATAATTTTTTGATTGCATACAAGGCACTTTGACTCATTTAATATATTTAAAGAAAATAAAAATAATTCTGCCACTCAACATTCCACATTTTTAATTTAAAATGTAAACGAAAAACAAAATAAATACCTTTAATTAAAAAAATACCTATAATAAAAAAATAATTTTTAGAGTGTACTTTATTTCTTCAACAAAGCGGCATATACTCACTCTGTTGATAGTTGGCATGCTACTGAATGAAATAATTGCATTTTTTGTGCTTTATTAAGTTTAGAAATTTTGTAAATAATACAAACGAAGTTTTGTTTTTGCACAAAATTATTTTGCGTTTTAACAAAATATTTATATTTTTATAAATATATTTAGTATTTTTATGAAATTTCGTAAAATATACAAATAAAAATTTGTATTTGCATAATCTGTAAACAAGGTATAGGTTGCGAAAAGTTGGTTATTTTCTATTAATGTATTTTGTTGTTGTTGATATAAGCATTTAACCACATAACCTGATAACCAGCCTACCGTGAACAACCTTATTAATATTCCAAATGATGATTATTACGTGTGAAAGTTTTAATATTGATAATTTTTTTTGAATGGCTTTGTCATTAAACAAAATTTTTCATTGGAATAATTTAAGAAATATTTTTTTGTTTGTTAAGTCTAGATAATCAACTGTATCGTTTAGGGGTTAATAAAACCAATTTGTTTGAATTTAAAAATCAAAATTATGTTTACTAGATTTTTGTAATTTAATTTTTATAAATATTTTATGTATTTAAATACATAATTTATACAATATGAAGGTGTTCACCTTAGTAGTTCATAGTAGTTTTTATGGTTAACAACTATTAAGGCGTGAGTTGTGTGTGTGTTTGTGTGTGTGAGGAGGGGAGTTTATAAATCACCACCCCCTTTTGTTTGAAAAATAAAAAATTTTATTTTTTTTTTTTTCAGTAGTAAACAATACAATTATGTGTTTACTTTAATTGTATTTCAAATAATAAAATTTATTTACAAATCTTAAATTCTATTGAATTTATTAAATTTAGGTTATTGTCAGCTCTCGTTATTGTACGATATTTTGAAATCTAATAATGTCAAGTCAATCTTGTTTTAAAACAATTCATTCTAAACCACTAAAATTAAAAGGTTGTTTTTTCGTTTGTTTTGCTATAAATTTTTTTTTAACAGTTAATTATAACTTTTTTTTATTGAATGTCATTTTAACATGTCATAAAATGTCATAAATATATTATTTGTATTTCCTTAAATCATGTTGCCGTTGTTTAATAACACTATTGTTAAAGATGACAAACAAATAAATACGATATATTAATAAATTCAACCGCTGTATAGTTTTATGATCTCGTGATTTTTAACACTTCCCTTTTTAAAATGACACTGTTAAAAAAAAGATGTTAAAATTCATTATAAACCTACACATCATATGTTAGGGATTTTTTTCTTCTTCAGAGAATAACTTAACACATTTTAAGGGAACAGTGGGATAAGTTGTATTTTTATTTAGTGATTTTGTATATTTTTCAACTTTAAAGTAAATTCTAAAATACATATTTCCAGCCACACGGATTTTTTTTTACCATAACAACGTCTATTGATTATGTCTAAGGCACCCAAATTGTTAGACGATCAAACTGTAAATTTTTTTAAAGAAAATTTTTTTAAAAATTTTAAATATTTCAAATATCAAAAAAATAAAAAGTGGGGCAATAAGTGTTACCCTATCTCGCCATTTTGCAAATGGCATCATATGCCAGTTTCTGTTTCTGCAAACACCGTCGTACGACTTTATTTTGGGCGCATTTTTCCCCACAGCATTAATTTTTGTACGTCGCGTTCTTATTCTGGGCCGCATTTATTTTTAAAAATCCTTAGCACATCACTTTCATGTCTGAAACAAAACTTAATATTTTAATGACATTCTTTTAGACAAAATACTTAAAATTTTTAAAAAATTATACATATATGTATCTGTTTTTATTTAATTTTCTGTTGGTCCCACTGTATTTTAAGTCTTGAAGCATATAATATTGTCTATGTTGTGCTTGACATTGTGTGGTCTTTTTAGATTTTTCGTCATATATGTTAGTATTTTTAGCACATGTTTTAAATTATACATAACCAGACAAATACATATTAAATACAAGAGTGGTGTGTATTACAAATCAATTACTTGTTGTGTTCTTAACACTTCAAAAAAGGTGTGAAATTCAAGACCACCCTGATAGCTAAGGATCTTTGCACAAATATGAAATAGTATAAAAATAGTACAAACTAATGCACCATCAGTACGGAAGTACTCAAATGATATTTTTGAAGACAAAAAATAAATATCATAAGGTGTGTTTACAAAAGAAATTATCTCTTAAACAAATTATAAATAGTCTTATCTTTTCAGAAAAAAAGATCACATCATATAAAAAAAAAAATGTTTGTTGTAATTGCGGAAGAGTAGTTTACAAAATCCTATACAAGACTAATCAGCCATAAAAGATTTAAGTTAAGAGTTAATACAAGTAGGCGTCAGTAAGTATAACCTAAAAAAACGAAAAAGAAAGAAGAACAACTCAAAAATTCAAACGTACCAAACGTATGTTTTAAATGATGCTAATAGCCGCCTATAAAAATAATCCCAAAATAAAACCATTTATAATTTAACCATATGATGATGGTAACATTTTAAGTAAAATCATAAAAATAAAATGAAAATTAAAATCTTTTAACTAAATACTACTGGCTGCTGCTGTCAGTCATATCAACAGTATGGGCTTGTTTTACTTTTATGTACAACTACTACTCTTTGGTGGTGGTCATATTCTTCATGATCATCATCATCATCATCATCATCGCATTCGAACATTTGTTTGTCATGCTGTGTCAATTTGATACGGCCAACAAACTATATGAGCCATAACTGAAAAAAAGGCAGCACATAAAAATTGTATTAGAAAGACAGACCAACCGCATGTAATCGTCAGTCAGTTTTCTTTTTTAGAAAGAAAAAAAACAACAGATTAAGGTTTCTTCTTTTTTTTTTTGATATAGAATTTAAAAAATGAATTATATATTTGGAAAATTAGTATCAAGTCAAAGTTTAACTGACCGCACAATAGTATCATGTTGTAAATATTGTTGTAAATTATTATAATTACATCTTACAATAATAACAAAAATACTCCACTTGGAAAAACTGTAGAATTTACCAAAGTGTTTTTGAAATGAAGATTAATTTTTTTAAGTAAATTCTATATATATCCCTGCGGGAAAAGGACCTATCCCAGAACACGTCACATGACCGGTTCATTGTGATAGTGACCGGTTACGGGACCGATCTATGTAACATGGGCTTGTCCTAGGAGGGGGTCAATTACCCTCTGTGACACGTCACAGGACTGGTCTAAAAGGTCAATTTGTGACTTTTAAACCGGTCACGTGATAGGTACTTTAGGAACCGGTGCTCTTTTTACCTATCTCGTGATATGTTTTTTCGGAACCGGTTCAGTTTTTACCTATCCAGGGACAGGTCCCAATTCCCAACTGACCCCTTTTTTCCCGCAGGATAGTATTCGATCTCAGGATTCATCTCAGGTTCGAGATTGTAATATAATCTTACTAAGGAAGAGTAAGCACTAAATTTTGTTTATGGATCAGCGCTAGAGGGAGTGCACACTTTCTACCTAGGCGACCAGGTCATCGTCAGTCTCCTTATAAACCAGCCAATTCACAAACAGCTCATGCTTTCGAACAGGCTCTAAGAAAAATGACTATGCGAAATTCATTTTTCACAGTAAGTAAATGACTACCGGTACAAATGAGCTTTTTCCATCTATTTGTAGAATTACCCTTGGCAACCAACTTCGATTTTCAAAGCACAAATTCACATTTTATTAAAATTATGTAAATTTTAGTTAAAATACTTTGAATTTTATTTAACTACTTTAAGCAATTTCGAAAACTCGAACTTATATTTGAAATTATATTTTAATTAAAAAGTAACCTAAAAATACTTTAAAACATGTGCACACACTTCGCAAAAATGTAGGATTTAAGAAAATTGGATTAAAGCATTTCGAAACTTTATTTAAGTATACATTTTTTTATTTAAATGGACTTTTTTCGAAATAACTTCAGTTGAGGTTTGAATTTTTTTTAAAGTTGGCTTTTATCACGATTTTTGGTATTTTAAAAAATTCAAATTCTTTTGGGAATTTAAATTTCTTCACTTATAACTAACATTAGTTAAGAATTTTTAAAGCCTGATTTTTTAACCCTTTGGGGTTTGAAAATTAAAAAAAAAAACAGAATTTTCGCAAAATTAAATGAAATATTTATTTGGGGCGATAAATGAATGCCTGCCATTTACTTTTTAAAGATTATTTCATGTAAATGTTGCCTGCGGCTACGTCGTAGGTGGTCCATTTATGAGCTCCAATTTCGGCATACTTTTTCCAGCATTTTGGCCGGTATATCACCAATGGCAGATCTTCCTTGACACTGACCGATAGAGCAGCAATATGTCCCTCGGTACGCACTCTCTGCATATGGGTTGGTGGATTAATGTCCAATGAAGTGAAACTGTAGCGAAATTTGATCACTACAGCTCGTACGTCCATAAAATGGACGTAATTTACGAAACACATTTTTCACATAGTACGAATTTTGATGTTACGAAACTTTTTTCTTACACTGAAAAACAAAATGGCAAACATAATCACCCATTCTCCTTTGTGTTTACAGTTTTTATTCCGAAATTCATAAGTTGTTGACATGAGTAGAAAAATCTCGGAGATTGCGCAAAAAATATAACAGGTTGTTTTAAATTTGATACAAATCCGAGAGTTTGGCTTGAAGTACTTTCTTAAATTTTCTCATAATAAAGTAATGTCTACGAATTTGATATTTTTTCAACTGTGCTTGGAACCTGTGTTCAAAAATTAAAATTTAAAATAAATAACTTTTTATAAAACTTTTATAAAACTATGAAATAAAAACTTTTTATAAAACTATGAAACCTAATCGAAAAGTTATTTATTAAATTTAACCGACTAGAACAGTGGTTCCCACTAACTTTCTTTTCACGGACCCCTTGAGACATTTTTACTGGCTGACGGACCCTTAAATTTTAAAATTTTTTAATATTTAAAGAAAATCATTTAAATTCGAAGATTTTCAGAAAAAATAGTAGTAGTAAAAAATACGAGAGATAGAATTGTAGAATTTTCAGAACTTAAGAGATTTACCAGATAAAATTTTTGGAGGAATCGTTTAGTTAAATTAGTTAAAAACTCTAGGATTTTGAGGTGTTTTCTAGAAAACACCTCAATGAAGTGAAACTGTAGCGAAATTTGATCACTACAGCTCGTACGTCCATAAAATGGACGTAATTTACGAAACACATTTTTCACATAGTACGAATTTTGATGTTACGAAACTTTTTTCTTACACTGAAAAACAAAATGGCAAACATAATCACCCATTCTCCTTTGTGTTTACAGTTTTTATTCCGAAATTCATAAGTTGTTGACATGAGTAGAAAAATCTCGGAGATTGCGCAAAAAATATAACAGGTTGTTTTAAATTTGATACAAATCCGAGAGTTTGGCTTGAAGTACTTTCTTAAATTTTCTCATAATAAAGTAATGTCTACGAATTTGATATTTTTTCAACTGTGCTTGGAACCTGTGTTCAAAAATTAAAATTTAAAATAAATAACTTTTTATAAAACTTTTATAAAACTATGAAATAAAAACTTTTTATAAAACTATGAAACCTAATCGAAAAGTTATTTATTAAATTTAACCGACTAGAACAGTGGTTCCCACTAACTTTCTTTTCACGGACCCCTTGAGACATTTTTACTGGCTGACGGACCCTTAAATTTTAAAATTTTTTAATATTTAAAGAAAATCATTTAAATTCGAAGATTTTCAGAAAAAATAGTAGTAGTAAAAAATACGAGAGATAGAATTGTAGAATTTTCAGAACTTAAGAGATTTACCAGATAAAATTTTTGGAGGAATCGTTTAGTTAAATTAGTTAAAAACTCTAGGATTTTGAGGTGTTTTCTAGAAAAAAAAACGTCTTAGTATTATTTAATAGGAAAAATTGATTCTTAAGCAAATTTTGATGATTTGTTTTAGCATCTTAGAACGTGTTCTATAAAATAAATAAAAAATAAGGTTTATTCAATTCAACAAAAAAGAATTGGAATACCACAACTTTTTATCAGTTTCCTTTTTTTTTTTTTTTGATTTTTTAAATACAGTTATGGCAACTGACATGGAAGATTATTTATTATTACCTTAATATTTTTAAAGAGTTTTTTCTAAACTTTTCCCGGACCCCTTTGGATGCAGCTACGGACAGGGAGTCGCGGCCCCCCCATTTGAAAACCGTTGGACTAGAACCTTTTTTAAAAATAAAATTTATTTGTCTGATAATTTAAGATAAAGTGGAAAACTAATCTGTTTGCAAAAATGTACTAAGAATAATTCTTTACTTCTTTTGAGACATAAATTTCATTAATAGAATACAGTTAATTAAATTTTTCGGGATTTAAGAAGTACCCAGCAAAACCATGGTATCAACTACTTACCAGCCTATTTAGTCTCTTAATTACTTTTGTTCCCGATGAGCCTAAAAGTAATGGGTACTCATTATTTTTTGGCTGTTCGTAAGCGGGAGGGTAACGACCACCCATTACTTTGTGATTTTTTTTGAGAATGTAATGACCACTCATTAATTTTGGGCTCATCGCGAACAAAAGTAATTAAGAGAGTAAATAGGCTGGTAAGTAGTTGATACCATGATTTTGCTAGGTAGTTGATTTTCCCACTTGACCCATGCTCCCCTACATATTGAAAACTATGTGCGAAATATTTCAATTTTTATGAATAAATAACTCGAATTTATTTTTGCATATTTTTCGGATTTGTAAAAATGAAAATATGTTGCCTACTTTTAGGCTTATAAAAAATTAAAATGAATATATTTAGGCTTTAAAATAATAATAATATTTATATTTTACTTAGAAATCTAGAATAATTATAAAATAAGTTCTAAAAATATAATCAAAACTAATTAAAAATTTTATATTTTCTTTTCTTTGCAGGTATGTACTTTTAAACATTTTCCAAAATATACCCAAACAAAAAAAAATGCTTTTAGATCTTGTAAGTAAAAACATCTTATAATTTGCAACAAAATAACAAGAATTCTCAAATTTAAAGTTTTCTAGGATATTACACAAAAATATCTTACAACTTCGTTTACATTACACACGAAATCTAGCTAAAACCGGTTATCGATCATATATAACTGTATATTTTTTTACACAAACTAAATTTTAAAAAATTCTTTAAACTATATATCGAACATAATAGTTTTTCTTTCAGTGTATTTTTTTTTTTAAATTCTTCAAATTAATTCAGTATTTTTATTCTTTCTTCTTCTGTCGAAACCACACAAATGTCAGTTACCTACCAACCAACATGTTAGATGTCTGTGTTTTTTTTTAGAATAAAAACTAAAATCAAAAGAAAATAAGAAAAATTGTGCCTATTTAATGATAATTTGACACTCTAGATATCATTTTTACTGACAGCTATAAAACATTTATGCATACATGCACATTTATGCTCATACATGCAACATCATATTCATTGAATATACAAAAACAAAAAAAAATCAAGTAAGAAAAGTATAGTCGGTCAAGATCGACCATATGAGATCCTACAATCAGTGTGGTTTAAATTTCACAAAAGTTTGGCGCCCAAAATTTTAATAAGTCAACAATCAATGGTTAAGAAATGAATTTTATTTAGAGACCAGGTCCAAACATGGACCGATTTTTAAAAAGATCAATAAATGTCCCGAAGCATGTGATTCAGTAAACCAAATTTCATTAAAATATCTTTGTATTTGCAATCTGTAGCGTTTAAAAAAACATAAAATTCCATTTCGGGGGAATATTTGTGACAGCACTACAACACATTGGTTGAAAAGTCCGTGAGATGACAAATAGATGGCGCCACTAATGAAAATCCATATGATTTTTTGTATCTACCAACATTCAGATGATACCTGTCAAAATTTAATGATAATTCGTTCATTAGTGACACTGCTTTTGCAATTTTGAATACAATGGATTCAAGGCAATTTCGTGTGTTGATTTATCATTGCTTTTTAAGGGTACAAATACCTTTTAAGCCAAAGCTTCGCTTGATAAGTGTTATTCAGACACAAATGGTAGAAAAGTGGTTTTCTGACTTTCGACGTGGTCGTACATACACCGATTACACCGTCGCCTTAAAGAGGTTTTGATACCGGGAAACATCCAAAAAGTCCACAAAATCGTTTTGGCAGACCGTGAAGTGAAGTTGCAGGAGATAGCTGATGCCTTTAAGATATGCATGAACATTTGTTCATTAGAAAGCCGTTTTCGAAATGGGTGCCGTCTTTGCTCACGTTTCGATGATTCTGAGAACTAGCTAAATTGTACGAATAACACTTTCAATTGCTTTTGCACCCACCGTATTCGCCAGATTTGGCTTCCAAGTGATATTTACCTATTTTCAGACTTCAAAAAAATGCGGGTTCGAATGTAGAGGTGATTGTTGAAACATTCCAAAGATAAATCATTGTACGTGGGCAGATCAATAAGTCCCTGACTATTTCGAACTTTCCTCGTAGTTATATGAAATGCAACACTGCTCCTTTTAATAGACTATTGTCAAATTTTGAGCAAGTTCCGTCATTTACTTTGCGTTTAACAGCAGGTTTTTTGAGGTCCATTAAATAGGAATTTGTTTGATCAATAATTTCATCGTTGGAGCTAAATCTCTTTCCAGCGAGCCGTTTCTTTAGGTTTGGAAATAGTCACTGGGGGCTAAATCCAGAGAATACGGCTAATGAGGGGGCAATTCGTAGTTTACTTCATGGATTTTTGCCATGGAAACTTAGCTGTCACACGATTCCGTTGGTGGTCGATTGTGAGGAAACGCGGCAGCCATCTTGCGGAAAGCTTTCTCATGCCCAAGTGATCGTTCAAAATTGAAACCACTGAGCGATGTGAGATGCCTATGTCTTACACTATCTATCACACATTCAATCTCCGATCGGCCAACACCATATCGTGAATTTTTGCAATAGTTTTGGGTGTAGAGAACTCAACTGGGCGTCCATCCGTGCTTGTAAGGCCACATCGAAAGTCAGTAAACCACTTTTTTTACCATTGAAATCGATAGTGCTGAGTCCCCATAGTATTTATCAAGCTTTTACTTGGTTTGATTGACGGTTTTTTTCGCAATAAATAATGTTAAATGAGCACTCGAAATTCACATTTTTCCATTAAAAAAAAAAAGCCACGAGGTTGTATGTTTTGAACAGCTGCTAAACGCAAAGTGTATCGCTCTTGAATGAGTCAATGGTGAGGAATTAAGTCGAATTTTGCCAAAAAAAAAATGGTTTTTTTTTTATTGGTTTATCTCACGGATTTTTCAGCCTGATATTTTTGATCATTGCAAACATCAGCACATATTTTTTTATTTATCTCCTGACTTTAACTCGTATTGGCGTAGGGTATACAAACTAAAATTAAATAAATTCTTTAACCATTTTCCCTTGGAATCATCATACTAATCATAGACATATTTTAATAATAACCTTTCATGTGTATTCTTATTACATGACATTTGCGTTGTAAGGTTATGCTATTGAGGAATTAATTTTCCTTCATTTTGTTTGCTATTTGAATTCATATTCTATTTAATTGATTAATTTTCTGTGTTGTGTAGTAGCATGTTTACAGGAAATAAATGTTACATGAACTTCTAAACAAAAATAAATTTAAAATTTAAATTTTTAGACAATAAATTACTATAAAAAGGTCGTAGATATATATGTACATTTTATGTGAAAGATATTTTATTGCAGGGAAGTTGTATAAATACTGACAATGTTTCGAACATTTTGAACATAACATTGAATTTCGAAAATTATTACAAATACATAATTATTTTAAATACTAGTCAAGATAATTTTAATTTTAGTTAAATATTATATGAAAAAAGCTATATGAGAATTAATTCACATTAATTTTTTGAATTTCAATGAAAATTACGAAATCAAGCTGTATTTAGATATTAGATTTTGCAATAAAAAAGGCATAGTGTATGATTTTGTTGTGTTTTTGTTGTAATTTTTTGCTTGGTTAGAGCAACTGGCGTTGAAAAATCATGTCATATACCCGCAATAAAAGAAGCTGCTTCCAATAATGTTGTAAACAGTAGCTCTTCATTTATTGCTGGTATATGACATGGTTTTTTGTTTTTCACTGGACTTATTAGGGTTCTGAGATGCTTTAAATGACTCAGTAAAGGCTTAACTACAATTGGCTTAAGTGACTTAAGCTTTGTTTTGGTATGAAACAAAATTTTAGAAATACAAATTTTTAATTTTCGTTTCATACCGATACGTAGCTTAAGTTACTTAAGCCAACTGTAGTTGGGGCTTAGTCTGGACAGAAACTTCTTGTCCAAATTCGTGATAGAGGCCCTGGACTGAACCCAAGTGGGAGCCTTCGGTTGGGGCATGGCTGTGGTTTACAAATGTCTCGAAGTAGTCTAATGAGGAGAAGAAAACGGACGTCTTTGGAGCCAATTTTCAAGGTGCCCTTCCTACGAGAAGTATCCCTGCATATTTCATGCGTAGGAAAAGATTTAAGGGGGTGAATATATTTGTTATGTCCAACAGTTTTCAAGGCTTCTGAGAACTAATGAGGTGATGACACGGCTGGTAATGGATTGTTTAAAATCTTTTAAAAAACTGGGTGGACGTGATGCGTTGACTTGGTTTAGGCGCCTGAGCATGGGGGCTCACGAACACGCAACAAACGTGCAGATTGCCTGACAAATAGAGTGCCAAACACATACCTTGTGGACCTAAACCTATTGGGAGGAATTGGGAATTCGGGTTAAGTCTGAATTTGCTCACCACGGGGAGTTTATCTTTTTGCTCAGGGATGAAATCCAAAGTTTACCTTAGCCATTCATTAAACAAGGTCTGCCGGTTTTTCAGACTACAGCATGATAAGTTTACGGCTCAAACTGTGTGATTGTCCGACGATCTGTGATATGTTGGTAAGATATTGATTCGGAAGGATACTTGGGAACTCACACCGGGCAGTATATCTTCGTTGGGAACCTCAACTTATATGTGGCTGGACATGCACAGAGAAAACAAATTTATCGTAACAACAGAATTTCTTCCCACCCAATAATTTGGTTGCAGCAACCGAATTATTTAGTTGTCCCAACCAAATTTTTACCTGATACAATTGAAATATTTGGTTTCAACCGAAATTCTGTTGCATTCACCGAATTTCAATTGTGACAAACAAATATATCGATAAATCCAACCAAACCATTCGGTTGGCAAGAAATTCGATTGTGCTGTTTTCTCTGTGTGGACATTTTTTCTATTCAACTCCAGATAGTTAACAACATAATGGTTAACCATACACTCCACAACCCTACAGAGAGTGGCAAGCAAATTGCTAATATACGGTAATAAGTATCAACATCATTGTAAGGAACCCGCTGAATATGGCAAAGTTGAAAAAATAACCTCAATGTATGAATGATTAAAAAATTCCGCAATAGACTAGCTTACGTCGATGATCAAATTTTCAAAACCAGTGCTAGGACACCACTGGACCCTAAACATTTGCTTACAAGTCTAACTTACTACAGCAAGAAATTTATTTAATTATAATGGAATCATTATTCATCATTATTAATTGTAAATCAAACAAAAAACTTTCAGAGAATTATCTTAATATTTTTTATTATGATAGAAGGATCTATGACAATTATGTGTGAAACAAAGTATCGACCAAATGTTTGCCACGGTTCGGTGGCATACCTCTTTCCGATGGTCCATATTTTCAATGACTCTGAGACATAATTGAGGTTCAATGACGTTAATGTGCCGAATTATCTCAACCTTTGGCTCTTGAATTGGTCTTGGCTTATTAACGTGCACTTTTTCTTTTATATTTCCCCAAAGAAAGAATTCCAACGGTGTCAAATCACATGATCGTTGCGGCCAATTAACATCGCCACGACGTGAGATAACACGGCCATTGAATTTCTCTTCGCAAAAGAGCCATTGTTTCGTTGGCTGTGTGGCAAGTGGCAGCATCCTGTTGGAACCACATATATCGTCAGGTCCATATCCTCAATTTCTGGCCACAAGAAGTCCATTATCATTATCGCGATAGCAAACACTGACGACGAGTCGAGGTTGACGGCTCTTCTGCCACACTATCGCGAACAACAATTTTCCGCAGAACGAACTGGGCGAGCATGTACAGGTGCTTTCACATATCCTACAGACCCGGTTTGCTCAAATTTGCGCAAAATTCACCCGATTGTGGACACATTTTGTCGATTATGCTGACCAAAAAAAATCACAAAGTGTACTAAATGCATTTTGATTTAAACGCCCATTTTCGGAAAAGGCCTTTAACAAACTTAACACGCTGTTCAATTATGTACCTCTCTATGGTTTACAACACAATAGATTAATCTTTACGGACGAAGCCCCGTCCTAGAAGAACAAAAATCTTTTTCTTTTAGCAAGTGAGTAATAAATATGCTTACAGTATTGGATACTGACGGATGTCTTGGATATAGAGCATATACAGAGATAAAGGACAAAAGATGGAAATCCTGGATCGATTGCCTGGTGTGAAAAAAAATCAATTTTAGCTTAGAAAACAGAATGCATACATGAATTTTTAATGGAAATCTTTCTTATGTACGAAACTAGTTTGGAACTAGATCATAGTAACCATCAAATTCCCCATATGTCACAGGCCGAAGACAATTATCCACGAACCATAACTTTTGTTATCCACTACTTTGTCAAATAGAATTTTTGAAAAAGTTCGACTGTTTGCTAGAGGTTGTTATGGAGCGATCACTGTTTTTTTATGAGAATCAACACTCAGGAAATCCTTCCTACTTATAACTCGTAATGTGGTACTTTCTTTGGAAAGGAAGGGATAGAGGAGAGATGAAAGTTGGTGAAATATAAAAGACTTCAAACATGGAAATACCTTAATTGCGCGAGATGAAAAATCTTAGAACAGTTGTTGATCTCCATCTGATAGGGAGTTGACGAAAATTGTTGAAGCTTTTTAGTTAATGGCCCTTTTTTTGTTTTACTTCGGTGGGGTTAAGTGCTATTAAAACACCGAAGGAGGACGTTGCGATACTTATGAGGAAGAGGAAAATCACACATATTATTTTTTTAAATTGATGTTACCGTAGCAAGGAATCGAACCCGCAACCTTCTGCGTAACATTCCAACGCGCTAACCATTACACAAAACACCACGAGCTATGGAAACGAAGACTGAGACATTATATTAAATTTAGTCTGCGAATGTGCAGAATGAGCGACGGCGCACAGGCATAAGGTGAAAATTCTTTAAATAGCCGGACAGTCTGTCTGGCCCCGCTGAATGCAAGATTCTAGATGGTTTCAAGTCTTAATCTGCAGGGTGTTCTTGACACTAATACCCTAGAATATTGAATGAAATAAATTTCAAATATATCAAGACAAAAAGTCTCTACGCTCTAGAAAAAGAAGCAAGTCAAAACACAAGTTTAACTTCTTTAAAATAACAAATGAAGAAAGAAGAATATAAATATAATTACAATAACTTCCCATTAATTTATTACTACTTATGGAATAGAATATTTACATGAAGACTATTTAAGCTGTAAACCCTGTAGTATAAACTAGAACGGGGTCACAACAAGGACTTTACAAGAAAAGAGGTCAACGTCAAATGATTATTGACAAATTATTTCAATTTCAGATCAAGGGAATATTCATAATCATGAAATAAATAAATAATAATAATAATACAAAAATAAAAAAGAAACGTACATTCGTCATATTGTGTGTTTGTTGTAATTGATTAACCTTTGTACACAAACCAAACCAATTCAAGCCCCGACATATATGGAAATGCCCATATTGCATACAGCAACGGTGTACAAGATTAATGAGTTTTATCACTTATGAAACACACATTATTACAACTAGAGAGTTAATCGAAACGAAAACTTTTATTTTGTGACGACTACATTGAGGTGGTGTTCAATGTAACAACAACAAAACCGAATTCAAATTGCAAAATGAAATTTTATTTAAAAGGCAAACAGCATAAAAATAATACGTACTCTTCAATAATTATCACACACAGTTTGTTTATACTTTTTCTCTCTCTATCTCTCTCGCCCTCGTATAATATGTACTCTCGACCTCTGTTAGGGAATTAAAATGAGGAGAAAACCAGTTTTTATGAGGTCTTTTCTCTGAGTTTATTATTATTTTTTTTTTTGTTTAAACAATTGATTTCGCCATAAACATTTTGTTACACATTTTAGACATGTGAATGTGATTCAGCAACAACAACAACATCTACAGCAACAACAACCTTAAGAAAAATAAAAATGTGAAACGAGGAAACATTAACTGAAAATACAAAAAACAACAAAAATGTAAAACGAAAGCCAACCAAACCAGCTCTTTTAATGAAACACTTATTAAGCAATGATGCCATCCTTAACGATTTATCTCGATTTTGACGATTTCTAGTTTTTTGTAATAAAATTGTAATTTTTATAAAGAAACAAAAGCCAAAGGTCCGTTTATTTAAAATAATATTTTAAAATGCAAGTTTTTCTTAAAATGCTGTTGTCCTTTTTTAATTTTTAAACACTTTTTTTTTGGTTACATGACTTGCAAACGTTTTACCATTATAAAGTTAAAGAACAATTTATTTTATTTGTTCATACCCACACTTTAAATTGTTTGTAAGTTAAAATGACAGAAAATGTCATTTACAAGATATCATATTTTATTTAAAAAACGGCCTACTTGCTTTTAATTTAAATCAAATGGTTTTTGCTATTTATTTTTTAATGTTTAAACAACTGACATATCAGTAAGAAACAAATTTTTATTACAATTTTATTAAAATGAAATTTAAATCACCAATCTACATTAAATTTAATTTTATTTTTGACTGCAATTAATCGGTCCTCTAATCACTTTCCGTGAGCTTGCGTTTTTTTTTTTGTTTGGCACCCTTTTACAAACTTATTTTCTGCAAAGAAGAAAACAATTTAAGTTATTATTAAAATGTCTTTTAAATCAATGTAATACAATTTTAACTTACCTTAATATTTGCAATTTAGTTTTATAAAAGATATGTTCAATTCATGATTTTAATTTTTCATAATTTTCTACAATTGTTGAACACATTTTTTTCCAAATAGTTTTTTTTTTTTACTTTACTTTCAAATATCGACAAAATATCTTACATCTGGTAAAAATAATATATGTTCAAGAAACTGTTTTGATTATCTTCCGAATGAAAAATTTAAGATATTGCCTTATATCTTCTGGACGGTTTGTTTTCCAAATGTTTATGAAGTTCTTGTTATTTGAATTGAAATAATTATGTATATAAAGAAACAATTTAAATTAAAAAAACTTCTTGAATTTTTTTTTTTTTTTGAAACAACAGCAAACAAATCTTAAATTTGTAATAACTGTAACGGAAACAAATAAACCACAAATTTTCGTTTTGTGGGTAAATTTTCATTAAATTTCAAGCAAATGAAAGGAGCAATGCTCTTCAATTGGCAAAGTCTGCTATTCAATTATATCTTTGCCTTGCGACAATATTTTATGAACTGTCGGTGAATATAATTCTGCAAAAATTGATGCAGTTTTCAAAGCATATTCTACATATTTTTCTGAATCAACTTTTTTCATGCAGTTTAAAACATTCAAGATCGTTCCCAATCTCTTAACGATTTGATTGTTTTTTTTCAGTGATTCGAGTTACAGCCTCATCATTTTACAAAAATCTCCTCGAAATGTTTCCATCGCTTGAGTTTCCGTATACGTGCTGCATGCAACACATTTTTGGAACCATGTCTTTTTTCAAATTTTTACCTCTAAAAAAAAAGGGAGACAAGGACGGGCAGCTGTAAATTTTTGCATTAGGTAAAGGCATAATTAAAGAACTTTTTTTGAAAATATGGAAAATATAGAAGTTTATAGTTTTTTTTATTTTCCATGAAAGTTTAGAAATATTGAAAAAATAGATAGAATGTAAAAATCGATTTACCTGGACAAACACAAAGCAAACAGTAAAATTTTTTAATATTTTCTTAATAAATAGATCTATCAATAGAAACAAAAAGAATGACGATCCGTTACCTAGTTTTCAAAATACTGTATCTGAAAAATTGTAGGTTTTTTGAACCCTGAAAATCAGTCAAAGGACAATTTCCTATTAAGTAGGTTTATTCAATATTTTTAAGGGGCACATAAAATTTTTGATTTATGCAACCTCACTTGTTCTACAGCCGCCACTGTGCGACGTTGCAATCTCTGTATAATTTTTTGTTTATCTTGGATAACCCTAATCGGTTCCTAATTATGGTCAAAAATGATACATTTTTGCAAATCATATTCAAAACTTCAACTTTAGTTATTTGAAAATGTTATTAAACAAAAATGAAAAATTTTAGGATTTCATCTTGCGGTTTAATTAAATAATTCATGGGAAATGAAAAGGATAAATAAATAATGAACAGGATAAATAATAAACTTTTTGGCAATACTTTTTGCAATAGGGTAAAATTTTTTTGCACAGTTTTCCATTGATTCGAAGAATAAGCAGTAAGCTAAGTGAATGACTTTTGGAATAAAAAACATTTTTTTTCGACAAAAAACAAGTGTTTTATTTCTCAACACTGTCTCCTTTTAGCTCAATACATTTAGTGCATAATTTTTTTATTTTTTAAAATGGCCTTTTGTTTCACTGATGATAGGAATAGGAAACAGTCTTAGGAGACTAAATTTGAAGCAGAGTAGCAGTTAGTAGCCCAATTAATCGATTTTTTCTTTGAAGTGGTCGCACGGTAGCGGTCACCTGTCACCATCACGTGGATAGCATTTTTATGTACAAATACACAGCGGAATTAATTAAACCACTTCTTAATTATTGAAGTTAATAGTGCAGAAATCTTCATTGTATTTATCAAACCTTTCCTGGGTTACGGTGATTGTTTTTTTAAGCAAGAAATAATACTTGAGCACAGCAAAATCACTTTTTTCAAATTCGGTGAATTTCTCAAGCTATTAAACACAAACCAATGAATCTTGCTCGAAAAATTTGACAAGAGTCTATTAACGTATGATATTTAAAGGGGCAATGGTAATTTTTAATTTATTACGATGGAAGTTCAAAAACTCATAGAGTTGTTAAACTGTCCTAATAATCTGGTAAATTTTAGTGTTAATTATTTTAACTGATAATCAGTAGAATGCCTTTTGTACGAAAAGGCAAAATCACTTAAACCTGGTAAACAACACTTCGCAAAATCACTTAAATCTGGTAATATTTTGTCGTCCTGAGCCTCAATTAATGCAAAAATTATTTAAATAAATATTCAAAATGGATGTAGGATAATCATGCAAAACCTAATAAAGATTTTCATAGTGAGAAAATTTGGTGGTTGAATTTCACTTATTTAATCTATTGCTAGTGTTTTTACTTTTTTTATTATTCATATATTACTTTGTAAAAAAATTGTGTATACACAATTAAAAAGAAATTTTTAAATAATTTTCCCTTTTTTCCATTGAAATATAAACAGCTTTTAGATTGACCATGTTTTTTTCTTCTCAAATCTAAAGTTTTGGATGATTTTTTTTCTCACTTAAATTGACGATTTTTCAACAAAATGAGTTGACAGCACTGCTTATTAAGTATGGGGTATGTGTGCGTGTTTCTGTGTTTGCTATATGAGAGTCTAAAAAGTTTATTAGTGTGATGTTTAAGTGGATTTCTGTGTGTGTATGTTTTTGAGTATCTGTGTGTGCATTTTCAAAAATTGTGTTGTTTTAACATAACGTGTGTTAACTTTTTATTATCATACATTTAGTTTATTATTAACTTTCATACTGTCGACATCGTGCGCTTGTGGTGTGTGATCTTTTTAAATTAACGGAACGGAAAAAAAAATTGTTAAAAATTTAACGTGAATTTCTTTTTATTAATTTTTTTATATTTTTCTGGTAGGCTTTTTATAAGTGATTAATAAAAAAAACATCAAAATTCACCTAAATTATAAATATATTATTATAAAACAAAAAAAAGCCTACACTTAAAGAAAACTTTACTGTCAAAAGAAAATTGATTATTATTTTTATACAAAATATCTATAAAAAATAAAGTGAAAATGTTACAATAAAAAACCTTTTTTAAATTTAAAAACGCAAATATTGTAATTGAAAAAACATAATATTTTAATTATAAAACTACAAAATTTTCAAAACAAAAATAATTTTGATATAAAAACCAGGAAAAAACCTAGATAGTAATAAAAAAAATAAATAACTTAAAAACAGCAAAAAAGAATTATATAAAAACATAAAAGAAAAAAATTATGTGAAAAATATAAACAAACAACAATAGTTTTGTAAAAAATTAAAAATAAAAACAAAATTGAATTGATACAAAATAAAATTCATAATAAAAATTTGCAAAACAATTTCATTTAAAAATATATAAATAAAACTACAAAAAAAAATAATTTTTAACTATAAATTAAAATATATATATATATATATTTTTATAAATCATTTTTATTCAAAGAAAAATTATAAAAAAAATTTTTAATAGAAATAAAAATATAAATTATTTAATAAAGTGTGAAATTAAAAAAAAAATAAAAAAAACTGATTTATAATTCAGTGACAAGTTTCTTAAGGAAATTATATCTTTATGACAAATATTTATTTAAAGAAAAAATTGTGATGAATATTTTAAATTACAAAATATAATAAAAAAAATTTACAGTTTATTAAAAGTTAAAAAAAAAATTTGTTTATTTGTTAACAAAAACCCCTAAAAGAAAGAAATTAAAATTCCCCTTAAACACAAAAAAATGTTTGATCCTTTTGTGAAAATAAAGAAAAAGCAAAATATTGTTAATGAATTGCAATCAATAGAGATAGTGGATGATTTAAATGAAAATTCCGCTGATTTGGATAATGATTGTTGTTGCCTAACGCCTCCGCCAACAGCAGCCACAACACCTACAACACCACCACCACCGGCGCTGGTAGATTTATTAACAGCTTCTACTTCTACTGCGGCTTCTAGCCGAGATTCAGCTTCCAATAGCGCCAGTAGTACAACGTCTTTCAATTTAAACAATTGTAGTCGTTTACAACAATTAATAGCGGCTCCACCGTTAATACACACTAATCATTATCAGCAGCAACAACAACAACAATTGAGTACACCTCCTACACCACCGCCATCAACACCACCCGCACCTGCCTTACATAGATCGGATATATTACAACAACATTTACAATCCGCTTCAACAAATTCCTCCTCCTCGTCCTCTTCGTCGTCCGGCGCTTCTTGTTCCCCTTCTACTGCTAATGCTTTAAATCAGCAACCTTCGGTATTACAACAACATTTAGGTCATTTACCCTCCGTATCATCAGAATCTAATTTAGCAAATACAAATAATAACCGACAATCTTTACAAACTTTAGCTAGACATTTAACATCACCTTCTCATTATTCCTCTTCTTCTTCTACAAATCATCAAGCAAATTTGTCTTCTTCTACATCTTCGTCATCAACAGCTCCACCATCTTTATTACAAGAAGTTTTTTCAACAAATAATTTACAAAATGTATTAAAAAGACAAAGTTCCTCAATAAGTAACGCGAGTACAAATTCTTTAACAAATTCCTCTGCTTCTACGTCCTCTTCTAATACTTCTTCTTTTTCTACGTCCTCTTCTTCTTCTACCTTAAATTCTAATTCAACTTTAAGAAGTTTGGTATCAAATCCTTCGTCTTTAATAACATCAAGTACAACATTGAATAGTATTATAGCAAATCGTTTAAATTCACCACCAGCTTTAGCAACAAATTCGTTGTCTTCAACAAGCTCCTCCAGAAATTCAACTGGGGCAGCTTCTTCTTCGTCGTCATCGTCATCTTCGTTGTATCATCAGCAACATTCCGCTTTAACAAATTCAATAACACATCGTATAAATCAATCAATACGACGTCATTTAAATCAACAACAAAATCAAGCCTTGGCTACAAGTCAGCAGCAACAGAATACGGCACAAAATCAGCAGCAACATCATACTCAACATCGTCATAATCATCACCAACAAAGAATACAACCACAATTACAGCAGCAACAGCAACAACATCATTATCATCATAGTAATCACAACAATTACCACAATCATCATCATCAACAACATTCCTCGTCTTCAAACTCGGCCCATACTTCAGGATCTTCTTCGTCGTCATCCTCTTCATCTTTGGCAGCTTCTTCTTCTTCATCATCATCGTCGTCGTCATCAAATTCAAATTCTCCATTATGTGTAGTATTATTAGTTAAATGTCCCAACTCTAAGGAATATTGTAATGCTTTGCAACAACAAAATAATCAATTAATAAATCCCAATTCCGCAACATTATCTCTACAACAACATCAACAACATCAACACCAACATTGCTGTGATAATAAAAGGTAATATACCAAAAACAAAAAACTATATAAAATAACCACAAATTACAAAAAACAAAAACCGTTCGAGGACCCTTTCAAAGTTACTAACAGTGCTGCCAATTTAAAAACAAAAACTCTCAGACATTTTTGAATTTCTTGTGAATTAAATGTTCGTTTAATTTTAGCGGAACTTTGTGTGAAGAAAGGGAGCATAAATTATACTTTTGAAAAGTATGCAGTTGTGTTTCAAATTATCCATTATCAATATTTAAAGCTTTAATTTTTAGTATTATTTCATTGTTCATAGGTAAACTTTTATGAAGTTTTATTTATAAAAAGTACCAAAAAAAAAGCAATCCTATTTTAAGAAAGTTTAAGGTAAAGCTTTTAAAGATACATTTAATAAAAATTAAGGATGAGCTTTCAATACTTTCTCTAAGAAAATTTAAAATATATATTTAATCAAAATCTTGATTAAACTTTTAAGCTTTCTTTTGATAAATATAAAGGGTGTTTTTTAGAGGTTGGTTAACTTTTATTTAAAATAAAACACATGAAGACTTACGAAATGATTTATTTAAAATTTATTATTTTTTTTAGCTTTTTCTTTGGCATTTAATATTAATATTAAACAAGAATTTTGGACACATATGTATCACATGTGTAAGTTGTAGACCTTTTTTAAAGCGGATTCGGAAATGTCAATTTTCAATATTGTATTCGGCTAAAAGTGACAGTCAAAAATTTATTTTTTCCATCATGATAAAATAACCTTTTTCTAATGATTTTTCGAGTAATCTTGAACAAAAAAAAAGTTGGCTCCATAAAAAATGATTTCTATTTGAGAGTTTTTTCGTATTTCAAATGTCAATGGGCAGCATGAAAAATTACCCCTTTTTGCAGTCTAAAAAACATAAAAAATTTTCACCACTTTTCATAAACTGGTCCATATAAGAGAATTAATTTTAATAATGAGACTTAAGTATTTAAATAATTAATTGCCATTAAATATAATTTCAATTGGAACAAAAAATTTTATTTTTTTAATTTCGTTTGTGTTTTATTTTAAATAAAATCCTCAATCTCTCATTAATAAAACAACCTTTATAAGGAGCTTTTTATCTCCTTTGTTAAGAAAATTTTTAATTAAACTTCTATTTGGCGATTTCCTTACTCTATAGCTTTTTCTATCCCGACTACCATTTAAACCTATTAAAATTCAAAGCCTTCATTTAGTGAGCTTTTTAGTTTTATTTCAAGAAAATTCATTGATCAGTTTTTAAAGCAAATTCTGAAAAAGCTTTAATAAAGTCCTTAAAAAAAATTCAATTAAACTTGCAAAACTTTATTTAAGAAAGTTTTTGGCAACATTGAAACATATTTGTATTTTTATTCTATTAGCTTTTTATTCTTATTTAAGGCAAATTCGTAGTTCATAGTAAACAAAATCATTAACTATTAAAATCTTAATTTAGAAAATACGAATGAACTTTTAACCTTTTATTAAAAAAAATTAATTAAGCTTTTAAGCATACATTTAGAAAAATATTTGAGCTTTTAACGTTTTTTTTTTCTTTCGCTTAAGCTTTTCTGCGTTCATTTGCTAAAGTTATAAGTATAAATTTTGTATCTTTCCGCAAGGAAATTTACTATTGATCCCATAAGCACTCGGATATTGTACTCCACAATAGAACTGCTTCTTCTAAATGCCATTCTGGGTCTAGTTTTAGAACTTACAGACTTAACGGAATTAGTGAGACAACTGAATTATCTAGTTGCCGCAATAAAGTTATATGATTCTTGCAAATGAACAATTCAATTGAGATAATATTACTGAATGCGTATCCTATGCATAATTTTTGACCAGTAGAACTTTTCATTTTAATTCCGTGGAACAAGTCTCAGAACTTCATGTAGGTCGCTCACAGTATTTTCTAACAAGTAAACTCTTCCAAATGAGAATTTCGATTTCGCTAAAATTTGGATATATAGGAGACAAAATTGGCAAACCCGTATTTTTTCTTTTCTAAAAATTGGGTAACAAAATGGCCGATTTTTGTTTTTTATTTTTCTTTAGTACTTCTTCAAAAGAAAATTGTGAGTTTATGAAAATTATATAAAAGCAGTTGAATTTTCGATAGCTTGGCCGAACAAAAAAAAGAGGTTAACTTTTTTGACATTTTGTTACCCCATTTTTAGAAAAGAAAAAATACGGGTTCGCCAATTTTGTCTCCTATATATCCAAATTTTAGCGAAATCGCAATTCTCATTTGTAAGAGTTTTTTGCTTAACTTTGGTTTGGCCCTTAAATTTACAAAATCGCTTCAATTACTTGGAAAAATTTAAACATCAGCATAAATTGTTTAAGTATCTAATACAGACAAAATACAATCGCCTTGCGGTACGCTTTTGAGACCCCGTAAATTTCGCCAGTTGCAAAAAATAAAAGCAATATAAAATTAAAAATTCAAGAGAAACTTTTTAATTTTGATTCTTTTTTTATTATTAAATTAATTAATTAATAATTTTACAATATAAACATTTAACTATTTCAGTTTCTGCACAGAGAAAACAGATTCATTGTGACAACCAAATTTCTTGCCAACCAAAAGATTTGATTGCAGCAGCCGAATTACTTGGTTGTCACAGGAATACATGTTCCAGCCAAAATTTTGTTGTATTAAACGAATTTCTGACGCCACAAATTAAAATTTCGAAGACCACAACCAAACCATGCGGTTATCACAATGAATCCGTTTTCTCTGTGTAGGTTAATTTAAAGAATTAAATTTTTACAACTATTTTAATATACATAAAGTCATTGAACTAAAATTCATTATACAATACTTCCGTATTCTCTTTAGTTAGTCACACAGAAAAATTTTAAATCGGAATTTGAAGTTCAAACAAATGTAAATTTTTTCTTAGAATGAATCTACAACTCGTTTACAATTAACGCGACTTTGCTAATTTATTTCATGAGCAAAACTTAATTTTTTAACAGAAATATACAGTTTCTTAACAAATGCTGTAATAAAACTTTTATTATTTTTGTCATGTCATTTGACATGTTTGCTGAGACTAGAACTTAAACACATTTCTTTAAGTTTTATAACTTTTTAGATTTTCGTAAATTAATTAAAATAAAAATTTTCAATTATTTTAGTTTTCTGAATTAATTTTATTTTTTTAGCACAAATAAAATATTGCTGCATTAGCATCACTTATTACAAATTATATTCTCTTACAAAATTACCTTATTCGCTCTCTCTCTCTCTCTATTCTATTTTACATTGTCCTCCTTTCTCCTCTTAATAGTTTGCTAAATAATTCCTTTTAACAAAAAAAAACTAGTTCTTCATATTTCCTTTAGTTAATAAACCACACTCTGTACAACTTTAATCTAGTTTTTCACACTGCTAGAGTAGATTTTCAATTCTTGTTGTATTAAATTTCAGTTTAGTTTTTCTTTTTTTTTCTCGCTGCCTAAATACAAAATAAATGTTGACACACTTTTTCCTTAGTTTTTCTTGTTATTTAGTTGAATATTTTTTTGTATATACTGTTGTGGGTTTCGTTGTGTGAATATTACACTAAATTAAATATTACTTTTGAGTCCTTTATTTTGTTATTTTTTTCTTTTTTTTTTTGTTTTTTCTTCTTAATATGGCCTTTTTTTGTAGGTTGTGAGGTCAAATCTATAAGAATAACAAAAATACAATTTTTAATCAACAAATGTTTAACGTAAGTTATGTGTCATTTATTCATACACATACATAATTTTAACCTCAATTTGTATTTAGATTAACAAAATTTTTTCACCCAAGGAAGGAAGTACGAGTATGAAGGATTTTAACACAGTAAATTTAATATAAAAATTTTACTGTTAAATGCAGTTACTAGGTCAAAATTTACTTATAATATCTTAATTTGTTTCATTGTTGTAACAGTTAACCTCAATTTGGAGTGTAAATAAATGCTAAGAAAGGAAATATTAAATTTATAAAATTTAGCTAAGTATACTTGAGAAATTTTAAGCTTAAAATTTAGGTTATTCAATTTTATAACCTAAATTGTAAGCTTAAAGTTTGTCAACTATACTTGTCTTTATTTTCTATTGCATTTCCTTTCTTTGAATGTTTAAAAAAAAACTAGTTTTACGATAATCCTAAAATTAATATTCGTACAGTTAAGTTTAGAATTAAAAATAATTATTGGTTTTAATGGTTTAGCTTAAAAGGAAGGTATTTGCTAAATTTGAACATGTGATAGAGGAGATAAAATAAACGAACATGTCACTCTTGCAGCGGCCCATTGTCACATTAGGGAGGTAAAAAGGGAGAATTCAAATGGCATTTTTACGTTGTTTTTGTCATATTTCCCAAAATTTATTTACCTATAATTATGGTATTTTATCAAATGCAAGGTATTTCACAGACAAGTCTTAAAATGCTTAGAATTGAAAAAAAAAAATACAAAAACAAAAAAAAAAGTTTCAAATCTTTTTGTATCAAATTTGAGATTGTCATGTATCCCAATTCCATCAATATTATTGCTTCCCTTTAAGGATATTTTCCTTGTTAGTGCAAAAAGGCGCCAAGTCCATAACGTTATGAAAAGGTAGATTTTAATTACCGTTTTATAGAACAAGTAAAAATAGTGAAATATTGTACAAGATAAACCAAGATAAACTCCTCCGAAACAGCTTAAGAGATTTTTATGATATTTTATGATATGATATGTGTATTTGGTAGGTATGAGAATAGGTCATAAAGTACCCAGGGTTTCAACTACTTACAAGCCTATTTATTCGCTTAAATACCTTTGTTTGCGATGTTCTAAAAATTATGAGTGGTCATTATCTTCTTACAAAAATGAAATGGGTGGTCATTACCCTCTCGCTAACGAGTACCGCGAGTACCCATTTCTTTCAAAAAGTAATCGCGAGCAAAATTAATTTAGCGAGTAAATAGAATGGTAAGTAGTTGATATCATCTTTTTGCTGGGTACATTTCATACCGCTAAGTGATTAGGGTGTCCCTATCCAGAATGTTGTATCTATATTTTTGACAAATTTTTTTTTCGTAATTTTATTTGGCATCAAAAAATACCTATAACCCTAAATTTTGACCCTCCTACCCTCATCGCTAGGTGATTAGGGTGTCCCTTTACCTGACAAAACAATGTTTGCCGGGTCAGCTAATACTTTTATATTTACACCTATACAACAATGCTTGTTAATAATTTTTTATATCTGGAAAAAATAAGATAATTTTGTAACTTATTTCACCAAATCAGATCTAACTCTCTATATAAAGTTCGTATTCTATTTGGATCCACATAAATATTTTTGGATGATATCCGTTTGACTAGGCAAGTCCATTTTAACCCTTGGTGTAAAATTAGAAAGCGCTCTTAATCCGTAATAACTTTAAATATTTTCTGTCTTTTTGGGATCAGTGACTTATGAAAAAGTTTAAAAAAATTCGCAACCGTGTTATAGATTTTAGATGGATGCAAACTAAATGCCTGAGTCGATTCATACTGTCTTCTCTATTATATGTATATCCAAAATTCAGCGAAATCGCTGAATTTTGATCAGATAATTTAGAATTTTTATCGGAGGTGTGAACATAAAGTCCCTTTTTTTGGTAATATTATCACCACGTATTGTCTCATAAAATAAATTGTGATAAAAAACGAATGTATATTATTAATTTTAAAATCCTATAATTTATATTATAAACTTTTTGTTAAGACTGTTTTGTTAATTAAATATCAAAATTCTGAATGCAATATAATAAGGAAATTTAAATATTTATCTAAGTAAGCTTGACAAATTTATGTTTTAAAATCAACTCAGACGCTTAGATAAAATTTCAAATAGGATTCTCGAGTTTATACTATAAACCTTTTGTTTATAGTATGATATTGGTATTTGAGTCCAATGATAAAGAAAATCACAAGTATTTACCTAAGTAAACTTGTAAGTTTTAGCACTAGCTTTGTAGTTATCTCAACGTTCAACAGGAAACGTTCGATTTTTAAGAAAAACTAAAGGTGAATTAATAAATTTTATGCTTAAACTAACAAAATAAATATGACATAAAAAAAATCAATTGATCAGTTTATAAAGGCGCGAACAAAATTTAATTTTTTATTTGCCGCCACATTTTATAAATGTTTTCTCACTACTAATTGAGATTATTACATTCTCTTTATTTTCTAAACTCTTTGATTTCAGTCAATAGTTCTCAGTATTTTTTATGTAAAAATGCCACCCAAATGTACAGTTTTATGCTGAAATTTTTATAAAACATAAATTAACCTTCAAACTGTTGGAACTACATAAACACAACAGCCTTCTGACTGTTAAAACATAAATATATATTATTAATTTAAAAGATCAATAACATTTACTGTTAAAAATACTTCCTTATTTTTTATATATAAGGTTAAAATAAAAGCCTTCAAATTGTTTTAATTAGTTTAGAACAACAGCCTTCATAGTTGTTAGCATTAAATACAATTTTAATGTTAAATAACAGTTGTGTTAATGTTAAATTAACTACTGCCTGTACGTATTATTTGAATGTAAACAGTACCTGTTCTATGCAATGTTAACCCTCAATTAAACGAGACTGTCTAAACTTTGAGGTTATATTTTATTTATATCCATAGAAATCATAATTTTATAACTTATTTAGTCAAGATGTCATGTCTAGTATTAATATTGAAACAAGACAGAGTCAAAATCGGAGTTTGATAGAATTTTAAAAATATAATATAAATAAACACTAAACAGAATTTAGTACAAATAGTTAATCCTAATGGGGAAGGAACCCAAAATAAATTTAACGTCACTTCCTTGAAAATTAATTAATAAATTTGGATCAAGGACGCAGTAAACATATGTCTTAACTCAAAAACGATTAAGCTTATTTTAATGAAATTAATTACTTTCAATCCAGCCAGTCATTTGTAATGGAAGTTTTTTCATGGCTTATGGAACTCTCAAAACATTTAGTAGTGAAAACACAGTTACTTTATACTTTCTGAGGGCTGAAACAAATATGTAGATCTTTATTAAGTTTTCAAATTATATGTTACAATAAATTCTTTTGGCAATTTGCTCTTTTTTTCTCGGATTCGCTCGGGTTTTCTTTACGGCTCAATTTAATATGCTGACTATACGAAACCGAGTGGCAATCGCACGACTTCGGCAGGATTCAGCCAGATAACCAGTCATTTAGCGAACCAGACAGCTAACCAGCTGGCTAGGTGGCTAGCTTGCGATAAATAGAAAACATATAATATTACCTTAAAATAAATTGAAATTATGTATATATATATATTTTTAGTGTATTATTCATCATTTAAAAAATAATCTCATTTATTTTTAACATTTCTTTTAATAATTTTAATTAATTTCGATACGTGCTCATATAATTTTTTTTATTGCAGTATTTTTTTTCTTCAATGCTAAGTTGTTATTATAAAAAATATAATAATCTGCATTTTGTTTTTTTTTTTTTTTTTCTTTTTTTAATTTTAATTTTAATGTTATCAAGGGTTTAATGTTTAATAATTTTTCTTTTACTGATAACACACGCTCAAGTACTTGACTTTTTAATGTTAAATATAAAATACACAACAACACAAAATTACAATAATATAAATATATGATTCACAATAAACTTGAAACCTCGAAAATTTATATATTAAAAATTATTTATATACTTTATTAATGCAAAAAATAAAAAAAAAAATAAGATATGAAAGTTGTATAAAAGCCACAAAATATAATATTCTTGTAGCGCTGATATCAGCTTGAAAATTATACAGAAAAAAGGGAGAAAAATGTATACTAGTATTAAATAAGTCTAGCACATGGTCATGCAAAAAAAAAAAAAAAACACGAAATATGAAATATGAAATAAAAGTAGATTACGAGATCAAAATTTATGTAGAAAAATTCTTTATAAAATAATAAAAGAAAATCAAACACATTCCTTCACGACATGAATGAAGATTTATTAAATATTATTAAATTATTATTTGCAATGTCAAATATCATATTGTTTATTATTTAAAAAATGTTTATAACTAATGCATAAACAATTTATTCTTCTTAAAAAAAATTTATTTTCTTTTTTTATCTTAGGATATTTGGATTTGTTGTGGGATTTTTTGTTTTTATGTTTATTTATAAAATATCTTATAGATTCTTGTATATATAAATCTAAATCCTCATGTTAGCACGTATTATTATCTACAATGAAATTTAAATTGAAATTTTAAAAGTTATGACAATTTTCGCTGTTTGTTAAATTGCAATGTTCGACGAAAACATGTCTAAACTTTAATACATTTTAAACAAATTTATATATTATTGTTCTAATTTAAAGTGATTTAATTTTTCAATTAAATTTGAATTTAGACCGCTTCTAACCAAATTCAGTAGGTTTCGTTTTTGGGCCAATTGGTTAAAGTTTAGATTTTAGCTAGATGGGTGTATAGATCCAAATATATTGCGATTTTCTTCAAGTTTGGAGGTAAATATTATTTCTAAATCCATATAACATTCACCAAACCAAAATTTTAACCCATTATTTTTTATTTTATTTGTGTGACTAAATATTCGTCTATTCTTAAGATTTTTTTCACAATTTTTTTTCATAAAATTTTTCAAAATATTTATTCTTCACAATATTATGCTAATTTATTTGTTTACATCAGTGTCAGGCAAAACAACTATGCGGCGTTTTTTCTGTCACGCAAATGAGTTGATTGAATTTAAGAATATTCTGAAATGCTTCTTCGGATTTCAGGTGAAAAAAACTGTTATACTCCACATTTAGACAAATTCTTTGCTTTACTTCGGACTTTAAAAAAAAATGTTACACCCAATGCCGGATCAAATCGGCTCAACCGGATTAAATTCATATACCTAATTGTCCCGGTAGCCTTTACCTAAGAATTTAACTGACACATTTTTTGCTGTTTCAGTTTAACTGTTGGTTAAATTGTAATAGAGCTTTATTTATTGAATTACCTTATACGAAATTCTGACAATTTTTACTACAATTGGTTTTTTACTTTTTGTAGTGAAATTTTCCAGCATAAATAATCAAAGTTTAGTACTTAACCATAATTATGAATAACAAATTTATATGAAAATATCTGTGGTTAACGTTTAACCTTGATTGTTTCTAAAATAAGTGAACCGTCATAGATTTGAAAAGAGTTAAATTTCATTCAAAGTCACATATTTGGAAGTTTGTAAAAAAGATCTGATTTAGAAGAGGAAAATCAGAACTAAATGATACTCTGGAATCAGTAAAAAAAAATTGATTCCTTAAGAAGCACCTTCCATATTTTTTTGCTGGGTAGTAATAAAAAATTTTTAATTTTTTAAAGTTGTTTAAATTTGAAAGCTTTATTACAAGAAACAAGCTTTAGCTGAAAAGCTTTATTAAAAAAATGTTATCAGTTTTAAAAGTTGTTTAACAAATTGCACATCGTTTGAAAGCTTTTGAAACAAGTTTATTTCAAAATTAATTTCCATATTTGAAGCCCTCTAGCCTTTACCAGTTTTCATCTTTCTTGCATAATTTTTCAAAGAAAGCAACACAAGTATTAAAATATTTTTCTATTACATATTTAACAGTTTTTAAATTATGCTAATATCGAATTTGTTTTCGAAAAAAATCTTGTCGATTTTATAAAATTGTAAAAATTTTGTTTTACCATTATTTTGATATTTTAAATAAACTAAATTTGATATCGTTTGAAAGCTTTTAAAACATACTAACTTCGTTATGATTAAATGATTTCTAAAATGTACTGTTTTTCATCTTCACTTTATAATTTTCATATAATATTTTTTAATTTTCATCTAAAATTCTAATTTCGAATATTATTATACTCTTAAAAACTTTTCATTTTAATCATAAAAAAATGTCATAAAAAAAACTTTAAGCTTCTAAGCAATCAAAATGTTTGTATAGAAAACTCCAAGTCCTTAATTTTTCAAGGGGGAACATGCTTGCAAAACATTCGATGTTTTCTTTTGTTGTAAAAACTGTTAATTATAATCAAATATATAATTGACCCATTTTGTGAGTAATTTTTATTAAAAGCTTTATTAATAAACGCCCTGTTCCAAAAAAAAAAAAAATAAATAAACATTAACAGCAACAGCATGAAACGAATTTCCATTATTTCATTTTATAAGGTTCATATAGCAACAGATGAATGAATCGTATTTATATATACAATTAGGGGTATATGATGACCTAAAAACAAGCTGACATAAATTAGCCACAAAAAAAAAACACATACACACACACACTACAAAAAAATTAATTCAACATAACACAATAAATACCTACCTAGCTACGGTTACACGGAAGTGTTTTTCAATAAAAACGCACATGAGATTATTATAGGAGGAACTCGGTAGATAGATGAATTTGCACTTGAACACACACACACACACACACACAGAAACTATTTCAAATAAACACACGTACTAATTTTAGATCAAAGGTTAATTAATTTCAAGTACTTAAATATCTCATGCTCTCAGCATATATAAATATAAAAAATAATAATAAAATTGTATTTATACTAATAGGAAAAAGCTTTCAAAAGCACATTTTATTAAAATGTAAAAACAAAACGAAAATTATGTTGTATTTTGACATAAAATCGAAATCATCATCTCTACATATATAACTTATAGATACAACCAATACCAAATTGAGGTCATTTATCAAGGAACTTTAGTCTTTTAACTACATTTATTTTATTTCAGTTTTTTTTTTGTATTATTTTTGAAAATTTTTCATGAGAATATTGCTACATAAATTGTATATTTTTTGTTAAACAGTGTAATAAGCATACGCATATTTTTTTTTAATTTAGTTTTACTTTTGTTGTAATTACCTAAATATGTAACTTTGTGTTTTGAGTGGCGCACAATGGGGCAAAATTAAAATATGTTGGAAATAATTCCATCACTTCTTACTGATTGATCAGATTGCAAAGAAATTTCACACAAAACCAATATAATTTCCAGCTTAACTTTTAATTACGTACCCCACACAGAGCTACCAAAAGCTATTCCACCCACAAAGTAGGGAACAATTTGAAAGTATATCAATTTTCTAATTATGAATCGATTTTGAAAACCGTTATATTTTTTAATGAATCTATTGTAATGAAATTTCAAAATAAAAAATGAAATATAATTCATAAAAGTAAACAATATAAAAAATTTTCTAAAATCTAAATTTTTAATTTTTTAATTTGTCGACTTTCGAAAACAATCTGCGCATAGAACTTTTATCTAAAATTGTTGTCCATATTTGGCGCTACTAGAAAAGTTTTAAATATTATATATTAAAATAAATGGAAATAAATAATTATATTGCTTTTTAATTCAGAGAAATATTACATCATTTTTAAGTTTTAAATACTGCGATTTTTTAGGATTATTTTTGAAATACTTGACTCGACTTTACTACTTAATATTGCATAGTTGGGAAAAAGTCAATGTTTAGACAAAGTTTTTGACCAATTTTTGAATATATATGTGTGTTCAATATTTTAATTTATTTTTCTTTCTAACCGAAATTCAGATTAAGCGATCTTAAAACACCCTCAATACAAAATTTTAACTCGTTTCTCCGCCATATTGTATCAATCAATATGAGACCGGTCTCAAAAATCTCCATTTACAGCTCGAGGCAGTTATAAAAACAGTTAATGTTTTTAACTTGAAAAAAAAAAACATTTTTAGCTCTCTTTTTCCCTTCATTTTTATTTTTTTTTTTTACTTTATTTTCTATCTTAGATCTGGTGACAAAATTTAAACTATAATGGTCTACAATAAAAATTTTGTGACACCATATTGAATCCGCCATTTTAAAATTTTGCAATTTTTAATAAAAAAAAATTTTAAATGATTGAACATGACGTCCCTGTGTGTAGTATTATCAGCCTGTCGATCGTATATCATTAATTTGACTTACGTTGATGACTATATATTGTCCGCTATTTAAAATTTTCAAAATAAAATTGCTATGTTAGAATCAATGATCCTAAACCACACTAACACAAAATTAGAATCAGTGACCCTAAAAAAACACACACACAAAGTTTTAATTTTATTGGAGTAAAATTTATGAATATAAAAAAATTTATTTTTGTCACCATATTGGATCCATCATTTTAAAATTTGCTTATATGTTTTTTGACATATTTGAATGGATCGACTCCGGTGTATGTCAACAGCCTATTGTAACAAAATTAAAGGCCTCTCAATCGTATGAAATTATGTTGACTCACTTTGGTGAAAATATTTTATCCGCAATTTTGAATTTTCAAAATACAATTGCAAAGTTATTATTATATATGTTCCGTTTAAGGTTAGGTTGAAAAAGAGGAGTCGGAATTGATGATGCTCTTCACAACTGACTCATGCCCAAAAATAGGATCTGTGTTGTCAGTTTTTTTTTTAAGCGCTTTATCCCCAAATATTGGCCTTACGCCATTACTCATTGTAAATGGGTTAATATCGAGAGTTTACTAACGCAACCTCCTATCTCAAAAACTACTACTTTCCAGGAGAGACAAAAAAAAAAGTTTCATAATAAACTTGTGACATTTTTTTAATAAAATGTTTAATTTAAAAAGTGATGATGAGTTTTAAATTTAAAAAAAAAAAGACTAAAAAGACTTTTCTCTCCTGAGTAGTAGCTTTTAACTTCCTGAGTTGTATTTTTCTGGCCTGAAAAACGTTACGAAAATGTAACTCTGTTTTTGGTATGGAAATTAAATGTAAAAAGTATTTAGTAGTATCGAATTAATACTTCAAAAAGTATTGAGCGTTATCGAATATTCAAAATTATGCACATTTTACAACTCTGTACATTGCGATCAATTTTTAAATATTATAAAATTTGAAAAAATAATAAAAATTAAAAGAGAAGAAAATATTGTTAATCCCTTGTTATCCCCTTAAATTTTGTTATCATCCCCAACAAATCCCCCTATCAAGAAATAAAATCCCATATTTGGGAATAAATTCCCTGAATGGGATGCCAAATATATAGTATACATAAATACCTATTGTTGCTACCAGAAACGGTAAGAAATGACTGAATCAATTACAAACTATTTTGATTCCACCCCACTGTGTAGCGTCCGTCCAACAAAAACAAACATTATCCATCTATATGCCTAAAAAAGTATGCCTCTAAACATTAGCAATCACTTATTTTAACCCAAAAAATTTTGTGTATAAACTTAAGTATTGTATCTTTTACACACGCACGTAGCGTCATTGCTATTGCTGAAGTAGTAGTATTGTAGTATTTGGCGTTTACGTCGTAACACTCTTACGATTGTATTACGACAGAAATTGTGAACTGAAATAAAAGTAGACCATGACCTACAAAAATCCAATAACATCCGAAAATATTATTACAATAAATGGAAACATGAAAAATTTTATATACTCGTAACGTTCATACTCGTATCTATAACATTAATTTACATACCACAAAAAAAAATGCAATCGATTGATTATAATAAATTTTAAGGTTTTTAAAAACTATTTTTTCCAAAAAAAAAACATTTTGTAATTAAAAATTTCTAAAAAAACTAATTAATTAGTTATCTCATGTTAACTCAACAAAGTACTTCTTTTAATAATCATATTATTTTTGTTACAGATTTACAGCAATTAATCAATTTTGTAAAATTTTATCGTAAATTTTTAAGTACTTTGTGTCTATAGTTCATCAAAGTATTTTATATGTTTGAGAATGTTATAAATTAAACAAATTTCGAATTTTATTGTTTTTTAAAAACCAATAAAATTTATACTAGTTTTTCATTTGATGTTTGATATTAATTTTAACTAAGTTTTTTGAAATAAAAGCATTTTTTTTTTTATTTTGGTGTAAGAGGTATAATTTGTGTTCTGCGAGAAATTAATTTTGAATACCATTGTGGTCCAGTGGTTTGCCAATATTTATCTTTTTGTACCCCTGGTAATTTGTACTTGGGTTAGTACTATTCTGCCTTTTTTTACAATGAACGACTTTCATGCGAGAAGGATGTTGTCAAATTTTTATAAATTTGGAAAAAAATCAACTTTTCAAAACAGAAAAAAAATCCAAAAATTGCGCTAGGAAATAATGCCCAATGAAATAACACCCAAACGAAAAAAAATAATAACTGTTAATGAAATAAAGCCAAAAAAATTAAATAAGTCCCAGGAAAGAAAAATAAATCACATAATACCCAAAAGGCATGAAATTGTCCTTAGAAGAGGAAATGAAATAATCTCCAAAATTTGCGAGTGGTCCAAAAAAATTAAATGAATAAATGTATTTATTTTAAATATGCATGTAACTAAAGGATTCGTTTTTGTTCCGGAGTAAAAAAGTTTAGATAAAATCATATGTGGCCTTATCTAAAAATATATTATTATATATATTTACATATATCAGTATGCATTTCTATACACATGTAATTATATGTTACGATATATTTAAAAATTACCTTATATTGTTCCATATATAACGATATCTAGTTATGTATCGATCTTTATAAAACTAGATATAATTTATATGATAAGTTTGGTATTTATTATAACACATAAAACTATATACATATAACACTATGTATAATTTCATATGGCTTATACAGATCCATATCAAATTATAAATCCTATGTAATATTTGAGATATAATAATATATGGTCCATTATCAAAAATAAGTTTAATATGTTATGTGATATTATTATATATGATTCAATATATGGTCCAATATAAGAAATATTTTTAGATATGGTATAAGATATAATTATATATGGTACAATATTTGCATATAATTTTGAGACATTGGTATATATAATTCCAATTCTCGGGTATTTTTGATATATGATGTAAGATATAATTATATAAAATCAGTTAAGTGCAGAACCAATTCAGTCTCATTAACTCAGCCATGATGCGCATAAATTTTTTCCATGTTCCTCAAATTTCCCAATATATAATTACATATAAGTCGCGAAGATATAATTATATATAACACAATTATGTAAAAAATGTAGTCTAATGCTGAGTTCTTAACTCGCTACAACTCTGGCAGACGAAGTTCAAATCCTGGCAAAGACATTTTTTTAGAATTTTAATATTACCATGTTTACTAAAATTAAAAAATAAGGAAAAAAAAATTTTTTCATTTGAAAAAAACTTTTCCTATGATCTCGAGTCAAACTAAAAATACATTTTCATACATATTTTTTTTTACTTTAAAAATATTTTTATACATTTTTTAATAAACTAAATTCCGTATTAATTATATTATTGGATCTAATCTAATACAATGCGATCTAACATTTTTCGGTTAAATTTGGATCTTATCCCTAAATATATTGGTGGATCTAATTTAATCTGCCACTTTTCGGATAAATTTAGATCCTTCTAAATTCCCAAATATTTTGCCAGATCTAATTTTGTCTGCCATATTTCGGAAAAATTTAGATTTAACTTAATCTCCAAATATATTGCTGGATCTAATATGTTCTGCCATTTTTCGCATCAAATAAGATCAGTTAGATATTAAAGAATATCAAATTGGATATGAATAAATATTGTGGCAGATAAATTTTTTTACTTGATAAAAAGTCATATTTTCCCCTTGTAATCCCCTTTTTAAACTTTAGGGTCGATGCGACGCCCTTTTCCAATGTCCGATTATCCTATTTTTTTGCAAGACGTGCTTTTACAACCAAATTTACATTTCTAGGGGGCGGGAATGGTTAAAAGCCCCCAATGTATTTTTTTTGAGCACCCTAATGTCAATTCATAATTGATCTCATACACAGAGAAAACAGATTCATTGCGAAAACCGAATTCCTTGCCAGCAGAATAATTTGATTGCAGCAACTGATTTATTTGGTTGTGGTAATCAAATATATCCTGACACAATTGAAAAATTTTGCTTTAACCGAAATTCGGTTGTAGCAATCGAATTTTTGTTGTATTAACCAAAATTCAGTTGTCACAAACAAATATATCGGTGGCCCCAACCGAACCATTCAGTTGGCAAAAAAAAAAAATAGTTGTCACAATGAATCTGTTTTCTCTGTGTATATGACAATGTATCTTCCGATTCAAAAAATTGAGGGTATATGGTTACAGATATGGACATGTACATAATCAGAGAAACCAGATATGTACATAATATGGACATATTCATATCTGTACATACCCATATCTGGAACCATACATATACCCTTAAATTTTGAATCGGAAGATACATTGCCATATCACAGAGAAAACAGATTCATTTTGACAACCAATTTTTTTGCCCACTAAATAGTTCGGTTGGGTTAAAACAGACAAATATTTCAGAATGATATAAAATCAAAATCCCGACCAACTTTGGGAAGTTTGGCTTTTAGCAATAGTGTACTTTCATCTAGGCGATGATTCAAAATTTGTTGTACAGTGTTATTTGTACCAGCACTGTATATTATAAATTCTTATATCAGTTCAGCAGAAACCCTTTAATTTCGTCTTAGTTTCACTTCTACTTGACAAGTTTATTGATCTTTATAAAATTGACTTGTGGTGTAATTATATACCCTTTTTTAAGTTCAAAAAAGGATTTCCTTTCATGCAATTATCTTTTTTCTTTTGTACTCTTCTCTCAACATTCATTCATTATTTTATAAATTTTGGTATTTTTTACACTTTTATTAAAAACAAACCTCAACTTTAAGCGGAAGTAAACTTCAGTGATTTTTTTCTTAACTTTTGGGTTAAATTTTTTGCTTTTCTTAACAAAATTATTGTTTACTTTTTAACACCTTTTAACCCTAAATGTAAAAAATATCATGTCGTTTTTTGGGATTATGAAGTGAAAAAAACACCCACCTTCATATCATCTATCCATCCATCCATTTATTAAAACAAACCAAAAAAAGGCTTTTTCTTAAGTGAATGGGGAATTATTTAAAATATATATCAACAAAAACTTTCTTTTTAAACTTTCCCAAAAAAAAGTGATCGTATTTGTTTTTTATTATTATTATTATTATTGCCAATGTTAGCAATTTTTTGTAGAGTAAAAGTGCATCACCACTGAAAATACATTTTATTTTTGTTGTTGTTGTCTTTTTTAACAATTCATTCATTCATTAACGAATTCAACCATTCAAGTAAATGGATGAAAATTGTATGCTGATCATCACCAACTGCATCATGTTTAAGAAAAAAAAAACAAAGTGTAATGATCAATTTTTTTCTTTGTTGTTTGTTGTGTTTGTTGCAGTTTTTGTTTTAATGAAAATTGATCATAGAAAGTGAAAAGAGGGAAAATTTTTTCAATTTGAAAAACAAATTTCACTTTTTTTCCCCCAGAAGATCAATGAATTTTAATACATTTACGAGTATTGTTGAAGCTTAAAAATTTGAAAGTTGTAATTGTTGTTATATAACAGTGATATTTTTTTTTTGTGTGTTACGGAAATGACAAATCATGTAATGCCTACAATACAATACAATGTAGTTTGTTCCCAATTTCCCTTTAAACCGTCCAACCGCAATATAATCAACAATCCATACACAAACTTTAACATTTCCCAGCTACTAACATACTTTAACTCTAAAGTAATTATTATTTTAACACTTTGTTATACAAATATGAAATTTTTAATGTTTTACAAACAAAAAAAATTTACATAATCTTGCGTGAAAACCTCTTATATTATTATTAACAACACTAAAAACTAACTTAAAAGCGTTAAACAAAACCAAACCTAATAAAACCTTTATAATAATCACAAATGAAATTTGGTGTTGCAATCGTCACTTTAAATGAAACCTTTAAACAAATGAAAGTTTTTTTTTGTAACTATTTTTTTTTTTTAATTTAATTTAACATTATTATAACTAGTAATTTACAAATCCCCTCTATTTTATCAAAATGTTTGAGATAGAGAAATTATAACATTTTGTTATAATTATGAGATTATGTAAAAAGAAATGTTTCAGCGAAAAAAATTGGGGTTTGGGGGGAAAGGTTAAACATAATAAATTACCACCTTTCTCCCCGTTTATAGAAAGTGCTTTATGGGTACCACCAAGGCGTAGGTGTTTTAAAACAATAACTTTTGAAAACCAACATACTGTGTTAATAATCTATAATGAAGAGAAATTTATTAGCAAACTCATAAATTGATTACTATTTCAAAATAAAACAACTTAAAAAAGAGCAAATAAATGTTAAACTCGTGGTTGAATATTTATTAAACCAACAACTAAAAACTGGTTTAACTCTCTCTCTCAGAGAAATATTTTAATCCAGCTATGTGATTTATTATATGACTGCTTAAACACAATTCTGATTTTATGAAAATTTAAATAAAGTAAGAATATTTAAAGAGTACATTATCAAGAGTTTTTCTTAAAATGTAGAATGTGTTTACAGATGACGTTTTGCTTCACATGAACGAAAATACAATAAAAAAAATATATGGAATACAAAATGCTTGTAGTCACTCATTCGTCTAGCGACGTACGTCTTATGGACACCCTATATTATTTTATATTTTATGCATAAAACGTAATGTATGTCCCTGTCCAGACTAAGCAATTTTTGTTGCAGCAATTCAATGATATAGAGGGTGATTTTTTTGCTTTTTGGTTTTTTCAGTGTACAAAAAAAAAAAAAAAGATTCGTGAAAAAAATGCTCCGTAAGATTAACATTTTCACTGTGAATAGACAAACAAAGAAACAACGCTTGCAAATCATTGAATTTTATTATGAAAATTTGTGATGTGTTAGAAATGTGTTTTGTAATTTACATACGTCCATTTTATGGTCGTCATAATCCACCCACCGAATAGGCTATATAAACAGCGAAGAGGCACTTCAAGAGCTACCAATGCACTCTGAAAGATGTACTGTTTTTCCTCAGAATGGAAGTGATTAGACTTAGTTGACATGTGATTTCAACAAGACGGTGCCACCCGGTACGCGATACCCTTAAACTAATATTATTTTGGAGAAAAAATGGCTGTGTGAATTGAGACTAGTTATATAGAAAAATTTGGTATACTCGTATTGTATGAAATAATAAACTACTTTTTCCACTACACATGAGAATTCCCTACAAAGGGGAATTTTTTTCCTAAAAATGACATTACTTATTTCTAGCTAAGTTAAAAAGAAGACAATTTTTATTAAAGAATTTTCAAAACTCCGATTTAGATTATTTGTAAAAATTTTGTTAATCCAAACTTAAAAATTTCATGATTGCACTAGGATTTTGATAATAACATCATAGTAAAGCTAACAGACAAAACCATTCAACCGAATTTGTTTTTGCTTTATTTTTAAAGTAAAGCGACATAATTTATTTATTTTTTTAAATGTTTATTTGTTACTTTAAGTTTTTTTTCCATTAATTTGTAAAGTTTATATCGGTCAAGTGGGCGTAACTTATGTTGATGATCTTTTGGTCTCATTTTCCAGCATTTTGAAGAGAACTTTTGGTGATAACTTCTCGCACTCTTGTCGCATGTTTTCTTTGATAGCTTCCAGAGTCTGTGACTTATTCGCATAGACCCGTAAAAGAAGTCTTGAGTTGTTATATCAGGCAACTTAGCTCACCACTGTAAATTTCCAAAACGAGACATTAGGCGACCCGGAAACGCATGACCGTTGTCTGGTGAGCTATGTATGCACTTCCAATTTATCAATTACCGGCGGCAAAAACTTGTTGATCATGGTTCTGTATTATTCAGCAGTCACAGTAACCTGGTTACCCACGGCATCCTCAAAAAAAATAAGGCCCGATGACACGGGCGTAAATCACGCACCATGCAGTGACTGAATGAATGTAATGGTTCTTCATGAATGATATGTGGATTCCCAGAAGCAAAAACAAAATGTTTGTTTACGTATCCGTTCGGCTGAAAATGGTCCTCGTTGCGCATTAAACATTTGAACATAAAATCGTCTTTTGCGTCGTTGAGGATTAGGACAGCGACGGCTCATCCAAGACATCTTCAGCCACAGCGGCAATATTCTCGATGGAACGAGCACTACGATGTCTTTCGGATCCTCTTCTGCCACGTGTTGTTCCAGTCTCTTCGAAGCGAGCGTCCAAACGGCGTAGTGTTTGGTCAGTTGACTCGAACTTCACGTAGCGCCAAAATCACTGACAAATCGTATACCTCGATCTTGAGGAGCATAGCGTTCCATAGCTTGTCGACGTGTATTTTGTATATGTATATTTACTTTACAAATATTAAAACAAAACTAAAAATAACCGTCTTTTGCTAAACTTATGGCTTTTTCCGATAGGCTGGCACATTTGGGGCCACCTTGTATTACACATAAATTTTGCGATGCCAGATACGATATTTAATTTCGGCGTATTTGGAGAAAAATGCGATTTTTGTCATAATTTGGTCGCTAGGGTAAAATGTGTTTAATGTTATTAAGATTCAAGGAAAAAAAGTAGTAGTATTTTGAGTCATATGAATTGTATTCTGAAATTATTACCAAAACCGACCAATGTCCCTCGTTTATATCCGAGTCAAAGTAAAAAATTTTTGATATTTTGTGTTTTTCACAAAAACGTATTGATATATTTTGTTAGTTTATTCGGATTTTGCTGAAACTTGATATAATTATTTTACCAAAAAAATCCAAATTAACCCTTATATATGCACCTGTTGTCAAAATGACCCACAATACACTAAGCTAAAAATATTTGCATAATTTTGGATTTTTTAAAATAAAATTTTACATTATTCCCTACATGCACTTGGGGTCAAAGTGACCCAAAAATCCCACCATAGCAAGTTGATTAACCGTTTTGGTGTGTTGCATTTTCTACTTTAAAACACCTAGTATGTGAGCAAAAATACAACAGAAAAAATTAGAAAAAAGAATTAAAGCAAAAAATTTATTTTTAAAAGAATTTATCAAATTTTTTGACAAACCATCGTTTTTAATATTTTTTCCAACACTGTATATCAATCTACCCACATAAATCGAATCCAATTCAATTTATTTAATTTAAACTCTTTTGCAGTTAACTTTAACTCTCTAATTTGTATAAAATCTGTTTAACTCTTTTTACTGTTGCTAAAAATTCTCTTTCTCTTTTCTTTACATTATTTGAGAGGTTTTCATGTAACAAATATGATCCATGCATACTATTGCACTTTGAAAAAGTTGTATTTCTCTGTGTTTGTGCTATTATTATTTTAAATTTCACATGCGTTTTTTATTATTGTTTTTTAGGCTTTCTCGCTACTTTCTAAACAAAAAAAAAACAATTTTAACAAAACTTTAAAACCTCATTCCCTCAAAAAAAAAAAAAATTAATGCAAAAAGAAAAGAAAAAGCTCAATTGGTGAAAAGAGTATATAGTGTAGAAAATAAGCAGAAAAAATGTGTAACCTCTCGTTAATTTTTTCACATTGTTGTTTTTGTTTTTATATACAAACGACACTGAAGATTAACACAGATCAATATTATGTTATTAAAATGAAATGTGTATTTTTGATATTGAAAAGAAATTTCACATTTTGTTTTTGGGTTTTAATAATTAAGAAAAGTGATTAAATAAAATGGCTTGACACTTATTTTGTGAGTTTCTTATTTGTGATTTAAAAGATTTCATCTTTTTCAATCTTATTTAATTTCAAGAAATTATCGTAAATTTTTAAACTACTCGTAGTTGATTTGAACAGCAGCTCACCATCAATTATATATCACTTGAAAGTTTATTAAACATATTGACGCACAATCATAGTTAAAATAACTACAGTTTAGAAATTCTAAAGTCTTCTTTTCTTAAAAGTATACTTTAGACCTACTATAGACAAGTAAAATATTAATTTAATCGTCAACGTCTACTTTAAAATTAAAAGTAGCTGAAATTGGTTTTATCCAATTTTTTGAATTGCAAAATATTGAAAGGAAAATTATATGAATAGATAAGAGATTTTGTGTTATTTTTATTAATTTAATAATGTTTTTTATTAATAAAAATACACTTTTCTTTCCTTTTTTATAAAGTTTTTTTCACATAAAAATTTTCATTTTCACATTTAGTGTTAGCACACTAAACATAGGTGCAAATGTTGTATCGTCCCATGATATATTGTTGTGTTTTTAAAAATTAAATTTTAACAAGTCTGTTTCCACAGACAACACTTAATTAGCTTACTCCTTGTGCACAATTTTATCATTTTTTTTTTAATTCATCGCGTTTTTTGAAAACTTTTTACATTAATAATTTGTAAAAGATTAAATAAAAATGAAATTTATTACTTAGAAGAAATTAAGAAATATGTCGAATTAACGACAGCTGTTAAGTGAGGTCAAAAATTACCCGTTTTTATCTGTTTAAAATTTATTTTTTATAATTTCTAAAATTGGGAATCAAAAGATTTTATCTTTCTTTTTGAATGTCACATTTGTATAGGGAAAATTGTTTATAGTGTACCTGAACTATTTTCGATATTCGTAATTTTCGGCTCATTTTAGACTTTTTGCCTAAGAGCTAATTTTTCCCAAACATATGGCAACTGTGGAGTGACTACAGACAATTTTGAAATCAATTTTTATATTTTCTTGAGCACTTAAACGGCGTGTACAAAAATTCATCAACATTTCGTTAATTTCAGACATATCACCATGCAAAAAAAAGGGTAATTTTTTGGCCTCATTGGTCCGTTACCCCCCGTTGTCACATGCAAGTAATTACTTGCAAGTAGTGTATACAGCGCAAGTTCATTTGTAAAGGGAAAATAGGTGCAGTCAACACAGATTTAGCTTTTTTAATATATTGTAGTTGACAACATTGAAAAAGAGATACCAGAAAAACAGTGTTGCATTTGTTAAAGATTATCCACTGAATTATAAAATTTAATTTTGTATGGCTGCACTTAAAATAATAGGACAGTAAAAGTCTGTCAAACGTGTTTCATATTGGTTTGACAGATTTTTAACAATTTTTTTTAAACACTGATTTAAACAAAGATGTTTGTTATCTTTATTAACTACTTGAAATCAATACTTTAATTTATTTTCAAGAACTTATTTGTTAAATTTGACACAATTTGATTTAAAAACATAATATTTTCCTGTCTCTCTGATATTACCCGAAATAGTGACATTTTTAAAACTTCAAATACCACATTTGAAGTTTTAAAAATGTCACTATTTCGTACCCTACCAATTTTTGAAAGTGGCCCAAATCTCAAAAACTAATAAAGATAGACCAAAATGTATGATAAATTCGACTACTCCTAGCTTTACCTTAGTGAAAGAATCATCTTTATCTAATATTTATCCTGCTGGATCCTCAAACCCTTTATTTAAAAAAATTTCGATATCGCAAAAACTAGACGATCTAGAGCAAAATGGATAAAATATTTGCTCTATTGGAATGTCCCTACAAGTTCTTGGTGTATATAGAGACCCCTCCTGCTCATATAATTTAAACAAATTTTACACTTAATAATAAACTGTAGTTTTACAATTTTTTTTTTTTTTTTGTTAAATTTTAATTTGTTAATCTTCAGAAAAAATGCATTAAAATTAACAAATCTGAAATATATTTTATTAAATTTGCAAATTTTTCTGTTAACAGACATAATATATAGATTGTAATTGCATTTGAATGCAATAGCAAAAGGGATACAGAAATCAAACATATGTGTTTCGACAATGAAGATTACTAAACACAGCAAGAGATCGTAAGGAAATTTCAGCTTAACTTAATAAATCAATCTGGATTAGTTCTCATATAGCTTTTTCTTTAAAACTATTAAGTTAAATAAAATATATTTACAATGAACACTAAAAGACGCCAAGAATGTTGATAAAGGTCACCTAGCTGACTAAAAAATGCATGCCATAACCTTTTCTATTTATTCTATATAATAAATAAATTTATAATTTTTCTTATCACTTATTATAAATTTGTATAATCATGAACCGAATGGAAAACATCTCATGTAAAAAATTTTCAATTTTTTAAAATAAAGAAATCATCATTTTAGCTAATTTTTCTTTGCAAAAAAAATCGTTATTAAGACAATAAATCATAAAAATGGGCAGCACTCGTTATAAAACTCTTATTTTTTTTCTTAAAAATTACCTTTACCAACAATTATTTAAAAAAAAAAAATTAGTTCCTTTTAACTTTTAAACTATCTCAGCAAATATCTTATTTCCCTGTATGCGCTTAAAAATTTATACTTGCAAATTTCCCTAACAAATTTTATCTAATCAACATCTACATATAACATACTGTGCAACATATTTCAAATGATAATTTTTCCTTTAATCATCATTTATATGTATTCAAAATGAAAATTTCTCTAATTTTTTTATGAATTATCTATAAATTTTACTTTTATACGATATATATTTTCCCTTTTCTTTTTTTCTGCTCTAGCAACATAAACATGTTGCCTTGCAACATTTTCCTTTATCAACCAACTTGTTTAGGCAACATTCCTTGAAATCTTTAATTATACTTTCAAATTTAAAATTTCTCCACTTTTGATTAAAACAATTTCTCAAAACTTTTACTATTTCGTTAAGTTGTTTTTTTTTTCTTACTAAAAAGCTTAAAATTGAATACGATTGCATGAATTTAACTTAATTGTGGGTGTAAAAATATTATACCGGAAGTAAGCAAATACAAACATTTTCACATGTCAAATCATGATGATTATCCATCCTACCAAATAATCCAAACGTAACGCCATAGCCAACCAAGCGGCACAGTAAGCAATGAAAGATTAAACCTCTTGATCAAAGCTAAAGCGCTGTTATATGTATGTCTAACTGTGACTGTCTGTCTGCACTGCACTGCACTGCTTTGGAATGGTCTGTTTCAAAGCAGGCAGAGTAGTATTGGAAAAAAATTAAACATCATCAACAGCATTAGCACAACAAAATAAATTTCTCTTGTTATGCAGAGCTACTTTTACCCCTCTTTTTTGCATATTGTTCAATTAAAAAGAAAAATTTTAATAAATTCAACAAATAAAATGTTTATGTCATTTATTTAATAGAGGATTTTTTGTTGCAAAAAAAAAAGAAGAAAATTCAATTTAATTTTCTTTGAAGTTGATTAAGATGAGTGAAAATTCATTTGTAATTTTACTATAGTTTTAAAATTTCTTTTTAAATAAGGCTTTCTTTTTTTTCAACACTTTTTTTGTTTGTTTTCTTTTGCTTTTCATCATACAATATGATGAGTGAAAATTTAATTTTATATGCATATAATAAGTTTTCCTTTACTCCTGTTTATTGTTTTTTTTTTTTCTTTACTTTTACAAATTTGAAAATTTTCACCTTTCAATGAAAAATTGCATTTTCCAATTTTTTTGTAATGAAAGTTTAAACGAATTTATTTCAATTCATTAATTTATTTTTTGTATAATCAACTAAATATAAAACTTTCGAATTAATTTTATTATGTAACTTTAAACAGAAGACATGATTTTATTTTTGTTGTTGTTGGTGTTGCATGTATATTGATATTATTATGGTTATGGATGATGATGATGATTTATGGTTGTTAACATGAATTTTTCGATTGTTGTTGATAATATTGTTGGTTGCTGCTGATGATCGTGATGGTGACGATGATTATGAATGATTATGTTATTGGTGTGTGGTGCTACTATGCTGTTTATTTCAATCATCATCACCATCATAATCATTAATATATTAATGTTGTCATGATCATACAAGAGCTAAATGATATTTTTAAATGAAAATATTTATAGTTTTCACTTTTATTTTTGCGTAATAGTTGGAACTACTATTTTCAAGTTTTCTGTGAAAGTAATTGAACATTTTTTTTTAACAAATTTTCAAATTAAAATTTAATTTGTATGATCATTGATCAATTTTCCAATAAGACCTTTTCTCTAGCGAATTAATTAAATTTTGATTACACAATAATGATTTTTTCCTAAAGTGGTTTAGAATTTTTTTGTATTTTTGAAAAGTTTATGAAATAAAGAATTTTGAAAATTTTACGATTTTCTAAAAATTATGAATTTTGACAAAGTTATATTAGCCTTAATATACCAAAAAACATTTAAAATTTTCAGAGTCTAATACAATGCGTTCTAAAACAGGTTCCTTGGTAACCATCCCTAGTTCTTCTAAGGGATCTACGAAACTTAAAACGGAAGATGAGTCGAACTCACAAGCATCAAGTACAAAAATCTTAAATTATACCTCAGTCTAATAAGCAGGGTTGCCAGAAATTAATTATCAACAAGTAAAAAGATGCTAAACTCGGCTGTGCCGAATCTTTGAATACCCTCAAATCACAGATAATTTATTACACATGCCAACAAAATATTTTAAAATATCGATATTTTCAGTAAATTGATATTGTACAATAATATATTTGTTTTAATCCTTTTTTATTTAAACTTGGGAGCACTTTCAGACATAGTGATTTAAAATAATAGGTGTTCACGCATATTTATCTTACAAAAATAGAAATGTGTTTTAATACAAATAATGTAAAATCGGTTTTTGATGATTTTTAAATAATTTGTTTTTTAAATGTATACTATTTTATGTTTTGAATTTTTATGATATTTGACCAAACTTAAGATTTAAAAAGTATTAAATTTGTTGATTTGTTACAATTTCTTTAACTGTTTAGCTAAGTTTTTTGTTAAATACATGGTTGGTAAGCACAACCTTTTCATTAGAACGGTAGTTGTCTATCACGCTCTAATTAATACCGATACGAAAATTTAAAAACTACGATTCCAATAGTGACATATGTCTTCTAATATCATGGGGTTTATTTCATAATATAACCTGTTACATTGGGTTATATCTTCAAAATTTCGTTATAAATCGGTGTTTCGGTATTTTAGCGTTATTTTAAAGGTAGTTTAAGATATTTCAAAATTAAGCCGGTAAAATAGCGCAATTAGCCCGATTATACAAAAAGACAAATGCCTTTAATGGAATCGCCATTTTAAAATTTTTTATATCGGTCTTAAAGTGGATGTGGTAGCCAACTACCGTTATTATGAAAAGGTATTGCATGCCAACCATGGTTAAATATCGTTAAATAACCATTAAACAAATTCTATAAAATTATTCACTTTTAAAATTTTTCGTAATTTTATTTATTTACCTAAAAGTTTTAGTAAAATGCTTTATATTGAGAGAAAAAAAAACTATAAAACAATGTTTAAATTTGATAACTTTTAGTTAAAATTCAGGTTTTTTTTAATTTTATTTATTTTTAAATTGCTGTACTAAGGCACGATATCGCAAATGTTTATACCAATCACATTAAAAAGCTCATAAAATAGACTTATTTAAAATTTTATTACATTTAGTAAATCTGAGAGATATAAAAACTTGTTTATTTACACATTTATTGTATATTAGCTATAACAAAAATTTTAAAGTGTTTGGAATATATTAATGTATTTTATAGCATAATTTTAAACTAATAATATTAATTTCAATCAATTCCCGCAGCTGCTACTGCTTAAATAATAATATTTATCGAGGTAAACACAAATAAAGTAATTTTCTTCTTCCTCATCGTTTTAACAACCTTAATCTTTTGTTAAAAAAATTTATATTGCTATAAATGTTTAAACAAAAGATCTCATTTTTGTTTTTTTTTTTATTAAATCTGTTGAAAATATATTTGATAAATATTTAACTGGTCACACTTTATTAGAATTTGTGTTTTTTTTTTTTTGGAGGGGGTATTATTTGATTGTTCATTTCATTATTTATCTTAGCCTGCTGTTTTGGCTCTTAGCTAGAGTTTTTTTTTTCATAGTGATGAACACCTTTCCATTTTGTCACGTCTTAATGTAGGCGCTTTCTTTATCTTTATAGAAACATGTATCTCTTTACCAGAAATTTAAGTTCTTTCTTTTTTAAATTTATATTGATGAAGGTTACATACAACCTCAATGTTTTCAATTCTTATTTTATTATCTGTGTATAAATTCATTGTCGTGTCTTTTTGTCTGTCTTTTCTTCTTTCAATAAATTCGTTAAGCTTATCACTGCTTTGTTGAATGAAGAATAGTTAAAAAAATAACAATGTCATTCTTTTAAACCGTTACTTTTTTTTGGCTAGAGAAAATGTGTGTGATTTTTTTAAAAAATTTTGGTGTGCTTTTTTCGTTTTAATTGGAAATAAATTATTTTCTAAATACAACCTTGTTTTTTTTTTATTTTAATAACTATAACAAATGAACTCTAAGAAGTCTGTAGTTTTTACCAATTTTTATCGAAATATTTATAGTAAAAATTTGACAGTTATTTTTGACGGCATTGTTTGTTATTTTTAATGTAAATACTTTTAGTTTTAACTTTAATTTTCAGTATATTCAACATACATAAATTTTTGAGTCTGTTGTAAGGAACGTAACGAAATTTTAGAAAACTCAATTATTGTTTATTTTTCTTGACGTACACACAGACCATTCAATTCAAACTTTAGTTATAATTCAATTTCTGAAATGTGACCAATATAAATTTTTTTAAATTCGCAAATTAAAACTTGTTTTGTCTATGTGATTCGCGCGATTCATATTTCTAGTTTTTGATTTGTATCTTAAAGTTGTATGTTTAAATTTGATTGATTTAGTAAAAAGAAATTAAAGCTACAAAATTAAATCAATGTTTTGAATTCAAATCGAGACCTTTCAATTAATTTAAAAACTAACAAAGTGCGATAAAAAATTTCGCAAAACAAAAAATAAAAAAATATATATAATTCGTGCGTATGATCTTATTTTTAAATTTGCGGTTTTAAAAATCTTCTTTTTTGAATCATCTTGAATTTTTTTATTTTTTAAATTGATTCATTACAGCTAATATGAAAATAAATTCGCCCGTTTGAAGGTTAAGCCTAATATGAATACCATTATTTTTCAAAACTGTCGTAAATTAAAATAAAATGTGAGTCCTTGAATCAAATTCATAAAATATTTTCAAGTTAGAGTATTATGTCTATTAGCCCATTTAGACTGCAGGCATAATCTTTTGTAAAACCGATTACAAATACAAAATTACATTTTATAATCTGGCAGATTATCGAAAAATCTTTTCAAAAAAATGTGCCCACTATTTTTGTATGATTTTCTAATTTTACTGCTACACGGATACAATTCTGCTTTTTGTTTATCATCTTAATGTTGCCAACTATGAAAATTAAAAAAACGCTAAAGCGTTAAATTGTTATCATTAGTGTTAAATATATTATTTTTTAAGCAATCGATTTACATCAAATTAGACAGTTTAAACGATCAAGATTATAAGAGAGATTAAAATCATAATCTGTGAGATTATAAAATTATAAATGGAAGCTTACTAAATTACGAAATTACCTCAAAATGCCGAAGTAATACACAATTGAGAAGTGTGTAAAACTTTATCACATGGGAACACTTGATAAGTGTTATTCGGACTCTGTTCCATTGAGACAATGGGTAGAAAAGTGGTTTGCTGACTTTTTAAATGTGGTCATACAAACGCCAATGATGCCGAACGCTCTGGTCGCCCAAAAGAGGTGGTGATACCGGAAAACATCAAAAAAGTTCACAAAATCATTTGGCAGACGGTAAAGTGAAGTAGCAGGAGATAGCTGATACCTTAAAGATATCGAAGAAACGTGTCGGCTTTATATTACATTAAAATTTATCCATGAGAACGCTGATTTCGAAATGGGTGCCGCGTTTGCTCTTCACCAAGACATTGCGCCGTTACACAAGTCGTTGGTTACCATGGCCAAATTGCACGAATTACATTTTCAATTGCCGTATTCGCCAGATTTGGCTTCCAGCATTTTTACCTGTTTTTAGACCTCAAAAAAATGCTCTCTGGAAAGAGATTTGGTTCGAATGAAGAGGTGATTGCCGAAACAGATGAATATTTTGAGGACAAAGACAAATCATTCTATAAAAAAAGGTACCGATATGTTAGAAAAGCAGAAGATTAATTGTATCGCTCTTGAGGTAGACTATGTGGATGAATAAAGTCGAATTGCCAAATAAATTTGTTTGATTCTCCTACCGATGTGTTATGTGTTCTTTATCGTTTAATATTTTCGAAATTTTTTTTTATTTTATATGTTTTTATTTTACAAAGTTTCGACTTTGACTCTTTCTCGTTTTTAAAACGTAAACACTATACGAATGCTTTACGGTTTGAAAATGTAGTTAACTATGTTTTCTCTCGAAACATTTCAATTGATTTAATAAAAAATGTTTAATTTTTCAAATATTAATATGTAAAAAAGGTTAATGCTGCGTTTGTGGCCGTACAAAAATTAGTAAATATCTAGGGACTGGTAGGTTCTACTTAAAAGTTTATTAACTGCTTAACTTCAATGCAACCTTAACTAATAGATTATTTCTGTGAATTCAGGCAATTTGCAGATTCTTTTGTCTGAATATATTTAAAATAATATATATTTTTATTTAGATAAACTTTTGGTTTAACCTCTGATTTTTACAAATAAAGTGATTGTTTCATGTCTGTATTTATATTCATTAAGCTTATATTTATTTTAAAAATTTACAACTGGTTATAATAATAAAAAAAAAAACAATATATAGTTTGTTCACCTTGATGACAAAAAATAAAAACACCTTTAGAACATTAACCAACAGCCACCACCCTTAAGTCAATATACTCATCATCATCATCTTTGTCAACATCATCATCATCATCTTTATCATCATCATTTTGTATATATGCATATATTTTCAAAATTTCGTTTGATACCAAATACTTAAAACTTCACTCAAAATAATGTGTCAGTTACTACATGAGAGTTGTTTGTGTACTAACCAGTATTTTTATTTTAAAATAAATCATTACTTTAGTCCACGGACATACAGGATGATTATAAAATTTGAGGGGATATGCTTACTATCGTTAAAGTTTGAAGAATATATATTAAAGTAAAGGTGCGTTTTTGCTCAATTTTGCATTTTCCGAAAAACGAAGTTTGCCATATCTTCTTAAGTAAAGGCAGAAAAAATCTAATTTTAGTTTTGTATTTGTATGCTGGCAACAGAAATAATTTATGCCTTAACCTCCAGTAAAACTTTTTATCAACTACTTTCCAGGCCATTTACTCGCTTAATTACTTTTGTTCGCGATGTCCAAATAGTAATTGGTACTCATTATTTTTTGGATGTTTGTGAGCGAGAGGATAATGACCACCCATTACTTTGTGTTTTTTGTAAGTGAGAAGATAATGACCACTCATGGGATGTAGCGAACAAAAGTAATTAAGCGAGTAAATAGCCTAGTAAGTAGTTGAAAACCTGTTTTTGCTGGGTTATTATTTTTGTTGCATTGGTTTTCGAGATTCATTTTTAAGTAAACAACTAGCAAAACCACATATTACCAAATTATGTTTAAAGTAATGTTTAGCTAAAGAAGCCGATGCATTATTTTACACCTTACTTCATTGATGAATTTTACAGGCGATGAGCCTCAAAGTAATGTACACACCCATTATTTTAGAGGTGATAGAGTAAGTGATTACTTCAATGGTTACGAGAATGGAAAAAGTAATGTGTCTAAAAATAGATTTTCGTAAAAAGTATTTTTATTTAAAAAAAATATAAATATTAAATATAGCGTAGTCATGATGTGAATCGAAACTGGGAACTCTGGTTGCCAGCCAAGAACTCTACCTATTGAGCTATCGACGGATGTTATATTTGCTTGCTTTGAACATAAATAATTAGTTGCGCTTCGTATTTTCGTTCGTGATGTCGAAACGTACATACATTACTCTTTTGCTTACGAACAAAAAATAACACAAAGTAATAAGTCTAAAAATAGATTTTCAAAAATAATTTATTTATTACTTTACGTTTAAAAATAATGCAATACGTTGTCAATAATCGGTAAATCATTACTTTATGCTTGCAAATAATGCAAAAGGTAACGAGCTATCATTACAAGGTAATGCAAGAGTATATTTTTCATTTGAAAAAATGTTACGGCCGGTTAGAGGGTTAAGTTTCAAGTAACTAAGATCAAGTAATTTAATTATACTTTTTTTTTTTGCAATCGAAAGAAAATAAAATGTTTCTTTTAATACTTTTTATTAAACCAAAAATAAAAAATAACTTAAAAGATATAGGAATTTTCACAAATTTTTAACAGTTTTTAAAAATGTTGGTATTAAAAATTTGTCAGTTATTTTTATGACATTATTACTTATTTTTATTGCATTTATTAGTTGTTTCTAAAAGCTAAAAGTAAGATATTTTAACGGATCAAAATAGATGTACAGTAGAATCTCACAAATTAGAACCACTTTGTTCCTCTATTCCCCTATTTAGTTTAAAATCATAAAAAAAAATCTTATTTTGTAGTAAAAATAAAAACAAAAATAAAACTTCCAGAAATTAGAACCACAGTTTCTAATTTCAGAGCGTACAATACATTAAAATGTTCGGTTCTAATTTCTGGACGATTCAAATTTGTGTGAGTTCTAATTTATGAGATTCTACTGTATCAGCCTTGCTAAAATTAGTTAATTTGTTTTGTTTTTGTAAACATACGAAGATTGAAAGCTCGTATATATAACAAACAAAAAAAATCTTAAAATTATTACTTAAGCCAGAGTATTTGTTTTTACATAAATAAAACATTTTTGGTCTTTAAATTTAAGTATCGGCATTGTGCTTGTTAGTCTCGTTTCACACAGAGCAACATTTGTCGCGCAACTCTTGAGTTTGTTGGAGAGAGGGGAAAGATGAGTGGAGTTTGGTACGGAGTTGCTTGTTCTCGGCAACACGTTTTGTTTTTTCATTCTTCGTTTTGTTTTTTTAATTCTTCGTTTTTTTTCATTAATTTTAAACCAAATGTAGACGAAAGTTGCTGAAAAAAGTTTCTCTGTGTGAAATTAAAGGCAACTTTAAAAGAGAATTGACAAGAATCGCCGCAACAAAAGTTGCTCTGTGTGAAACGGGACTATGGAAATCAACTTATCCACGTGTTTGATTGCTTAGTGCCATTTCACACAGGGTAACTTTTGTTGCGGCAATTATTGTTAATTCTTTTTAAAGTTGCCTTTATGTTCACACAGGCAATTTTTTTCAGCAATTTTCGTCTACATTTTGTTTAAAATAAAAGACTAAGAGGACAATAATGGAGAAGGATTTTGCTTTTCTAAAAAGATCGAAATACACACAGAGACACACAGTAACAACAGCTTTTACATACACAACTCTCATGTAGTAACTATAACACTTTTGTGAGTGTACATTTGTTTAAACGGATGTTGGCGGAAAACAAAAAGGTCCTTTTTTCACAACACCTTGAAAAGTTGATGAGTTTTTTGTTTGTAGTTTTCATTGTAACTACCTTGAGTTATTGTACCTACAAACGACTACTCAAATTTTTGTTTGAGCAGATTTTACAGTCATGCTTTTAACATCAAAACAAAATGCTACATTTTTTTGGTTACATCTGCCTTTAGAATATGTGTTGTAAGCATTTGTTTTGAATGGTTTTTATCTTTGACTGATGGACTATGTGCGTTGGCAGTGATGCTGCTGCACAAACTAAAAATCTTTTGTTTACACTATATTATCCTTGAAATTATCCTTTTTGGGAAAAAAAAATATTTCTACAAAAGGATAACTGTTGCCATTTGTAATTTGTGTTGGCTTCTTTTTCTAGGATTGTTATCAAAGTTGTTAAACGTTAAGAATTTAGTTTACCAAGGAATATCAAACCAAAAAGACGTGTCATAGTTTAGAAAAATCAAAAAAAAAATAAAATAAAAATTGAATCACCTTGTATTTTGTCAATTAAATTTACTACAAATCTGCAACAAAAGTGTTCTTAATAAAAAAAAACAAAACCCCGTTACATTGTGTTAAACAAATAGTTATCTCTTTCTATCGTTCTTAAATAAAAAAATACAACAATTTAATAACAGTATATTTTCCAACTCACATTTTTATTTTTAAATATATATTATTTTCCATATGTGATTTCAGTCTTAGTTCGTCTAGTGTTTTGTATTAAGTGATTGTCTAGTCCATTTTGGTATATTTTTGTTTTAAATGTTATGGATTTGCCAAATGAAAATTTTGTTTAAAATTAAAAAAAAAATACAGTAATTTTATTTCTTTAAATTATTATTGTTTTAAATTAATTTCGTCACACTGGCTAACAATTCTATATTGTTGAAATTATTAAATTTAATGTCGTCACCATCGGCGCCACACTCTTCGCCCTCCTCCTCCTCCTCTTCCTACTCATCATCATCATCTGAATTTTCACCAACCACCTCTAGTTCTGAATCAGATTCATCATTATATTTAAATTCAATTAAAGTAGAATTTGATCATAATATTATGGATTTGATTTATCAGCCAAGGTGAGATCAACATACACAGAAAATTCCATAATGGGGAGATTTAAAAAAATCCAACAACAAAATCATAAAAATAAATTTGCAGTAAAATTATGTGTCAATTATTTTTTAGGAAATTGAAGTTGCTTTTATTTTTTTTATTATTTGTTATTAAAAGCTATATAAATGTGTATTTGTTTTATTTGTAATTATCTGCAGATTCTACCGGCAAACTTTTTTGTGTGTAAAATATATTATGTTGTTTTATTTTCTCGTGAATAAACTGATAATGAATTATATGTGAAAATTGTGTACCTATAATTTGTTTTAACTTAAATTTAATATAAAATAATTATTCGGTTTCGCAATCAAATCGAAAAGATCGCATTTAAATAAAATGGTCGATAAATATGTTAAATTAGCTATTTAGATAAATTTTCGTATATACATAGCTTTTAAAGTATTAACTTACTTTTCCCAAGGATCAAACACTCAAAAAAGTTTTATATTTACTATATGACAATAGTTTTTCACTGTAATTACAGTTGTTTTTCAATTAAAAAAAATACGAAATAACTCAAGAAAAATACTGTATTTGTCGTAAGAATTATTAATTATACAATATAATTTTGACTTTAGGACATTTTTAGTTATTTTTACTGTTTTTTGTTAACAGTTAAGTGTAACTAATTATTTTATTTTAAAGTTAATACCTTTATCACCTTTTCAAGCGCCTACATCTTTGCTTTAACTGTCATTTTCATTAGATTTTACCGACAAACTTTGTTGAATTTAAAATCCTAACAGAACACCCTTAAAACGAATAAACGGATATTTATTTATCGCAAAATTTCTCTTTTTTCCAAAAAAAAGCGAAAATCGTCTTCGTGCATTTGTTTACTTAATTTTAAATTAAAAAAATGTCGCAAATATTATAAATTGCATTATATATTTTAGTATAAACATAATTTTATATTTTTAAATAATAATTTTATATTTTTAAACAAAATATCGGCCAAATGCTCGCCACGGCTTCGGTGACTTAACTCTATCCGATAGTTCATATTTTCAATGACTCTTGAGACATAATTGAGGTTCAATGTCGTTAATGTGCCGAATTATTTCATCCTTTAGCTCTTGAATTGTTCTTGGCTTATTGAGGTTCACTTTTTCTTTTAAATATCCCTAAAGAAAGAAGTCCAACGGTATCAAATCACATAATCGTGGCGGGCAATTAACATCGCCACGACGTGAGATAATACGGCTATTGAATTCTCGAGCAAAAGACACAATGTTTCGTTGGATGTGTGGCAAGTGACACCATCCTGTTGGAATCACATATCGTCCAGGTCCATATCCTCAATTTCTGGCCACAAGAAGTCCGTTATCATCTCGCGATAGCGAACACCATTCACGGTAACTGCTTGGCCTACCTCATTTTCGAAGAAGTACGGCCCGATGACGCTGCCAGCCCATAAACCTCACCAAGCAGTCATTCTTTGTGGATGCATCGGCTTTTCAACAATCACATGTGGATTCTCATTTGCCTAAATGCGGCAATTCTGCTTGTTAACGAATCCACTGAGGTGAAAGTGTGCCTCGTCGCTGAAGATGATTTTCTTTGTAAAGTCACCATTCACTTCACAGGTATGCCACCGATGCCATGGCGAGCATTTGGCAGATATTTTATTTCTCACAGAATTGTCATAGATCCTTCTATCATAATAAAAAATATTAAGATAATTCTCTGAAAACTTTTTATTTTATTTACAATTAACATCGTGAATTATGGTTGGACATCCCTTATTTTGTAACAAAGTTAAGTGTGATTCGAGATTGTACTACATTTTATTTAGTTTTTATTTAAAAAGAAAGTTGTAAAAAACTTTTATATAACCTTTGATACATGTTGCTTTGGCATTAAAATGTTGATAAACATGTAGGTATATTTCTAAACCACACTAAATTTAATTTATATTGTATCATATGGAAATCGTTGCATATTGTCGTTTTTTATAATTTGCCGCAACAATCAAATGTTTATTAATATTTTATAAAATAACTGTAATCATAAATCATTCCAATATTATAATTCAATGTTTTCTTAAATATGGTAAATTTACTTAGACTTTGAATAATGTTGCTTTATTATTAAATAGGAGCCGATAGCTCATATAGCTAGTGCTCCTTAATTTACATTAATTGTGAATCTAATAAATAATAATATTAAATAAAGTAATTAACTCTAGAGAGTTTTTATCTCTCAATGTCTCAAAAACTTTCATTGGGAATCTTGACCATGTTGCATAATTTTCATAAATGCTAATTTTATAAATGTGCTTTAAACCTTTAATATACATATCTTTAGAAACATGTTGCAAAAAATATTAAAATGTTGATAAACACGCAGCTTTAGATTTAAAATAAGCTCAAAACAACTATAAATACTAAAATGTATTTCAACAATTTAAATTTAATGTTTGAAAAACATTAAAATGTTTAGGAAACTGTTCACAGTGCAATTCTTAAACTCAATAGTGTAAAAAACTAACATAAAGTTAAAGTGTTTATTTTTATGATTCGAACAGCTGCTTTTAGAAAAAATATATATTTTTAATTTTTCTAAAATAACATTTTTGCTTCCATCGGCTACAAAAATAATAAGTTTATGGCAATATACAATATAATATATTATCGTCCAATATTATATTATCCAATATTATATATTATCGGGATAATTTAAGAACTATTTCTACATTTTTCTTTCGCCTGAAGCACTATTTAATTAGCTTCTGGTGTGTCCAACACTTCATTTCAAAAATAGCTCGTGTTGTTGTGTTTTACATAAATTAAGTTTATTTTATTTAATTATTTAAATTTTGAATTATGTGGCAATATCTTTAAAACTTTTTGCTATACAATAATATGAAAAAATATAATAAACTGCGAGTTATCATGATGTAGGTAAAGTAGTAAATCGTTTTTATTAATATTAATTAAAAAAAATTATATTGTAAACTCTATAACATGTTGCTGCAAAATACGAATGTTGAGTTACTTAAAACTTTAAAAAAATCACCATTTTTGATGAATTATCCCATTTTATATTTAAATTTACAACTTTTATTAATTTCTTAATATTTTTTTTTTAATATATTTTTAGATTGCCGGTGAATGAATGTCAGGCAAGTCAAACTGCTAGAGTGACATCTAACCTTAACGCATCCAGTAGTACAATGGCGGTTAGTCGAGTACCCTCACCGCCTTTACCGGAAGTAAATACACCGGTTGCTGAAAACTGGTGTTACACACAGGTACGATAAAAATTCTGTATAAAAAATATCTCACAGAAATTTATTATTTAATAAAAAGGATATTGTATTGTTACTGTAATACAAAACCTTTTTAAATTTCTAATCCCTTAAAAACAGATCCAATTTCAAAAAAAAAAAAAAAACAGCATTAAAATATTTTCATTCATTTAAAAATCTCTCAAATTTCTTGTTCACATATTTTTTCTTTTTTTTTTTAATTTGCAGGTGAAAGTGGTTAAGTTTAGTTATATGTGGACCATAAATAATTTTAGTTTTTGTCGTGAGGAAATGGGTGAAGTTTTAAAATCATCTACCTTCTCTGCCGGTGCTAATGACAAATTAAAATGGTAAAGTTTATTTTATTTTTTTGCACTTATTTTGTTTAGCGAAGAATTGTTTTTTAATTTTGTATCGTTTCGTTTGTGTATTTCAGGTGTTTACGTGTTAATCCAAAAGGTTTAGACGAAGAAAGTAAAGATTATTTATCATTATATTTATTATTAGTATCCTGCAATAAATCTGAAGTAAGAGCCAAATTTAAATTTTCAATATTAAATGCTAAAAGAGAAGAAACCAAAGCCATGGAATCACAGAGGTTTGTAAAAATAAAATTAAACAAAAACTTTTTAAAATATTTAAACATAAAATGCTGCAAAAATGTTTAGTAGCATAATAATATTTATCTATAAACATTTTAATAGATATATAATTATCAGATTTAAATAGATTAGAAACATGTTTAAATCAAAGTTAAAACTTATAATCAATTTACACTGCATAGATAATTTAGTAAAAGTGGATTAAATACTGAAATTAAGCAGTTAATCTACTTTTTACTATATCAATTTCCAGTTGAAACGTAGCAAAAATTTAAATATAAAAAGCTGAATGCAAAATGATTAGCAACATGTTGATAGTAGACCAAAAACATGTTGCAAAGTATTTTAAATGTTTCTACACAGTTTAATAGTTTTTAACTAAAATACTAAGTCTTTTTGAGAAAAAAAAATAAAAAACAATTTCTGAAAAAATAAGAACATTGCTTAAAAATGTAGAAATATGTTAATGTTAAATTAAAATAATTTTTTAGCAACATAATAATGGTTGCCTATAAACATGTTACATAATTTTAAAACTGTTTATAAACATGTTAATGAAATTTTTAGCGCAAAATTATAACTTTTATGAAAATTTAATATTAATTTTGAAACATACTACTTTTGATACAATTTAAAAACTCATTGAAAATTTAATCTAACAAACTTAATGTATCCATTTTCCTTAAATTATAGTTAATTTACTCAGTTTAACAATAACCAATAATTTATTGAAGATTATTAATATTTATTATCATCGTTTAATTATTATTATTATTTTTTTAGAGCATACCGTTTTGTACAAGGTAAAGATTGGGGTTTCAAAAAATTTATAAGACGAGATTTTCTATTAGATGAAGCCAATGGTCTTTTACCCGAAGACAAGCTGACAATATTCTGTGAAGTTAGCGTTGTGGCTGACAGTGTCAACATATCGGGCCAATCAAATATTGTACAATTCAAAGTGCCCGAATGTAAATTAAGTGAAGATTTGGGTAATCTCTTTGATAATGAGAAATTTAGTGATGTAACGTTAGCCGTGGGTGGCCGTGAATTCCAAGCACATAAAGCTATATTGGCAGGTAATAAGAAAAAAAAAACAAAATCCTGCAAATTGTGAGGCTTTTATGATTTTAATTAAATTTTCTTTCCATTCAATTTATTTAGCTCGTAGTGATGTATTTGCTGCCATGTTTGAACATGAGATGGAAGAGCGTAAATTAAATCGCGTCGCCATAACAGATGTTGATCATGAAGTTTTAAAAGAAATGTTACGTTTTATTTATACTGGCAAAGCGCCAAATTTAGATAAAATGGCAGATGATCTCTTAGCAGCAGCTGATAAGGTTAATAGTATTTTTTATTAGTATTTTTTTATATTTAAAATTACTAATTCATTTGTTTTATTAAATATTTTTGTTATAGTATGCTTTGGAAAAGCTGAAAGTGATGTGTGAGGAAGCGCTGTGCGTTAACCTTTCCGTAGAAACAGCAGCTGAAACTTTAATATTAGCCGATCTCCATAGTGCGGATCAATTGAAAGCACAAACGATAGATTTTATTAATACGTAAGTATTTTTGTTATACGATTTTATATTTGAAATTAAAACATTTATGGAAACTGAAAGCTGTACATTTTTATGTGCAGCCACAATATTAACAAGAGTTTAACATTTGAATCTAAATTCGCATATTCTACAGATTTTTAAACAATATTCTAACACTAAGGGGGGTATTCATGTCAGAAAGTGTAAGTGAATCCTCAAACACAACAACAGACATATGGGAATAATTTTTCCCAAACAAGTAAAAAATACAACAAAACTTTTTTATTCTCTTAAAAAAGAAATAGGTTCGAATTCAAACATAACATTGTTATATGAAAAGTATTAAAGGTGTAAAAGCTTTGCGTATCTCTGTCTGTCAATATCTATTATTTCGCATTTCTATGGAAAACATAAATATATAATAAAAAGAACAAATATGCGGTTTCATGAAAACACTGAAGAACCGGTACGAATCCCAAAAATTTTGATATAGCAACACTGTGTCAACGTAATGTTATTCAGCAATTTTGAAAATGTTGCCATTTTAATTAAACATGTTGCAGCTTGACTACAACGATGTTAAATTTCTCGAAAGATTAACACTAACACATAAAGGGTGGTGCAACCATAATGCACGATGTTAATTGTAAATAAAACAAAAAATTTTCAGAGAAATATCTTAAGATTTTTCAGTATGTTAGAAAGATCTATGACAATTATGTGTGAAACAAAATATCGGTCAAATGTTCGTTACGGTTTCGGTGGCCGTCTATATTTTCAATTACTCAGAGTCATAATTGAGGTTCAATGTCGTCAATGTGCCGAATTATCTCATCCTTTAGCTCTTGAATTGGTCTTGGCTTATCGGCGTACACTTTTTCTTTTAAATATTCCCAAAGAAAGAAGTCCAACGGTGTTAAATCACATGATCGTGCCGGGCAATTAACATCGCCATAACGTGAGATAACACGGCCACTGAATTTCTTTTCGCAAAGGAGTCATTGTTTCGTTGGCTGTGTGGCAAGTGACACCATCTTGTTGCAACCACATATCGTCCAGGTCCATATGCTCTGGACCGCAACACCATTCACGGTAACTGCTTGGCCGACCCCATTTTCGAAGAAGTACGGCCTGATGATTCAGCTTTTTGAAAAACAAATAAAAATACGCCATATGTATTGACCAATAAAGGGGGAATAAAAACATAGTGGACTTACCTTGAAAAAGTTTGCGAAAATTTTATTTATACCAAATAATAAAAAAAATTTTATTTTGAAATAATATCAGATATAGAGTTCATTTCGGGTAAATCCTTTAGGTATATGACAAAAATAAAACGCACAAATGTTTCTAGTAGAGCTGTAAAAGTATTGAGAATTTGGATATTGTCAATTCCATCCGCATAAGCGTAATTTAACCCTTAAAAATAATATTTAAAAACCGCTGTTTTATTTTATATGAAAATGTATTGAGAGGATGTAGATCCAGAAAATACAACTCTGAAATGTATTGAGTAGAAGGTTGATGTAAAAGACAATATTTGAAAAGAATTAAATACTTTAGAGCATTTAAATGTATTGTAATTTTAGCAACAATTTTATCAACTTTATACTTAAATTATCTTTTCATTTGTTTTGTTTATAATTTTTAGTCATGCCACCGATGTAATGGAAACACAGGGTTGGCAAAATATGATCACAACACATTCACATTTAATTGCTGAGGCATTTCGAGCGCTTGCAACACAACAAATCCCACCGATCGGTCCACCCAGGAAACGTGTAAAAATGAGCTGAAATTTTAGTAGTAGCAATAACAACAACAACAATAAATACATAGATAATCATCATTATAATAATAATAAAAATAATTATAAATACAACAACAACAAAAACTATTCTTACTACTATTACTACAACAACAAAAACAACTATTATAATTATTATTACAACAACAAAAATTATTACTATTATTATAACTACTACTACTACAAAAGCAACAACAACCACAACAACAACAAATCAATAATTAAAACAAATAATTTAAACTTGAGGAAATTTTTTAAAAGTTCCAATTTTATTTATGCTTATTATATAGTGGACAACAATAAAAACAATTGCTACAATATCAGCAACAACAACAACAACAATAATATCTTCAAACACTTGAGCAACATTTTTAGCCATGTCTTTCTTAATTATTATATTCTTCTCATTTTAATTGACTTTTTTCGATTTTTATATAAATTTCGAAAATTTGATTTTATAAAGTTTCTTTGTTATATTTAAACCTTAACCAAAATTCAATAGATTAGCTTTTGTTCCCTTCTACTGTTTTTTACACATTTAAATGTTGCTTAATATTTTTTTATACTTCTTTTTTTTCAATAATTCCAATAAATTGGTTTCACACAACTAGACTTTTGATGATTTATTTGATACTTTATATTTTTTGCTAATTTTCTTTTAATTATAGTGTTAAAAAAAATTATGTTTACTATTTTTTTCTTTTATGTTTTAATAATAATTTTCATTTTCTTAATTAATTTTTATTTGCTTATCTGAGTTTGTATAAAATTAAATAAAAAAACAATAATAAGATAATATATATTTGTATTAATTTAAAATATCTTATATTGGTTTAACCAAAATAACTTTAATTTTATTAATATTTAGAATTTTATTTACCACACAACCCGCCAATTAAGCGTAAAATCAAAATATTTCTTTCTATATATTTTTTTTAAACACTTGAATTTTTTTTCATAAATGCTGCTTAAACAATTGAACAAAATTATGTACGGGTATGTTCTGGAATTAGTGCGAATTCAAATCCGCGTGAAATTGAAATTTATGGCGCCTATTTGTCTGTATTCCAAAGTTTTATTTGATTCGATTTCAAAATTAACTGCATTAAATGATCACTGTACAATCATAATTCACCTAAATTTTTTAACGAATCTAACAGAAATTCACCTAAAAGTAAAATCCAGAACATACCCGGTATTTGTAATAAATTTGCTAAACATTTTGTGCAAAATTTGTTCTTTTCTTAAAATATTGTTTATGTGTAAGTTTTAATTTTTAAAAATTTATCTCTTAGTATTTTTTTTGTCAACTTTCAAATTTCACTTCTTTGTTTAAATTAGTTTTTAAATTAAATTTAATTTATTTGCTAATTTCTTTAATTTCTTTTTATTAATTATAGTTTTTCTGTTTTTTATTGTTTAATTATTAAGTAATTTTTGTAAAATTGTCTTAAAACTCATAAGAAAAATTATAAACAAGAAATGAACATTTATTATAGATACAACAAACAAATTGATTTAAAAAAAAATTACAAGAATATAAGAAACACAGTTTTGTGAAAATAAAACCTAAAATTCTAAAGAGTTTTTTTTATTCATTTACATAAACTTAAAGTTGAAAAACAGCGTATTTCTATAATTTTAATAATCTACTGCAAACAAGTTTTTAATTAAATGTCAATAAAATATTTGGAATTTATCGAAAATGGTTGGAAGGAAAAAAAATGTAAACAACTCAGTTTGACATTTTCACTTGTATTTATAGGAAATGGAGATTACTAAAGTTGATAGGTAAGAGATTAATCACAACTGTGTTGCCAATGGCAAATCTTTTTTCATACAAAATGCTGTGCTGTCCTTGTAATAAAATTTATTTTATTTATTTTTACTTAAATTTGATTTTTCAATATAAGTAAAAAAAAAACAACAAAACTTTTCTATTGTGTTGAAAAGTAGTTATGAATTTAAACATAACATTATAATATGAAAAGTATTAAGGGCTATGCCCATGCACACATTGAGCATCTCTGTCTATGCATATCCATTATTTTACTTTTCTATAGTAAAAATATATTTATAAAAAATTGAACAATGAGCCGATTTGTACGATGCAGTTGATTGCTTGCAATTTCCTGAATTCCCTTTTCAAAGTTGCTTACAAAGTTATGTCTATTTATACGGTGACTTTAATTGCACGAAAACTGAATGTGTATGAAGCAACAAAAGAAGAATACGTATGAGTGTGAAAGAGAGATAACAGAAACATGTATGAAAAACGAAATCCGATCCTTTTTTGTTACCTTACTGGCTTCTCTACCCCGTTCGCCAACAAAAAAAAAATTTACGCAATGATTGCATGCAACAAAGTCACCCTCTTAATTGGCTAAAATTTGCTAATTCAATATAAAAAATTACTCTTAACGACAAATTACTAATTTTCAAAAGGTAGCTTTTTGTGCTACATCTAAATATAAACGAATTTAGCTGAAACTTGGCAAAGAGAGAGAGGGTTTTAGACATTAAAGAGGCAACATAGGGGCAACATTGTGGAGATTGCAAATTCAAGCTTTAAAACTCGTGAAAAAGAATTAAACTGCTTTATATGGCAACACTGCATCCCTGAAAATGTTGCGGCGAAGTTTGCTGATGTTGAATTTAATGAAGAGCAATTGATACTTTACAGGTTAAATACTTTTTTCACAAATGAAGAATAAATAAAAGTAAAAAAATACCAAATTTGCATTAATTTTCGTTGAAAAGAACCAAAATTAATGCAAAACTATTTGAATTGGTAAAAAAAAATAGAGAAATTGACATTTCAATTTTGATGAAAAAACGATCAAATATTTAAATGGCAGCACTGCATCAACCCTATTTATATGGGGTTTCCACAGGACGTACGTTGCTAGACGAATGCGTGACTACGTCTATTTTGTTTTTGTACTACATGTGTTTTGTTATTGTATTTTCGTTTTTCAACATGTTTAAAACTTTCAAATTTTACTTAAATATGTTGCAGCTGAAGGTTGGAGCAGTTTGGTATTAAAAATGAGCAATGGTGGTCAAGCGGTTAAAAAGTTATGTGTGAAAATGTAAAGGTACCTCCTAATTTTCGATACAAATTGGTGTATTTTAGTACAATAGTAGCGACTGGTAAATCAAATATTTTCTCATATTTTTCACCAGCCACTTAGAAGTAACCCTGTAGGAAATGTCAATAGTGAAACTGTACTGATTCACTATTGACCTTGTCACCAGCACTACTGACTAATTATGCCCCAGCCAACGCTTTATGCTGTAGACATTTAACATGTGCGTGTCATTCCGAATCTACACAACTATTGACTAGGTGTTGACATTGGAACCAGAGATTCAGAGTAATTCTATTCTAGACTTTTGGAACTTTTTACTAGAAAGAAATTGACAGGTGCATTTATTTTGTTCAATTAGATATTTTATTATGTAGACAAATCTTCAAAAGACTGCACAAAATCATCCACAGGCTCCGTAAAATCTTCATCGGGCTCCACAAAATCTCTAGAGTTGCAACTTTCAATAAAAATTGTTGCCTTTTCTTGTTATTTTTATTGATTGTTTTTTCACAAGTTTCTTGTAATTTCTTTTGCTCATTTTATATTTTGTTCAAATTTGTATATTTACCAGAGAACTGCATTTGCTGATTGCAAAACGTTCATACGCAATCAACACAAGAATAAATTGTGTTTGCGTTCAAACGCTGAATATACTCCAACACAAAAACTTTAATTTTGCATGCAGCTATTCACATGTATTTTTAACAAAATAAAACAATAAAAAAAATCAAGAAAAACACAGCTTTGCAGCTGCAAAAAATTAATGTAAAAAGTATAGACGCTTTGTGGACATGTCACCAAAAAGTCACCCAAAATATTGGACAAAAGTGATGACTTGTAGACACTTCCTACAGGGAAATAATATTTTATATTCACCTCAAAAAATTTTTTTCACGTCCATAATTTTCCTTAAAAGTTTTTTACATTATTTGCATCAAAGACAGTAGAAAACATTTTTTTAGGATATTGGTGGAGGGTATTCAAAGATTCGGCACAGCCGAATTTAAGTCTTTTTTTTTTTTTACTCGTTTCAATTGTAATTTTCAGTAGAGTCTACCTACAAAATGTTGTTTTTCAAGTGTTTAGATGTGCTAATATTTAATTACAAAAAGAAAAAAAACAGTAGATTATTGATTCTAAAGGATTTGCGAAACTATAAAGCAATGAAAAATTACACTACATTTGTTTAAAAATAATGATAATAAATCACTTCGCAGAATCGGTTCCCAGAGCTGTTAACCTATTAAAATCGAAATGTCATTCAAAATATAATAAACAAGATACTGATCATCAAGGAGAGTATACCAATAAGAGAAACCAATTTACTTTTACTACTCGTTACTTTTGCCACTAACAAGTGGGATGTAACAAGTGGGATGACACTTTTTAGTATTCAGTTTCTAGCGACTTTGATTGTCTTGTTGGTCTACTCTGTAATAGTTGTCAGATTAGTGTTATGGTAAGCATGTTTTTTAATTGCTCTAATTTAAAAATTCTTCATCGATTTGAATCGTAATCGTTAATTTTTTTTTTTTTAGTTGTAGCTAAGCTGTTGGTCCACTATAGAAAAATTTTAATTTTTAAATGTCAATCTAAACAATTTTCAATATAACATTTAATACAATTAATTTGTCTAGAAATAATACAAATAATAATAAATCATATTGATGAACCAATCATACAATAAATTTGTTTGCAACAACAATAAAATATAAATAAATGTAATGACCATTTTATTTTTTAAATTAATAAAATAAATTAATAATTAATTACTAAATATTTATGTTTGTCTTAAAATACATTAAAAGTTAAATATATAAATGTAAGTAAAAACACAGACCACCATTTAAAATTAATGAAATATAATAAAATAATTATTTCAGACATTAAATTTATAAGAGTTTTCTGTTAATTTTGTTTATAATTTTTAATTATTTTTTTATGTATTTTTCTTTAAGTCATGCTAATAAACTTAACTTAGTGATACATAGTTTTCAGAATAACCTAAACAAATTTATAGAAAACGTAGAGTGACAAAAAAAAAGAAAATCATTAAATAGTTGTATAAACTTCAAAATCACAAACAATTTAACGATAATGAAAAGTAAAAAATAAATCGTTATAGATATAACACAACAAAAAAAAACGATGTTGGCAAGCAATAAGGATCATTTCAAGTAATGAAGTTTTCTCGCAAACATTATGCGACAACTAGTTTTATATAAACTTTATTAATAGAAATACTTCTAACTACTTGCCAACGATTTTGTTTGTGTGAAGACTCTTGCTGTAGGAAGAAAAAAAAAACAAAACAATTACTAAGCGTAGTACTTTAAAATATCTTTAAAAAAATAAAATTAAAACAAAAATGTTTAATACTTAAGCACACTTTAAATAAATAAAAATAAAAAATATAAAAAATACAAAATAAATTAAAATTATAAAAATTCTTATAAAAAAGTTTTTCTTTAAATTAGATAAATTGATGAAAATTAAAAGTGACAATAAGAGTTAAACTCTCACAAGGAAGATCTGTGGAGTGGGTCACTCTGATTTGGTAATGTTGTAGAGAAAACAAAATTAATGAACACACACTTGCTTTATGTCGACCCAATGTCATATTAAGGAAGGATAAACGGAGGGGCATGTCTGAAATATACGAAATTTAAACTTATTTCTACCTTCATAGCTTTGAAATACTCGCCAAAAGAAAATTTTTGATGCCCATGTTTTGGACACAGAGATGCCACTATATTAAAATATTTTATATACAGATGAAAAGGCACTTTGGCAAAAGACGTCTGAAAACCGAAAAACTGCGTTTATCGAAACTTCTCTGGAGACTTGACCTGAAAACTTTACTCATAGTAAAAACTACTGTAATTTTTGCAGCACAAAACCAAGAAAAATTTTACCATTTTTAAGTAGAAATCCAATTATGAAAAGGTGTTGAAAAAATTGAAAAGTAAGACTTAGACTTTTTGGAATTTATTTTTATAGACGCCATGTTGTAACACAGCATATACCTCATGTTGTCAAATTTGAACATCTCGTATATAAAAAACCTGTACGTATGGATCATATAACATTTACAAATATAAAACTATTTGGCAAAATTAATGGTCTATTTTTTAGGGTGTCAGAGTTAAAAATATACATTTTTCAACCGATTTTCCAAAAATTTGCCACATCATTAGCAAAATTTTGTCCGTATCGGATAAAAATTTCGGGTACTTAATCTAGAACCGGATTGTAATATTTAGAAAGGTGATGGCAATACACAAAAAATCATAGTTGGCATTCAATACCTTTTCATAATAACGGTAGTTGGCTACCACAGCCACTTTAAGACCGATATGAAAATTTTAAAATAGCGATTCCATTAAAGGCATTTGTCTTTTTATATTTATAACGGAATTTTGCAGATATAACCAAATGTAACAGGTAATATTATGAAATAAACCCCGTGATATAAGAAGACATATATCACTATTGGAATCGTAGTTTTTAAATTTTCGTATCGGTATTAATTAGAGCGTGATAGACAACTACCGTTATAATGAAAAGGTAGTGCTTACCAACCATGCAAAAAATTCATCTTTTGATATTGAAAAACTTATTGACAAAAAACGTACACAATTTTGAAATCAAAGTAAAATATTTTTTAAACTTTATGAACAATTATGGCATCTAAAGCACGTTTTTATTTAGATTACAAAAAGTCTAAAATCAGTTGAGAAGCTTAAACTCTTTTTTATAGATTTGAATTCTGGGTAAAATTGCCCTTTATTTAAATACTAATCATACAATAACTAAAATGTAGTTATTTTTACTGTTATTTACAAATTTTTACTACAAACATTTCAAAACACTTAACAAAATTGGTAAGAACAACTGTTTTTTACAGCTAATTTTTTTTAATATAAAAATAAATTTTAATACCAAATATGATTATTTTTTTCTTTCAATTACAATAAAATGTGTAAGTATTTCATTTTATTTAAAATTTAAGTCAAAATTCTAAACGTGCTATTACCAGGTAATGAGAAATGGAAAAAAAAACCAAAAAAATTTTAAGTACTTGGTCAAATAAAACATTATTTAAACATGGAGGTAAAGGGTTAAACAAAAAGATTTAGCAAGAATGTACTGAAATAAGTAGTTACTTGTAATATTGAAATCACTGGTTACCAATAAGGGCTAAAATAATTACATAATTGTAATGAGGAAAATAAGTTACGAAAAATAAATGTTTGAACAAATAATAGGTTCAACTAGAAATTAAAAAAAAATCGGGTAACAATTGTTAACAAATATATATTTCTTTTTCTTGATTTATGTATGTAAATTATAAAATTTGTGATAGAAATTTAAACTATATACTTGTATAAAACCGTATTTTCTCATTGTAGGTAGTTATATAATGCAATACTAAAAGCACATTATTTGTATCCTTCTTAATCAGTTGTTACTTAACACAATGTCAGCAACACATTACTTTAAAGCCTCTAAATATGAAGTGATATATTTATATATCAATATTGGTAACTCATTATTTCATAACTTTCAAATAAGAAGTGATATGTCACAATATTTGTAACATTTTACTTTAGTTTTCAAAGTAAAGCAACTGGTAAAGGATACCCTTTACCAGGTTTAATATCAGGCGTAGAGTAGAAGGAAGGTTTAAAGTATTAAGACACAAGAACAACTATGGAAAAAGCGCCCTACAAGTTGCTCTACCGACAATATATTAAATAATTAAATACAAAAAATAAATTTAAAAGAAAAAAACATATTTAAGATAATTTTAGAATTTTATGATATGTATATTTTTATTATATTTTTCATATTTCCTACACATAGGTATTAGAATAAAATTAAATATTATATATTGTTAATGAATTAGCTAAATGAATTAATATTTTAAATAAATAAATGATATCAAAAAATACTTCAAATAGGTCCAACCCTTCACCAAGATTTTGCTGAGGTACTTCAGTTCTTACAGTCCCAGCAAAACTTTGGTAATGGGTGCGATATTCTCATGCGTTACCTTGTAATGATAGCTAGTTACCTTTTTCATACTTTGCAAGCATAAAGTAATAAGTTACTCATTATTGATTACGTAATATATGATTTATAAATGTAAAGTAATAATTGAAATATTTTTAAAAATCTACTTTTAGATACATTACTTTGTGTTTTTTGTAAGCAAAAGGGTAATGTATGTTTGTTTTGATAACACTAGCGAAAAAACGAAGCGCAACAATTCATTTAAGTTTAAAGCAATCAAATATTATATGCGTCGATAGCTCAGTGGGTAGAGTTCTTGGCTGGCAACCAGATTTCCCTGGTTCGATTCCCATCTTGACCACATTATTTTTAATTACAAATTTTTTATTACAAATATTGTAATAATTTTTTTTAATAAAAATTCCTCTTTTTTAAAAATCTATTTTTGTACACATTACTTTTTCCATTCTCGTAACCATATAAGTAACCCCTTACACTATCAACTCTAAAGTAATGGGTATATACATTACTTTGAGGCTCATCGCCTATAAAATTCATCAATGAAGTAAGGTGTAAAGTAATCCATCGGCCCCTATGGCTATACATTACTTTACCCATTATTTGGTAATGTGTGGTTTTGCTGGGCGTTTTATGTATACAATAAAACTTTTTGATTTTTTAGTTGTAAACCAAGATTATGAATAATAACATATATAAACTAAACAAGATTTTTCAAATAAATAAAAAAAATAACTGTTTAGAGCAATACTGTTTTGATAGTTGTTTATTACAATATTAAAAAGTAACTGCTTAAACAACTTAACAAAACACAGTAATGTTTGTTGGTTGTTTTTTAAATTAGAGTGATAATAGTTGTTTTGCATTTTTCCATAAAAAACAACAACTAAACTCTAATTTCCGTTGAAATTTACCCAACTTATAGTAGGAAACTGTACTCCTGAGGGTCAATTCTCGTTCTGTGAAACGGTGAAATGAAAAGTTTTTTCACGTTTTCATAGTACTTTTGATTCGCGTTCTGTGAAAAAATGTAAAGAAATATCAAAACGTTTTCATATGAAAAAAAAAGTGGAACGAAACAAGATTTTTTCACGATTGCACAGCACTGGCGATTCTTGTTTTGTGTAACAGTGCAAACAACTGTCAAAATATTTTCATATGAAAAAATTGTTTACACAGACTATTTATAAGTGAAATAAACATGGAGAAGATTGTAAGAGTAAAGCGTGCCAGCGAAAGCCAAAAGGGGTATTTAATTGATTATTAAGAAAAGCATGTGGACATTGCAAACGATAAGTAAGTAGCTTAATAACCATAATCACACTTTTATTAATCCCATATTTACAGATTTGTAACTGCAGATGGTGCCAAATTTAGAGACGAAAAGTGTAACGAATTAGCGGCGAGCCTTAACAGTTTTAGTGGGACCCAAAAGGACAATGAAAAATGCAAAAGTATGGCATATTTATTTATAGTTTATTTATATTCTTTATGGAATGTTTTTTTCTTTAAGTAATATTAGACTTCATACGCGCACCAAATATAGTTCATTTAAAGTAAGCCGATATAAATCAATGAAGTGCTTGTCGGTTGTCATCTCGAATGGATTGTGGTCAGCACGAAGTATGCGTCTCAGCACTCTCAAAAAATTCCTATAAATTATTTACTGCAATTAAATGCTTGTAACATCATTGCCTTACCTTTGTTCATCCGGAATTCTTTGAGCAATATCCATACAATTAATTCAGATATTTTTATAAAATTATTTAAAATAAATTTTACGAACTTAATTCACTTTTGTTAACGTTTTTCTCTGTTTTGACATTTGCTTTAAATTTTGGGTAACACAGTTACAAAATTTTCATGTGTACAGTGCGAATGAAACATTTTTTTCATAATACATACGAGAATCGCAATTTATGTATTTGTGAAAAGTTCGAGTGAAAAGTGCTTATGAAAACGAAAATGAAAAGTTTTTTTTCACTTCACATTATCACAGAACGAGAATTGACCCTCTGCTATAAGTTGGGTAAATTCTATCTGTGTGCGTAAATGAAAAAATGCACACATTATGCGTAAGTTGGTAAACACAAAATGCGTAAAATTACATTGAAAAAGAGAAAAATTTAAATGAATTATTGAATTAAAGAGTAAATTTGCCAAATTTGTGCGTAGAGAAACTCATTTTACGTGTAAATGTACACATAAAATTCGTAATAATCCTCCAAAAATGCGTGTATTTACCATTCGTAAAAATCTTGAAAAATGCGTAAATATTTCACCTCTGTGTTAAAAATATTATTTTCTTTATTTAAAAAAAATAAATTTATATGTGTTTTATTTATAATTATTTATTCTACATATAATAAAATTGTTTACATCAATATAATTATCAAGCCTGATGACTTTTTAAAAAAATCTTTAGATTGTTGAGAGTTTTTCCTATAGAAAAAGTTCATAGTAATATTAATTCAAGAAATAGCCATAGATTATTAGCACTATAAAAGACTTTAGCTTTATAAAAGACTTTGAAAAGTTTCAAAAATTAAAAAATCATAAAAGAGATTTACTTTGATCACTTCCAAATGTTCATTACGTCTAGTTTAATATTTTTATCGAGACAGCCAACTGTTTGTTGAATGCAAATAGCACTCCTCCCAAATTCTTTCACTGCCAATTCAAAAATTATATTGTCATCGCTATTACTGATCCCTGAGAACATGAACAAGGAGTATTGTTGTAAACACAAATAATTGCTAAATTAACCTTACCTCCCTTTTAGTCAAACAATTTGCACAAAAATAATGTAGCCGATTTTAAAATTAGTTTTATTTTTCTGTTTTATTATTTTTGGTTTTTAAAATTTTTATTTTTTTTCTAATTTGGAAATGACAAAAATGTTAATGTTTTTATTACTACTACAAATTAGTGCATTCACACACTTTGTATGTAAAACTTCAATTTATCGACAAATTTAGGCACGCAATGTTTAATTGTGAGCACATAATGCTTATTATTACATTACATGTGTAGTATTGTATTAGAAAGTGTGTACAAAACAAGGTCACGCATTTTGTGTTTATATTTACTCACTATGCGTTATATAACACAAAAATTTAACCATTTTATAGTAGTAAATTTACAGACATTTTTTAGAGTGTATAGTTAAAACAGCAATTTATTACTACATAAACAACTGTCACAACAACAAACAAACAAGCTTTTTAAATCTAACTTTTTATATTTTTAAATAATTTCAAACCAAAAATATTCTGCTTGTGGTAGCCTCAGTAAAATGACTACAAGTATGTTATTATTGTCGTCGTAACAGCATTTAGGGAAATGTGTACAGTAAGGGAATGTTTTAATAGACGCATTTAGAAAATGTGTGTAATTTTAATATAATATTCCGAATTGAGTGTAAAAATCTTCTTGTTTGCTGAGATAGGCAATCCTTGATCGAGTAAAAATTCGAGTCTACCTGAAACGTAGATCCTATTGCCAAGTTTTGTAGGTAAGAATACTTTTTGAAATTGAATCATGCGTTTTTTGTACAGCAACAACTTGTTATTTTATAAGAAAACGACTAATTTCATTTGAATTCGTTTTCCAGAGCAACCCCCGAGGAATTGAAGAAACATTTTGTATAATTATGTGATTTCTTTATTTCAAAAAAAAAAAAAAATATATTAAAATTAAACATAAAATTTCTTAATTTTTATGTAAGGTTTGTTTCTTTCGAATTTCATATCTATAAGTACTTGTAAAGAAAACGACTATCCTTTCTTAACTGATTTTTCTTATTTTATTTTTTTTTTGTTAAGAAATACAATTTAAACATTTGCGGCCGCCTTTGTACGAAACCTTTTTTCGCAAATATGGACTTTGCCGGAACGAGAAATATAGCAATTATATTGTTTGCCCTGGTCTACCTTTACTTACAAACATTTGTTAGCTTTTGTTGTTTTTAATTGTTTATCAAATTAAAAATACAAAAATTTCAAATATTTTTGTTTACATTTAAAAAAGGAAAGACAAGAACTTTCAAGACTTGGCAGCATTTTATAAATTTTTAATTTTCTATGCAGCTATATCTAAAACTAGAAAAAATAAGCTGCCGCTACTAACTTTTAGTAAACTTTTTGTAAAGTGTAAATCTGTTTGCTAAAATCAGCAAAAAAAAAATTACTAAATATTATTAATATTAGTTAAAAAATTCATATTTATTTTTCAAATCAAAATTTTTGTATTTTATTTATTTTTTTTCAAAAAAAATTTTAGACAAAATTAAAAAAAAAAATCAAAGGTTTAAAAATTGTAAAAAGATAAACAAATTTATCATTTTGTTTTAATTTGTTAATTTCTGTTTTGAAAAATATTTAATTCAATTTTTTTTTTTTACTTTTAAGGTCAAATTTTAATTATTTTTAGGGCTGATTTTTAGTACCTAAAAAACTTTTTAGTGCTATTTTAACTGGATGTACTATTTTTAGACATGAGTCGGTATTTACACTTCCGATTTTTTTATCTATGTAACATTTTAATGCAATTTAAGTTTGTAGATGTAAGTTTTAATTAATATAAATAACATTTCTTTCAATATCCACTTTTTAAAAATTAGTACATTTTTTTGCTAATTTTAGCAAATAGGTGTTAAAAATTTGTAAAATGATTTCTGAAATTAGCAACAAAGATTTGTAAATATTATTTAAAAATTCTGTAATTTGCAAAGTGTAAATATCAAAGATTTGCTAAATAATATTTTTTTTTTACTAAAAATCAGTACAAAAATATTAAAGTGGGATTGAAAACCGTTTACAAATTTTTCTACAAACTTTTTTTCTTAGTGTACTAGCAAATTTTCCTTAAGAAACATACTTCTTTAAAAAAAATTAACAAAACAAGTTTTTATTTTTTTTTTCTTTTCTTAGAGAACAAAGTGCGCAGGTTAGACAAATTTTGTTGCAGCGACTAAAAACAACGAATACTTTTTAAGGGCCTTCTATAAAATTTATATGTAAACAGACTAAGAAGTCGACAGCAATGTTTATTCCATTCATATTTCCATACAAGTTGTTAAGAATCAAAAAGATACTTTATTTAGTTTTAGTAAAAAAATGTTGCGCTCAGGTCCCTTAAAAAAAATTTTCTATTGAACTTTAGTATGAATAAATAATTATAAATCTTGAACTAAAATAAGTGTTATATATGGTGTTTCTACAAGGCGTACGTTGCTGGCTGGTGAGTGACTGCGCCTGTTTTTTTGTTATTGTTTTTTCGTACGCCTGAAGTAAAAGGTCGTCTGGAAACACGACCATAATATCTAAAGTAAGAATTACTTTTTTTCTTGTTCATCCAAAAACTGTTGTAAAAGACCAGCATCTATAGGTATAGTAAGTTGTTCGGAACCATCAACACTACGTTTTGATTTGACCAATTTGTGATCTAAAAATTCAGTTAATTGTGCTCTCAAAGCTAAATCGGAACTAACCAAAAAAGCTTCACGACAACTCCAATATAAATCTTTGAATGGCATACCTTTTGAAAAGAAAGTTTGAAGATTTAATAAAAAATCACATCAAATTATTACGTTTTAAAACTTACCTTGATAATTAGGAATGCCTTTGTTCTTTAATTGATATTTAACAATAATCATATAAATGCCTCTGGAGTTTTGTGTTAACGATAAGAAAACACTGCGCATAGATGACAAAGCCAATTCACCTGAGTTTTGTACTAATAAAGAATTTTCGAAAGCAGTTTCATCTGAATATGGTAACATTGTAGTACAATCCCACCAAGAGAAATTGAAATTACTTAACTTTGTATGATCCCATACTGAAAAAAAGTAAATTTAAAATAATATAAGGTTTTCGAAGGCATTTTTTACAAAATCGTATACTAAGGATAGTTTTGTAGCGAAACCCGAATATACTTGTATTCTATACTGCTGGCTCAATTTTTTTTTTCTCTTTAATTTACTAATAAAATTCTAAAAATTTTCAATATATATAATCTAAAAAACTTATCTATAAAATAAATTTAAAATATATAAAACTATGAAGTTTTCTTTAGAGAAAAGTCTAGAATATGATATTTTCTATTCAGTAATCAATACGGAAATGCAAGTGTAAATCAAGTTCATTCACATTTTTAAATTCAGACAAAAATTACACTTGAATTCAATAACATTCTCACGTCCAATAAAAACTAAAATTAAATCCTTAAAAATACTGCATAAAGCAAAATATACTTTAATAAATTAACAGTCATGCGTCTATATTGCTGAATCTTGCCATCAAATTTATGTGCACTTCAAGTTTTAACTTAAAAATATGACAAGATTTATTCTTATGGGTCGATTATCGATGGCAACCGAACCTCAGTGGCGTTGCCAGTTGCCAAAATGATATTACGTATGGCAACTGGCAACTGATAGTTGTCAATTTCAGTTGCCAAATAGTGATTGTATTGGCAACCACAAAGTTTTGGTTGCTGTAGGTTTTTAAAGCAAAAGAAAAAAGGCGGGAACATTAAAATGTAAGTATATTGATTTATTGTTATAAATATTTCAAAATCTGCAGCAACCTCTTGCTTTAATGGGCTGTTGTTCCATATGAAGGCATCTTGAGTAGATCTAGGATGCCTAGCATCAACATACCTTATTTTCATTTCGTAATCGCATAACTACAAAGAAATCATCTTGATCAAAAGAAATAAAAATTGTTAAATAACTTACCAGCAAAACATTAAAACTAAAATATCCTTTCCTGTTTATATATAAGGGACGAATGTCTTCCTTCGTGTGTTCCATCTGTACATCCAACAATCCCTGGAAACTTCGTTTTCGAATAAAAAAGGTTTTTATTTTTTGTTTTTTCTTCTTCCGGCATTTTTGAAACTATACACAAGCTTTTGTTCTATTAATTGAACAACTTCTTTTAAAACCACCGACAACTTTGGTTGAACCATTCCTAGATTGAAGTCATTGCCGTGAGATTTTTGGAAACTTCATTCAGCAAAAAATCTTAAAGCTGCGCAAACTTTTAATAGCGGAGGTATTGCCGTTGAACGACGACTTTGTTTAAGGCTTCCACAAAATATTCCACTGCGTCTTTTGGAATACGAAAATAAGCTTTGAAACTATAAGAAGCAACTTTTTATTGAAAATTATTTTAAACATCAAGATATACTCACAGTACAGACGGTAATTCTAATGGATTAAAGTTGTCTCTCAAGTTCCGTCTAATAGATGACACGTTTGAAGCCTTTTAATCGTCATCAAAAAACAGTTCCACTGAACTGGCATATTTAAAATAATTTTTTACACAATTTCTTTTTAAAATTTGTTTTTTTTTTTTTAATGAATTCACTTTTATTAACTTTTTTCCTTTGTCAATCTTTTTATTTGTTTACATTTATTCTCAGTTGCTTATCTGTCAAAATTACATTATCGATAACTTTTTGGCAACTGGGGATATAAAGTTCGGTTGCCATCGATAATATACCCATTAATTTATACTTGAATTTCTGTAGCATTTACTGGGATAGAACTTAAACTATAGTTAAAGTACTATAAGAATTGTACTTACATAATGGTGTATTAATATGATCCACCGATGCCAACATATGAATATTTGGTACTTTTGACAAACGTGATAATATAGATTGTGCCTTGGAGTTTCTCAACATGGAACCATCTAAATTATGAACAATTAAATACAAGTGAGTTTGTGGTATTAAAGAAAATTCCTCCTCAATCATATCCACTGCCTCATGAGAATTACCAGGACTTGTACCAGCATCTAATATATCATTTGTGATACTATCTAAAATATCTTTTATGGTTAAACTTGGAAAGAAACCATTAATAACGAGTACAGTTTGTTGTGAGAGTATTGTACGATGGAAAGATTGTAACAGCTGACGTTTTGAGCCCAAACCATAGAGTAAAATGTTGTAGCCTTCATTTAATATGTAAAGCCATTTGGGAAAATATGATTTATACTCTTCCATTATGGCATTTATAGAGGACTCATGTTCGGCACAAAGTTTCATTTCTGACAAAAGTGAAAATAGGCGATCAGCTGGCAGGCGAGGATTTTTCAAGCGATCCAAAGTATGATCTGATGTAAGAATTTTGCTACTAGAATGCGATTGAAAATAACTTTCACATTCTGGTACATAGTCGGCGTTCTTTTTAACTCTGGCCGATTGTCTTAAACGAGCTGCGGATGGAGTTTTCGGAAGTATTGGAACAACTATAGGTTTACGTCCTTTACAGGGTGTTCTAGGTTCATCATCGGCTTCATTATCAGTACCAGACGATTCATTATCACTTGAAGAACTTTCACTGCCGATAGGAGCAAAATCACTGTCATCGGCAGAGAAATCAGAATCAGAATTGGCTTCCACCAATTTCGCAATTTCTGTAAAAATTAACAAAAATTAAAAAAAAACATTAGTTTATAATTTAAAAATTAAATTTTAAAAACTTACGTGTTTTTACTCTATGGCGTATATGAGATGGCGTTTTAGGTTCCAAAGATTGCTTGAATCTTTTAGTATCTGGTGTTTTATGTAATCTTTTTGGTGTCTTAGGAGTTTTCGGTGTAGATGGTGTTTTAGGTGTATTCATGGCAGCCAACGCCATACCACCCTTCTTTTTCGGTGTATTAAAACCAAACATTGTTTTACCCGCTACTCCCACATCATCTTGAATTAACTGAAGATCGCCAGCTTTGGGTTTTGGCACCACTTCGTCTACTACAAAGTCTGCATCTGTGTCATTGTCCTCATCAGTAACATCATTGCGTCGATGTGCTTCTCGTCTACGACTACTACTCCGACCACCTCCAGAGTCTACTACAAAATCACCACCATGATATTTTTTGGAAGGACTGGGCACGCGGCTAGATCTTCTTCTTAATTTAGCCAATTCCAAAATATTTTCATCATCCGAATCTTCTATCAAGATTTCTAGGGGCTCATCCGTAGATTGTGAGCTCTCTGTTGGGTTTTCACGCGACATAATGTTTTCCACCGCTTTTAAGCCTTTTGATTTTGGAGTTCTTGCTTTGGAAGAATCTTTTTTAGGAGTTTTATATTCTTGTTCACGACGATGGGTTTTAGTGGGTGTTAAGGACATTTGTAATATTTCTATTAAGATCACTTTTTTATTTCACTGATATTTTGTATTTTTTCAACTTTTTTTTGTTTGTTGTTAGTAAAGTGATCGTGAACGAACTAGTTCAATTGCAATATTCATTAAATTATCGAAAAAGATAATTCATTCCTTCATTTAATTTTTTAGCACTTAACTAGAAGTAGTGCAATACAAAATAACTACTCTTTTAAATCAACGAGAAAGAAGGTTTATTTTAATTTTTCGTAAAATCTACCCAAAAAATATTTTTTTGTTCATCATAGGCATATTTAAATAGCAGCATTCGACGTGTATCAACCTCTCTTAAAAGAGAAATATGTATATATCGTTTTACGGATCAGCACCCCGTTTCTGTATCTGATGTGAGAAATTTTCGGATCGAGAAATACTTAGTCATCCTACTTTATAAAAGGTGAGTTTGTTGCATTTTTAATGGACTTTTTTTCGAGCTTCTTACTTTTAAAGCTGTGGACACATTTAGTTTTGTAAAAATTCTACAAATAATACAAACGCAGAGCCTTATTATCTTCTTTAGTTTAATAAATATTTAATTGCCTGTGACTCACCCTATAAAAAGCAGAACATGGTTGCGTTTTACATGTTTTTTGTGAAAACTTTATCGATACGAGAAATACAGAAACGAGGTGCAGAACACTAACAAAAATTGTTGCCAGAATCTATTTACTTATATAATAATTATGGCGTCTATGAAAATAAAAAAAACATTAGGAATCAGCACCTGATTTCTGTATCGCATTGATAGTTTTCGCAAAAAAAATGAAAAACGCGCTGTATTCTTGTTATTTCCCTATCTAATAAAAAATTTTACATGAATTGCAGCTCTAGAATTTATAAAACAATTTTCATTGATATTTTATTGACGACCATTTATTAAAAATTTTTCATAAAATCCATGACTATTTATTTTTACATTTTAGTCGATTTCTGAACAAAAAGATCTGGCACCACTAGTTGATTCATTTAAAACAGAGATGTTAAGGAACAGAATTTTTATATAATAGGGCGACACTGATAAAAAAAACATTATAAATCGTTATTTTAAAAAATTTAAAGATTTAGATTTAAAAAAAGAAAAAAAAACAGAATGATACAAAAAAAAATATATAAGTGCGAAGAAAGAGGTACAAAATTCACTCTGCAGAGTATTCTAGCAAAAAAAAAAAAAATAATAATTTAAATCCAATACCAATGCCAATTTTATACATTTATAATTAAGCTATAATAGAAAAGCAATTAAGGTCAATTAACTGTTTTACAAAGCAATAAAACTGAGCAGAAATCTTAAAAATAAATATATAAAATCAGGATAGAATAACATTCTACACTCAAAAACCTAACATATTGTAAGGAAATGAAACCAATATATAAAATTATCTATACCAAACATTAAGTTGTTTAAAGTTGTTAACTAAAAAATCTAAATAACTACCCATAATTCCTGTTACTGAAAAGTGATATTTTTGATTAATTATTTTTTAAAACTACCGCCATAAACAGTTATATTATTGACAGCTTTTTGACGTGGTGACGCAATGCTCGAAAAAGTCTTCTTAATAATTTTTTCGCCAATACAAATTATTTCGACGGAATATATTTGAAATGTGTATAAAAACTTCAAACTATCAGAACAAAAACATATTTCAAACGTTTAAATGTTTTGTTTTGCAAAATATAGAAATTTTAAACAAATAAATTGCAAGAATACTCCATATAAAAAAAATTAATTAAATTTCATGTGAAAATTTGTAGTAAAAAAGTGACGTTTTGGGTTTATTGTGGTTGTGTCTTTCTTATAAAATAAAAAAATTAAAACCAAAACGTCACTTTTTCACTATACAAGGTGACTAAATAAGTTCTAAACTAAATATAAATTGACAAAAAGTTTTCAAATTTCTTTGAAAAATATTTGAAAATTTTTCAAATTTCATACAAATTTGAAAATTTAAGTTTTGTTCAGATTTTATTTAGCCAGTTTGCACCCACCCTAAATTTGCGTGAATACAATTTGTATCTAATTTACACGTGAAATTCATTATCGAGAAAAATATTTTTTTTATATGGAGTATAACAGTTCTTTCACGTAAAAGCCAAAAACTGCAATAAAAACTCTAAAATTTTGAACAATCATTAGAAAGTAACCCAAGAAACATTTTTACGGACTCTCCAACACGTACGGATTCATGAATCCGGTTTCTACTGTACGTTTACGGTCCGTAAATATGCATCCGTCAAAGCTTGTACGTAAACTTAATATGTATTAACGGACCGTATAATAGAATTTTCGAAAACAATACTTTTTGACTCCGTTTTAATGTATCCGTTTTTGTACCGTCGAATACGGACTTCCCCGATTTCGCAAGTTTTGTTTGCACGGTAAAAAACTTATATCCCACATATAAAATGATTTTCCTATATTTTATAAATTAATTTTGTAAATTTTTTAGTAAATAAATAAATATAAAACGATTTTCTACGATAATAAGTTTCATGTGAAAATTGTATACAATTTCTTTTCATGTAAATTTTATATAGAAGACTATTATTTTTCTAGTGAAAAAGTGAGATTTAAGAAAGGTTGGCAAGCGTTCGTATCGACTTTTTGTTTGTTTCTGTATTGGTATCGATATTAATAAAATTTAGCATTAATTCAATGAAGTTTTGCTGGAACTCGTCCATTGTAAACTTTCGTAATGTAGATTTTCATAAAATTTTGCTTATAAAAAGTTTCGTACACCAAATCAATAATTTTCATTAAAAGCAAATTTTATTAAAATTATGAAGCTTTTTATTATATAAGAAATTTTTCATTCTTTATTTTAGATTCAGCATATATTTTAAAATTAACTTTTAACTGCAAAAATACCGGTTTGGTAGTTTTTTATTATACAATAATTGAAAGAAATATCTACTTTAAACACAGGTTACGAAATATAGTAGTTTTCATTAGTTATTTTTGTATGTTAAATAACTGTGATAACAGTTGCTTTGTACTTTTTCATAAAAAAACAACCGTAATTACAGTTAAAAACAACGACTACTAATTACTGCACAAGCATCTTTCATGTAGTATGTGCCAAACTGACTGTAGCATTTAAAACAAAAATTCATGAAGTTCATACATTTTTTTTCAATTGGTTCGCAATGGGTTACAAGAAGTCGTATTATATCTTACTGAAAAGATATTTAAATGGCCTTTCCTATGGTGAAATTTGATTTATTATATTTTTACTTTAAGTCAAAAAGTACCACATTATAAAATAAAAAATCTGTGTAGTTGTTCCAAAGTTATTTTCAACATTTACAAGAAATTATGTCACAAAAAGTGGTCATGAATAAAAAAATTAATTAAAAACAAGTAAAAAAAAATTAAATTCGACTGTGCCAAATCTTTGAGTACTCTCCTCCTAAGAACACAATCATTTACCAAATCACAAATAATACATTACACATGTTAACAAATTATTTTAAAATTTAATCGATACTTTTGGTAAATTTCCGCTAAAAACTGAAACCATAAACAATAAAAAGGCAAATCTTCCCATGGGGAAAGCGAAACTACATAAAAACCCACAAATCTCTAAATATCTACAAAATCAATCATCATAAACTTAAAATAGTTTGTAAGTTAAAATAACAGAAAATGTCATTTACAAGAAATGATATTTCATTTAAAAACAGGTCTACTTAATTTTCATTTTAATACCTTTTCTTATTTATTTTTAAATGTTGAATAAACAACTGATACATCCGTAAGAAACAAATGATATAATCAGTTTATATAACTGTCAAAATTTTACCTACCAATTTCTTAAAAGATTATCATTTATTTAAAATTTGTTCCCTTTTTGTATTTTTTTTTTAATCAACAAAAAGTATGTATGCATAGCTATAGACACTCTTTGTGTGAATGTGTTTGTGTATGTATGTGTGTTTATGAAGTTCTTTTAATTTGAATTGAAAAATTTTGTATATATACAACCAATTTAAATAAAAAACAAATTGAAATTTTAAATAACTTAATAAATTTGTAATAACTGTTACGGACAAAAATAAACCACAAATTTCCGTTTTGTGGGTAAATTTTTATTAAATGAATAAAAAAGTTAATATAGATATTTCTTTCAAAAATAAATGTATGTTCCTTTATTTTTAAATCGGACGTAAAACTTTTTTATTAAACTACAAACAGTAAACTACATAATATTCTGAGTGTATTATAGAAATTAAAAACTTTAATATGGTATCAGAAATCTCACATTTATACCTTAAACTCTTTTAGGAATAAAAAAAAGTACATTCTAATTACGCGTATGTGGCAGAAAATGTATAATAGTACTCGTATAAACTATAGCATCCCCAAAAAAGTATTTTCTAACAAACAGCCTTAAAAGTTAGGTCACAAAAATTGTCTTATTTTACCAAATAAGTCAAAGGAGTGCGAAATGAGTAAGGTTCAATAGTCAAAAAGTGCTTAAGTACAAACTTTATTATCCCTGTCCTCCAGTGTTTTGATACAAATAATGTTAAAAATTAGATGTGAAATTATGGAGGTTAAAGAAAAATTTTTTGAGGTAAAAAACTTTTTTCGTGGTGAAAAAAAAAATTTTGAGGTAAAACAAATTTTTGTGGTAAAAAAAATTTGTGGTGAAAAAAAATTTTACTGGTGAAAAAAACTTTTTAGGTGAAAAACATTTGGGTTGAATAAAAAATATTATTCACTTCTAAGCGACTGGTGAAAAAATATATGAAAATATTTCATTTACCAGTCGCTACTATGAAATTGTACTAAAATACACCAATTAGAGGTACCTTCACATTTTCACTCATAACTTTTTAACCGCTGAATCAATTTTGCTCATTTTCAATTCCAAACTGTTCGGGAAGATGTCCATTAATTTAGGTAAACAGACAGACGAACATCGCTACATTGACTTTAAATCGCATAAGGATCACGAATATATATACTTTGTGGGGTCTTAGAGCTATTGTATATTTCGACATCTTACAAACGGAATGACAAACTGATATATACCTTCACCACATATGGTGGAGGGTATAAAGAGAGCATTTGTGCATAGTACTAAATAAGTCAAAAGGCTGTCATGAACTTCATTCTTTTTTGAAAGTTTTAACCGTACGCCTAGTGTGTGGATATGGTCGTTGTTTTATGTTTAACCGTACAGTTTTACCCGTGCGGTTAAAGCTGCTAAAAAAAAGAACGAAGTGTATAGCTTTCTTAATATTTTTCAAGTTCTAATAGTACCACAAAATGTACTATAGTGCGTGCCAAATTTATCATCCCTGAATCACAACACTCACCCCAAAAAAAATAAAAAAAGATTAATGAATTGTAAAAAACTGAACAATAAATAAAAACTTACCTTGGATACGGATATACGTAACTTTAATTAATTGTAACAACAACGACGTATTGCAAAAATATGTGTTTTTTTTTATAAAATAAAACTGCAATTGGCAGTATGGTTGATGAGAAACTAAATTAAATTTTGCAATTAAAAATTATTCAAACTAAATATTAATTTATATCAGGAAAGCTGATTCCACTTTGTTTACACATTAACACCGATTGATTTGTTTTTAATTACATAAAATTTAACGCTAATCACTTTGAATTTATTAAATCTAATATTAAATGCATTTATTTAATAAAAGTTATTTTACTTTTTATTTTATTAAGAACAAAATCAACGACCACGATCTTATTAGAAAGACGACGAAAACCAAACTGTTCACCTAGTTCACAAAAAAAAAACGCTCTTTTACTACAATCGTTCATTAAGGTTTTTATAGTGGTGGACAATTTTATATAATTTGAAATAGTGAAACAGGTACCTGAGTTTTTTTTAATAAATTTAAAGTAATTTTCGAGTTCAAAATTACACATACAATAAAACCTTTAAAAATATTTTTGCCATAAACTAATTTTATTTATTTTATTCTTAATCTCCTTTTCTGAAATTTTGTAACTTTATTAACCTAAAACAATATAAAAAATCAAAAATACTAATTAAATTAATTGAAAATACAATCAAAAAGAACACTACTGATTTTTTCATTATATTCAGTCCATTTTGTTGTTTATTTACAATCATTGTTTAATAATCGAAAGTCGTTTAAAATAAACATAAATTTTTAACTGCCAAAACGTAGAAAAAAAAACGTTTTTTGTGGTTTGTTTTACAAATTAAAATTTTTTTTATTTGTATGTAATTTTACAAAACACAACACACACAGATGTATATATTTTTATTTTCTATGTGTGTATCTATATTTGAATAATTTCTTGTAATTTTTATTGAAATAAAAAACAAAAAGGAATTATATGAATTTCTATATAAAATTTTACATTTAACAGTTTTAATAGTTTGTTTTTTGAATGACTGATTCAAAAAGGTTAAAAATATATTTCTATTAATATCAATTGATACTTCAAAAACAAACTCTTTTAAATAAACTACAGTCGATAACGGAAAACATGTTGTGGGTGTATTAATATTAGCCAGTAAACAGTAAATTCACAAAGTTTCAAATAATGTAACTAATAAAATTCACTTTTAACTTTAATAAATGAACTTAAATTGACCATGAATTTTATGATAAAAATTAAATTAACAAATTTTTCAGTTTTAAAGATAGTGAGTGTTTTTTCTGTGGAATTTTCACCAGGAATAACGATGTGATCATCTTCGAGAAGAACATATGATGAAATTCAACAATTTTTGACAGTTGCAAACACATTTTTTCTTATGATCTTACAACATTTTTAGTTAGTTAGTTTTACTGCATTTGTTAGTTGTTTTTCAACAGTGAAAAATTACTTGATTTTTAGTTATTTTTTGTAGATTGTTAACCTTAAAATACCATTACCGAAATACCGTTATCCTTAAAATTTCTTTATCGATATAACTGAAACAATTTCAAATAACGTTACCCTTACCAAAAACTGCATCGTTTTGTTTACCAACCATGCTTTTAAATAATATCCCAATTTATTTATAACCCAGTAGCAACCAGTAATGTACTAGTTTTTTTGAACCAGACAACTAGTACGAGTTCTACCGCTTCTCTATACAAGCAACTTCTTCTTCTTCACTCTGACAAATGTCAGCAAATAAAAGGTATAAACCGTAGACAAATATCTATGTTGCCAGCTTTGTGGGGATCCATACAAACAACTGTAGAATTTAACATGGAGATGTCATAGGACTGGGGGCAATTGTTTCCAAACTACCACTTAGGAATAGTTAAAGAACTAGTTTAACATTACTAGTTGCAGTATTAGTTTACCATTACTAGCAGCAGGACAAACAATTCGGTGGGTCAAAGGTTATGGTACCTAACTGACAGTTTTGAACTAGTTCGGTACTATTTACTAAGAAAGTGAGAATTAATGGTACTATATCAATAGATTTTAATAGAGATTAAGGACATTTTATCGGACTAGTGCCAAAATCACACTAGTCCGGTTCTAAAATCTGATGAAATAAAATAATTTTTTTAGTTTGATATAAGTATAAAGTTATATTTAAAGTAATATTAAATTAAAACAAATTAAGAAACAGAAAAAATAACAAGTGAAAATTAAGTAAATTAATGAGTTTATATAAAATACGTTAAAAAATTAATTCAAATGGTATTAAAGAAAAGTTTATGTATATTGGTAGATACCATGCAACAGGGATTATGCATATTTTTTAAATCAGTCGACCAAACTGGTACTAATGAAATATTTACGGAATTAGTTCAGGATTAATTTTTTGCCACCAGTTATGTACGAGTTAATTTACACCTCCAATTACAAAATATTTGTCAAATCAGATTTTATTATTAAAAGCAAATGTTAGCAAAATGAGAATTTGAAAACTTGTATATCATTTTAGGCATTTCTTTTTAGACAGGCCCTAAATCGATACTATTAAACTAGTACACAACGGGTTCAGGATGTTTACTTTGAGAACTAGTTTTGTAATTACTAGTATAAAAACTAGTACATTTTATAACTACTTTGGCGATTTGCTACTGGGATGCTAAAAATATTCAGTTCTTTCTACAATTCATATTGAATCTTTATATTTAGTATTTGTTGCGTATTTTTATTTTGTTATAAATTTGAAAATAAATTCAATTTTTCGTAATTTACATTAAGCACACAAAACCCAGCATGATCTACCACAATTCCTTAAGTCATATAACAATTTAGAACATACTTGTATAAATTTTTAAATAACTGTTGAAGGAATAAATAAATGTTTATCTATTCAGGAAAAACTATTACACCAACCATACAATGGCATACCAGAAAGGCACACAGTGGGACTCCTTTAAAAAGATAAACAATGTAGTTAATTTTTATTAATATAAACAACATAAGAATATAAACAAATATACACAAAAGCCGCTCATAAAAATATAAACATACTCAATATGAATTCACTCAATTCAGGAAAAAAAACTAGTTTTGTAATTTCTGTTGGGGAAAAAAACATCTCTCAAGAGGTAGAATTTTTTATTGTATTCATCGTTCGTATTGTATTTGTTAAGAAATATAAAGTGTTTTAGTTGGGGTCGGGCTATAAGTTAACAGTAGATGGTTTAACAAATAACAGTTAACCACAAGCAACCGTTAAGAGTGGTTGTATACTGTCGACGACTACAAAAATAAAAACGTTATTTTGAAATCAAAGTTCAAAATACTTGGATTAAAAGTGAAAAAGGTGATTGGTACAAAATAATTGTAAATAAATAATAAACGTTTTATTACATTTGCAAGTGTTTGAAAATAAATTAAAAAAAAAAAAATATTACATGTGGTAAAAAAAACATTGCAATATATGCAAAAATCTAATTATAAACATTTTAAAAACAACAAAAAATTAAGAATTATTACACAACTGCATGAAAAACAATATTTTATTGAAAATAAAAAAAAAATATATTTATTTTCAAGTTTCTAAAAAGTTAATCATGCGTTTCAAGTAGACTTTATTGTAAACTTAATTTAAATTATTACTTGAGTTTAAATTCTTCTGTAATTTTATAAAATTATTCACGCAACGTACGTATTTCATGTTTTTCCTTTACGTGCAAAACATTTTTCAGAAACAAATTATAACAACAATAAAAAAAAAACTTATCCGTATGTATGTGTGTTAAAATGTTCATTTGCATAATAATTAGCTTTTAATTGATTTTAAAAGTTTTGTATTAAAAATAAGCCTTTAAAACCAAAAAGTAAATTAACCCCAACCTTCATTATTTTTTGTTTAAATTATTTGTATATAATTATTTTTGTCACAAATTGTAACGTCATTGTTATTGATATTTTAACAAACATATGCATATGCTGACAATTTTGATGAGGAAACAAATTTTATATTTTATTTTTGAAAAGGAAATCAGTGTAAACACGTTTTTTTAAACAAGGAAATATTTTAAAATTAAAAAAGTGATATTCTATTAGATCTCTATTCTAATGCACCGTTTGCGAATATTCGAGAAACCGACTTTTTTAAATCGGTTAACAGGCTTTTTACAAGATATTATTAAAATCTCTGGTAGAGAAGAAAATGTTTTTTTTTATAAAATTAATATATCGTTTTCCTATATTTAATATCAAAACAACGGTTTAAATTTACAACTATTATTAAATCTATCTTATAAAATATAAAATATTGCTACTTAATACTACATGCATGTTATTTCCAATAATGCGTAACATTCGCTTTGTTATACCCAATTTACATTGGCAAAAGTCGGATTAACTGCTTAATCCAACACTAACCAAGTCGATTATGCTGCGTTTTGACTAGAAAGTTAATACGTATACACTCACCAAAAAAAGTCTGTAATGGCAACTGAAAATTTTGCTGTTATTACGGAAAATTCTGCTAATTTGAGCCCAGCGGTATTTTTTGCTAATCTTAGCAAAACATGTCTGCTGACGTGTAGTACAATGAAATGAGTAGAAAAATTAGTAGCCGCTACTAAATTTTAGTAGACTTTTTGTAAAGTGGAATTTAAAATCTGTTTGCTAAAATCAGCAAAAAAAAATTACTAAATACTATTAATATCAGTACAAAGTTTTAGATTTATTTTGATTATTGTTTTTAAAAGATGTTTTATACAAAATGAAAAAAAAAAAATCAAAGGCTTAAAAATTGTTAAAACATAAACGAATTTATCATTTTGTTTTAATTTGATAATTTCTGTTTTGAAAAATATATTAGTCCATTTTTTTTTACTTTTAAGGTTAAATTTAATTGTTTTTAGGGCTGATTTTCAGAACTTAAAAACCCTTTTTAATGCTATATAAAGTGGATGTCCTCTTTTTAGACATGAGTCGGTATCTTCACTTCCGATCCCTTTTTTAATCCTATATAACATTTTAGGGCAATTTAAGTTTGTATGTATAAGTTTAAATTATTAGAAATAACATTTCCTTCAATATCGACTTTTTTAAAATTAGTAATTTTTTTTGCTAATTTTAGCAAATCGGTTTTCAAAAATTTGTAAAATGATTTCTGAAATTAGCAACGAAAATTTGTAGATATTCTGTAAAAATTATATAATTTGTAAAATGTACATAGCAAAAAGATTAGCTAAATAATAATTTTTTTACTAAAAATCAGTACAAAAATAGTAAAGTGGGATTGAAAACCGTTTACAAATTTTTCTACTAACTTTTTTTTCTGAGTGTAGTAAAAAGTGTATTAACTGCTTAATCTCAGTGAAGTTTATTCACTTTTTACTTTATTAACTCTGCAGTGTAAATTGACTATTAAGCCATATTTTATATGTTTGATTAATACTGAATTTACACTATACCGAAATCTCGTTTAAAATCGAGAAACTTGACAGCTAAAATGGATTTCGATTTGACAACAACATTTTATAAACAAAACAATATAGAAAAATAACCTTAAAAACCCAGCAATTTAATGGTGAAGAGCAAAATTTATTATTTTTTATGAAGGAAACAATTGGATTGTTTTTTTCGAGTTTTATATCTATAAATACTTGTAACATAAATAAAACTACTTTCCCTACTTACCTGACTTTTTTGTTATTTTTTGTAAACAAATAGAATTTGAATATTTTGGCCCACCTTTGTACGAAAGCTGTTTTTGTATTTAAACTTCGCCGGAACGCGAAATAGAGCTATTATATTGTGTGCCCTGCTCTACCTTTACTAACAAACATACTCGTATAATTCATTTGTTAGCTTTTGTTGTTTCTAATATTTTATTAAATAAAAAATAGAAAAATTTCAATATTTTTATGACAATCGCTTTTGTTTACATTTAAATGACAAAAGCAAAGAACCAAGAATTGGCAACATTTTTATAAATTCTTCATTTGTAAGCAGCTGTATCTATAACTACTTAAATTTGCATGGAATATTTATATGAAATTCGAAAAAGGCAAACCTTATGTTTAAATATAACTTAAAACCAGGGACCGAAAATAACGGTTATTTTGGTATTCCAAAACAAAACAGCATATGAAAGCAAATATCGGAAAACTGAAACATATCACGAGATAAGTGAAAAGGGTACCGGTTCCTAAAGTACCTAACACGTTACCAGTTTAAAAGTCATGAAATGTTTTTAGACCAGTACTGTGACATGTCACAGAGGGCAATTGACTTGTTTAGATTTTCGACTAGCACAGAATAATTAGTAATTAAAGAAAATAGTTGGCTAGTGTAATTCCCATACAAATTTGACATAAGTAACGTTGAGCGTTAACACCAAGCGATGGCTTATGTCAAATTTATATGGGAATGACTAAGCCAACTTTGATAGCTTGCCGCATAAACACGGCTGCTATTGCTGAATGTAAACATAATTATGAAACTAAATTTTCGTAAAATCTGGTTATGAAACTGGATTTATTTGTTTTCGCCAAAATTGGGTTTAAACTAGATTTCGAGCATAGTGTATATTCAGTATAACAGTTAACCCAACTTTTAATCTGAATACTATTTATAATCGACTCTCTATTCACTAATTGTGTGCAACACTGTGTTTTGTTACAACGACGGTTGGCAAAATTAAAAAAATACACACGTTCGACGTCTGGTCACTGTCGACAAATTTTTTGTTAATATGTTTGTTTGTGTACTTTAAAGTTTAGTAAAAAATTACTCAGTAACAAAAGAAAAATTTGTAAGAATTAGTAAGATAGTTAAAACAGCTGATCAATATGAAAAATATAAATAAAAATGAAAGTTAGATGTAAAGTGTTCTCCAGGAACATTCCAGACTTTCATCTTACTTCTTCCATCGTAAATAAGCTGATATTTCAATATTTTTTTTTTTTCTATTAAAAAAAAATATTTAATGTCGACGCCGCCTTGATGTTTTTAAACTGCCAAAGTTAATCTTTTAACTATCAAGTTAAACTTTTAGATGTTAAGAAATTTACATGTAAACATTTGAAGATTAATAAAGTAAATAGGCTTTTTATTAATTTCGCAATCTAAACGACCTATTACAGTAGATAGTTATATATTTTAATTGGAGATTATTCACCATTTCTATTTGAGATTAATCAACATAGTTCTATGTTAGCTCTATTTTACTAAATTTCTAGTTAACCTTCCAAAAAAGGAGAAATTTTAAAATGTTATTCAAAAATGTTTGTGTTTTTTTAAATGTAATTAACTTAAACCATTTGCAAAATTGAATTAGGAATCACAATGTCCAACTAACTAGTACACGTTTTCATTTTGTTACTGTATTTGTCAGTTGTTTTCTAACGGTATAACTGCATGAAATAACTAATATTTTAAAGTTAAGGATGTTTTTGTTAGAGGTGTAAAACCTTAATTTTTTTGTTTTTATTTGATAGAATTTTGTAAAAAAAAAACAATTTTGGACACAACCACCTTTAAAAAACATTTTTCCTAATGATTTTTTCAGATAATGCTGAACATAAAAAAATTGCTTCCATAAAAATATTGCTTACATAAAAAATTACTATATTTTAGCGGTAATTTTCAGTAAATTCTACCGACGAACTTTTCTGAATGTACTGTTAAATAAAGTCAGTGACTTCAATTAAAATAATTTCCTAATAAAAATTTTCAGTAAACTTTTTCATTGAGTATATGAAATTTATGAAATTTTTTTTCATTCGGTTCGAAAAAAATTAAAATTTTTCAAATAAAAAATTAACCCTAGGGCATTAATCATATTTTACATCCATAGCAAAAAAGAGAGCGGTGCTGGTCGAACGGAATGCATTTTCTGGTCAGCTAGGACCTTCATCAACATTATTCGTGCCTTATAACTAGTATTTATTATAATTATCTCTTATATAATTTACATCATAAATGGAAATGAAAAATAGTATATGTTAGTGTTAAGATTAGGGTATTAGTCGTTCAAATAATTATTGGATTTTTTTTTCTTAACCGGTTAGTCGAATAAAAGTTTAAAATTATTATAGAATAATCATGGCAAAACTATACCAGTTAAGGTCATTAGCAAGAATTTGGGTTTTTTAGTTAACAGTTTAAAGTTTTTTGTTTACCTTTTGTATGAATTTTTGAAACTTTTTGTTGTAATTGAGAGAACATGTTCTATAATATGGTTACTTGGTATTGTTATGGCATATATAATTATATACAATTTTTTCTTGTGTTAATAATTTCATTTAAATAAAGAGAACAAACATAAGTTCAGTAACAATTAAAAAATTTATATACTCACAATATTATGTAGTTGACTGTTCAGTTAAAAAGAAATATTTCTTTGAACATTTTTAAACATTTGTTCAAAACGATTTAGTGTAATTTACACCTCCAATTACAAAATATTTGTCAAATCAGATTTTATTATTAAAAGCAATTGTTAGCAAAATGAGAATTTGAAAACTTGTATATCATTTTAGGCATTTCTTTTTAGACAGGCCCTAAATCGATACTATTAAACTAGTACACAACGGGTTCAGGATGTTTACTTTGAGAACTAGTTTTGTCATTTACCGATTTTTCAGTTTCGCTTAATTTTTTTTTATTTGTTTCCAATTCAATAAAAATTTAATTAAATTTAAATTTTGTTTGCTGTTTGTTTATAAAAAAAATATTCAAAAAATGCAATTTGTTTTTTTTATTCAAATTGTTATTTCAAATAAAATTACAAGAACTTCATAAGCACACACATATATGGTAATTTACACAAAATGTGTCTTCAGACTGTGTGAGTACACCCAGAAAATAGTATCAGTTCTGTCAACCGAATTTGTTGCCAATCGAATTCAGGCGGGTACGACAACTATCTTCATATTAAATTATATTTTTGGCTGTGAAAGCCAATATTCAGTTGTGTAATTTAATATTATATTGCACATAAATATCATTACGTTCCACAAAATTTTATTTCAAGAAAAATTTTATTTTTGACTAGGCTTTTGATGACTAATTTTAAATTTAAATAAATTTTAAGGAAAATGAATTTAGCACAAAATTCGTTTATAAATACCAATCGTAAGTGGCTTGTATAATCAATTCAATACACAATTCGATTGGTTCAACTGAAATTCTAATTTAATGATATATTTGATCAGGAATATCGAATATCGAAATCTTTTTAATAAATTTGATAGATTGTTCTAAATTTCTAGTATATTCACTAAATAAATCGTTGCTTCTACTGTACGAAATTTCGTTAAGTTCATTGGAAATACCAATAATTGGATAATAGTATCCTTTTTTGGTTGTTTTTTCCCTTTTTTGCCATATTTTTGGTGTAATAATGGATTATATGTTATTCCAAATAAAATAAAATCCTGACAAATAAATGTTAATTTTTTTGATCGAATTGCAACCAATATTTTCTCTGGGTGTAGATTAAAAAACAAACAAAAAAATTAACATTATTCTATTTATGTTTAAGGTCATTAAAACACTATTTTTCTTTATCGGGATATTCTCCAAATAAATACTTCATAGAGTTTTATTAGCCAAAACATTGATCTATTACTTTCAAGAATGAGATGACGCGTTTCGGGGATTTTCTAGGATATCCCGATAAAGAAAAATAGTGTTTAATTGCAATATTGAAAGGTCAAAAAAAGCAATTTTAATTTTTAAAAATTAAAATTAAATAAAATACAAATGAATTTACTCATTGTACGGAGTAAAAAACTTTCCTATTTTGGAAAGTAAAATATACATAGCTATGGCAACCAAAGGTTGTCTCTATGTAAATTAACAAGATTGCCATAACATTTTTCTATAAAGATAGCTGGTTTTAAACAAAGACAATATTGTTCTTTGTATAATTCTCAATTAGTTGATATTATACAACCAATATAGTGTTTGTTTTTTGGGACCTTAAAGTTATCTTTTTACTTTCTAAAGAGATCTGAAGATGGGGACCTAGAAAATCCCCGAAACGCGTCATCTCATTCTTAAAAGTAATGATCAATGTTTTGGCTAATAAAACTCTATGAAGTATTTATTTGGAGAATATCCCGATAAAGAAAAATAGTGTTTTAATGACCTAAAACATAAATAGAATAATGTTAATTGCAATATTGAAAGGTCAAAAAAAGCAATTTTAATTTTTAAAAATTAAAATTGAATAAAATACAAACAAATAAAATTAAAAAATGGAAAATAAAAGAATTGGTAGGTAAAATTTGAGCATTTAGTTTTAACTGATTAATCATTTGTTTCTTACGAATATGTCAGTTGTCTAAACAACATTTAAAAATAAATAACAAAAACCATTTGTTTTAAAGGAAAAGTGAGTAGACCGGTTTTAAAACGAAATATCATTACTTTTAAATGTTTTTTTCCGTAACTTACAAACTATTTTAATTAAGTGTAGTAGAATTCTTTCCTTCACTTTATAAACAGCATTTAAAAAAAATAAATCTTATGGCTTTCGATAATATCCTTTTCTTGAGGATATTATGAATGCTATGCATTGTGTTATATCAACCTTTAAAAAACATATTAATTTTATTACTACATACATATGTATATGTCCCGTAATTGGACATATATTGACCCAAAATTACCGAAGAGACTTAAGTTCATTATAAGTTTTTTTTAAGACATAATTATTAACTTTTTTTAAACACAGCGTATTAATCGAGAATATTTCTGCTTTGCATATTCGCGCTCTTTCCAAAACATTCTCCATAACCTTTCGCAAAGCTTCAGGTATTTTGTTGTTGATTTCGTCGCGTATATTCTTTTTTAATTGCTGAATGGTTCTAGGCCTATTAATATAGACTTTTTCTTTCAAATAACCCCCAAAGGAAGCAGTCTGGAGCGGTTAAATCCGGCGAAGGAAAAGACCAATTAAAATCGCTTGTACGCGAAATAATTCGTTCACCAAAGATGTCGCTTAAAAGAGCCATTGTGTCCCTAGCAGTGCGCGCTATGGCTCCATCCTGTTGGAACCATACTTACGGATGGTTTTGCACGGCTGGATTTAAAACATTGTCCAACATTATTCGATATCGAACACCACTGAAGGGAACGGCGACACCAACCATTTTCAAAGAAATATGCGCTAATTATCCGATTTGGGCACGTTGTTCAATTGGGTACCGTTCCCTTTTTAATTCCCCAAGTATTCTTTAAAAATACTGGAAAGAAATAAAAATAATTGTAGTAAAAAGTTATATAGAATTCAAACCCTTCGGTAATTTTGGGTCACCCTGTAGTAATAAAATATAATGTTAAAAACATTGAAATTTTTATTAACTTTTATGAAAAACTGAAAAATTATAATGGATCCAGTTCCAGCGAAACTTTATTGATATTATGCAAAAATTTATTAATGGCATGTAGATAATTTTCTCAGTGTACATTTAGTTATTTCAAACATTGACCTTAGCATGAAAAACTAGATAGAGCCAGATTTGTATTTACAAAGTCTGTTTACAGAATCCTTAAAGTAAAACATGTTTTGTAATTCAGGTTTCCGTAAATACTATACAGTGTCGGAAAAAACAATTTATGCATATTTGATTCAAATGGAATAATTTTAAATTAAGATACGAGCTACAAAAATTATTACAAAAAGTTTAGGCAATTTAAAAAAAATGTTAAGTAACGATCGAAAACACTATTATAATTAAAAACAATGTAAATGAATTCGGTAATAAACAATTTACATTGAAAGCTTACTTCATTTTCCCCAAGTTTTTTTTTCCAGAAATTTTATACCAAGTTTTGGGGTAATCAATATATGCCTTCACATGAGTCCCTCTATAAGAATTATTTATGCAAGAGGGTGCAGTCACGAAATTGAAAACTTAAAAGAGCTGACAAGGCATTTTAACATGTGTTACAAGTTCTGGTAACAAATGATGTGCAATCTCACAATGATAACACCGTTAGGTCCGTCCCTTGTTCAAAAATTGTCGTAAAATCACTAGGGAAACAAAAATTACAGCGTTGGCAAAAAGAAAAATAAATTGTCCAAAATAAAAGTTTAAAAAATTAATTTGTAGTTTTTTTTGTCATGCTGGCATTCGAACCCAGGCAGCCAAGATTGTCAGACGAGAGCTCTACCTACTAAGCTAACGAGTAAACACACAATGTGAGAAAACACACAATGTGAATTCGACTAGTTGGTTTTTTGTATTTTCAGAACATTGAGTAGTTTTGACGACGCAAAATGTGCAATTTTGCATTGTGTGTAAAGGACTATCGTGAGTACCATTTATGTTAGAAAGAACAAGCCCAAGAAACATTTTTATGCACTCTCCGATACGTACGGAATCATGAATCCGGCTTCTACTGTACGTTTAGGGTCCGAAAATACGTATCCGTCAAAACTTGTACGTAAACGGAACATTAACGGACCGTATAATTGAATTTTCGAAAACAATACGTTTTGAATCCATTTTGGTGTATCCGTTTCTGTACCGTAAAATACGGACCACTGTTTTTCATCAGTTTTTCTTCCGTTGCTTTTGGATTTGCTTAGTTATTAAAAACGAATACATACTTATCCCTCAGGTAAATATTTAAGAAATTGAAAACAAGTTTTACGATGATGTGTGCAAAATTGTTGCCCGACAGCTTAAAATATATTTTGTGAAAAAATTTGAAAATTTGCATTGCCTGCCTCATCATATCCTAAGTACCACTATTTAAAACAAAATTAAATTTTTGTTTTTTTTTTCATGATTTTTAATGGGCCGGAGATAAATATCGTATTTGTTTGTAATTTTGTTTGGTATTTGTTGTATTTAGTTTTTTAAGTTTTGTTATTTTAATTTAAATATCTTTTTAATAAATTTAAAGAAAAAAAAGAACACAAATCCGTTTTTTTGTTGAAAAACGGTACGAATGCGCACCGAATAAGGATACGTAAACGGTCCGTCACTGACGGACTTTCGAATCAGTTTCGATGTTCCTTAAAATTCGTTTTCTGGTCCGTTTGCGGATAAAGATAACGATACGTAAACGGAGTTGGATTCCGTTTATGACGGACCGAAACCGGTACGTAAACTGTACGTATTATTTGTTGGGAGCCTTCCGTTAGAAAGAAATTAGGAAAATTTAAATTTGAAAAATGTTCCAATTTATTTTATTTCCCACTGTACATATGTACTAACCAAAGCCAGTCTATTTAAGTATTAAAATAGTTGATAATATCCCAGCAAAAACAAGGTAATGATAGAAATTACATTATAATTATAGGTCATTACCCCCTCGCATAAAAAACGACACAAAGTAATGGGCTATTACATTACAACAACTTTAAAATAAAAAGTAATGTTTTTTTTGTCGCTTAGCTAGTACAACAATACTTTTAAGCTGTTAAATATTACAAAGGGTATTTTTAAGCCAGTCAGAACTTACAAAAGGTCTAACTATCCAACAAACTGTCATACTACGCTCACTTTTTGGCATTTATGATCAGTGTACTTTGGAAAATCATCATGAATAGATTGACGCTTGAACAACGTCAATCGCGCAAATTGATCTGATGTTTTATCGCAAAATTGTCTTCAGCGTTGAGGCTCATTTTTGGCTTAACGCGTTTTTTAATACACAAAATTGGAGTGAAGCCAATCCACAACGGACCCTAAATATTCCATTATATCCAGAAAAAACTCCATTAGGTGCGGTATACAGGCTAGTGGCATCATTGGACCTTATTACTTCAAAAATGAAGCCGGAGTTTGCGTTAAGGTTAATGGAGATCGTTACCGTACCATGATCAATGATATTTTGTTTGAAAATATGGCCTTTGTGTGATATATACTCACTTCATTACTTGATAAATTATATTTTTGTTGGGATGCAAAAACGTCTATAGAGATGTCCATAATAGCAAAGAAGGTTTATAAGGAGTTGGATAAAAAAAAAAACAAGTTGCATAAATTTTTATAATATTCTTCAGATTTTATTGTGTTTAAAGTATTCAATACAGAATGTATTCAACCAAACTTGAACTAGAATTTTTCTAAAACTTCCAAAAAAAAATAAAACTTGTTTATGTGAATATAGTATGTATACAAGTTTAGAAATAAAGGTAAAAAGCAAACCATATCGATGTCTCTCATGATGCCAACAACGTTCTCTTGGATTTTATATGTGCAGATTTACAAAGGTTCGGTATTTTTGTAAGTAAGTTTTTTTTTTGCAATTCCAATAGATTTTCTTTAAGATTTATTGTTAAGTTTAATAAATTTAAACATTACAATGTTTTTATTTATCTTCCATAAATATAAAATAATTAAAAGCATATTTCAAATGTATATACACTGTAGTGTATATTACACTGTCCAACAGCATTTTTGGAACAGAATAGCGACCCTATAATTCTGAAAGGGTATGTTGAGTAGATCATTTTTGTAGAACAAACTTATGGTCCAGCACGTCTGAGTATTTTTTCACAGTGGGTCAAAGTTTTCACTTTTCGGTCGAAGGGAGCATTATACTATATAAAAAAAAAATGCTGTAAGTTAATGTCTGAGAGAATTCTTATGGTCAGAGTTGTATTGTGGAATTGTATGAGGATTATTTTTGTGGAAGATCCTAACCCTCTAACTGGTCTCTTTATGGGTCAATTTGACCCATAAAGACCCATTTCAGTGGGGGTCACCAAAGACACTATTGTTGTAAAAGCTCTTTACGATTAATTGGCAAAATTACACGCCAACTTCTATAAAAAAATTATAATTTTGTTTTAATAGTGGTTTATTATAGTATGTACATATTTATTTTTTTGCTTTAAATTTTCGAGTAAAAGGGAATTGGGAAATAGCAGTAGTATGACAATGGATTAAAGACTAAACTTAATATGCTTTCCTGTATTTAGCTTGACGTGAATGTTCCGATGGGTCAAGGTTTCTGTACAAGCCCCATACACTTAAAAAAGTTTGTAAGTTAAAATAACTGAAAATATCATTTAAAAGAAATGATATTTCATTTAAAAACCGGTCTACTTAATTTTCATTTAAATTAAATGACATTTGTTATTTATTTTTAAATGTTGATTAATCAACTGACACATCCGTAAGAAACAACTGATATAATCAGTTAAAATAAATGTAAAAATTTTACCCACCAATCCTTAAAAAATAAATGTTTTTTTCATTTATTTGAAATAATTTCCGTTTTTGTATTTTTTATTTTTTTTTTAATATACTCGTACAATACAAAATGTATGTATGCATATGAAGCTATAAACACTTTTTGTGTGAATGTGTTTGTATATGTATGTGTGTTTATGAAGTTCTTGTAATTTGTATTGAAAAATTTTGTATATATACAATCAATTTAAACAAAAAAACAAATTGAAATTTTTTGAATATTTTTTTTTGAAACAGACAGCAAACAAAATTTAAATTTGTAATAACTGTTACGGACACAAATAAACCACAAGTTTCCGTTTTGTGGGTAAATTTTTATTAAATTTCAAACAAATGAAAAAAATAAATGGAACTGAAAAAAATCGGTAAATGATAGTAAATTATTTCGAATAAATGTATAAAAAAGTTAATATAGATGTTTCTTTGAAAAATAAATGTATCTTCCTTTATTTTTAAATATAACGGAAAACTTTTTTATTAAACTACAAACAGTTAACTACATTATATTCTGAGTGTACGTATTCAACAAGCATTACACTTTGGGATTTCCCTTTGAATCTTTCTTCCAATACCTTTTTCTTGGAAATGTAACTTTTACATCGGCTTTTATCAAATTCCTGTTTTTCAATCTGGAACATAATATTTCAGCTTTCTCTTTTGTTAGTCCTAAATCTCTTACAAGATCTTCAAAATAAGCTTGGTCTATCAAATTAGGACATATGTTTAAACCATCAAGAGGCAAGTAACTTATATCTGATATGTTTTCAACCGCCGCTGTTATTTCTGTATTGGCGACTGTCATATTGGTAAAATGACATTATTTGTTGCTTCGTATGTCATTATCGCGTAGTGCCTTTGGCTTCTACCAAATTTGGTTCAATCCATGTAATAGGCGCAGAAAATGGCAGCGCCTTAGTGCCGCCTTTGTGCCATGTCAAAAGACCACTTTCGCAAGTAGTTCATACGGTTTTTGGTATCCAAGCTTCAGATAAAAATCGTATTCCTCAGACTCAGACGTGCTGGACCATAAGTTTGTTCTACAAAAATTATCTACTCAACATACCCTTTCAGAATTATGGGGTCGCTATTCTGTTCCATTCAAAAAGTCTTAATTTGTTGGACAGTGTTATTAACTACACATGCATACACTTAACATACATAATGTCATTGTAGCGCAAAGTGCAAGTACAATCTTGGCAGGATCGTCATTTAAGAAAAAAGAAAGGGGGAATGCTTCGATACATTAAGGTTCTTACAAGGAGCACTCTAATAAACATATATTCTTTTTATTATTTATTTTTATTTTTTTATGGTCTTCTAGGGAGTGGCAGGATCCTCTTTATGTTCCTGATTGTCTTTTGGCCGGACAATCCTTCTAACTCTCGGCGTGGATTAGGTTCCTCTACCAAAAATTTTTTTACTACTTGCTCAATCTTGGAGCGTAGTAATAGAATTCGGAATCCAATTTGGCAGGATCCTCCTGGCAGGATCGCCATGTAAGAAAAAATAATGGGGGGTTTGCTTCGCTATCTAATTAAAATTATAAGCGATGTCTTTCTTTTGAAGTTTTGACAAACCAAACTTCAAAAGAAACAACACAAATATTTAATTGCCTGCCTGTAAACATATTAAATAATGATTTTTTTTCTGCGTGTATTAAAACAAATTAAAATCCCTGAGTATTGATTTTGTTAATTCCATTTTTTAAATCCATTTATCCACTTCAGGGTTTCTAGTGTTATGTATGTATAGAAATGCTACGTAAATAGGTTGAAAACAATCATGTTGTCAGTTACTATGAATTAACCCATTCAATAAAAATATATTTTTATGTGATAGGGAAAGGTGTTAAAAAAGATTGAGTAAAGTCGAAAAAATCCTTGTGTATTGTCAGGAGCAAAAAGTGGAAAACGGCTCTTCCACACAACCCATTTCGAAATTTGTTGTTGTAAAATTTGATTACACATGTTTAATTAGTGCCTGGATAAATAATGAACACTAATTATACATACATTAAAATTTTAATTACAAATTGCAAATATTAAAATTTTACCTTTATGAAAAATGTTGCCAAAATTTAATATTTTTTAATTGCCGTCAAACGATGTGAATTTAAACAATAAAAACAATATTAAATTATAAATAACGTGTGCTTTTAATTTCTAAATTTAGTTCGCTCTTAGAAAATTATTTTATTCAAATTATAGCACGAATAGTGTCTGAGAAAATCGAAAAAATCAAGGTGTACTCATGTCAGTGCATTGGGCTTTAATGGGTTAATTCGGCATACTTGACTTATATATTGATTACACTTATCGACTTATTCAAATGTTTTTTAAGCCTTTAAGATTACAATTTTCAATCAGATTTAGTGTTTGAAATTGAAATTCCATTACGGTTTTTGTAATTACTGGCAGAGAGATTTAAAAAAAGTTAACTGTTCCAAACGAAAATAATGTTGTGTGAACTTAAGTCATAAATGCGAAACAAAATTATTTTATTTTCTTTTAAAAGCTCGTAAACATATTTTGTCAAAAAGATGACATGACAGGCTTTTTATAGACCTTTTATAAAATCAGTAAATAAGTGTGTTTGCGAACTCAAAAATTTGTACAAACTCGAACAAATTTGTTTTTACTGGAAGGTGTTTGTTTATACAAATACTCAGTAAGGAGTGAGCAAAAATGGATAGTAAAGTAACAGTTCGATGCAAGAGAAGTTACTGGTTTTTACTGGATAAATTTCTGCCAGTAAGAATTTGTAAGATTGATTAAAAAAAATATAATTGAAAAACAAAGAATTTGGCCAAACACAATATATATATTTTTTATAAAAGTAAAAACATGTTAAAGTCCGGAATATTTCTGGAGAACACTTTACATTTACGATAATTTCCGTTTTTTATTCATATTTCCCATATTGATTGGTTGATTTTTTTTTGTCTGGTATTTACAATCAGCTGTTTTAACTATTGTACTAATTCTTTAAAATTTTCCGTTTGCGTACTTTTTGGGATATTTTTCTTTTTAGGAGTTAATTTTTTTTACTCTCTGTAGTTTTGTTACTGAGTAATATTTACTGGAAAAGTACACAAACGAACCTAATGTAAATCCCCAATTAAAGAAAGTCCTTAAAATGAATTTACCAGAGTTTAAACAAGATTTTGATCATATAGTAATGTAAACTTTTATGCACGAACGAGATTTTGAGCTTAATGTAAACGCAACCTTTATTAATTTTAGCTGACGAAGTGTATTGCATGGCATAACAATACCAGTAGTGCAATTCTCTAAATTTTTTAACGATTTAACCGATTTCGTTAACTAACGATAATTGTCGGTTGGATTATCGAAAAAGCTGTTCTGTATTTTTTGAAATTATTAAAAAGAGATACCGACAACAGTTGTTAATTTTAAATTTATTTGCTTTAAAATTTTATAAAGTAATGACAAAAATCGTAAACTTAAACTTCAAAAAAATTTCTGTAGTTAAGTTACCGATATTTCAACTACAAGTACGCTAGCAAAAAGTTAGAGAATAACTTTCAACGAATTTTGTTGTTAATTATTGAATATTAAATACTGAATTTTTTCGTTAAGAAGTTACGGAATCCTACTACATATAGACATATTTTAAAATATGTTCTTTCGATTGCAACAAAAAATTTCAAAAATTCATATAAAAAGTAAACAAAAAAACCCTAGAATGTCAAAAAAACCCCCAAATTCTTCCTAGTGACCTCACCTGGTATTGTTTTGGCATGGTGTATATTATTGTAGATTTACTAAGAGAAACTTTGTAGAATTGATTTCTTGAAGCAATTGTCATTAAAAATATATTAAAAATAATTTTGGAAACAGTTTTTATTTAAAAATAATTGTAATTGCCTACAATACCAACTCCAATAAGAATATTAAACTGCATTTACATTACGCTCGAAATCTAGTTTAAACTAGATTTGGAAATCTAGTTTGTGGAAAATAGTATAGATTTTGGTATTCACCACTATAAAATTCAATCTTAAATTATACAAATATAATTTGTAAAAATTAAGCATCTATGCGTTTTTCTTAACGTTTTTTTTCACTGCGGTCAACATGAAATCCTCAGATATAAACTCATACTTAAAGTTAATAATCTTTATTCGAAATATACACTTAAAATAGTTTGTAAGTTAAAATAACTGAAAATATCATTTAAAAGAAATGATATTTCATTTAAAACCCGGTCTACTTAATTTTCATTTAAATTAAATGCCATTTGTTATTTTTTTTTTTCTTACATCCGTAAGAAACAAAAGATATAATCAGTTAAAATAAATGTCAAAATTTTACCTGCCAATCCTTAAAAAATAAATGTTTTTTTTTCATTTATTTGAAATTATTTCCCTTTTTCTATTTTTTGTTTGTTTTTTAATATACTCGTACAATACAAAATGTATGTATGTATAGCTATAGACACTTTTTGCGTGAATGTGTTTGTGTATGTATGTGTGTTTATGAAGTTCTTGTAATTTGTATTGAAAAATTTTGTATATATACAACCAATTTAAATAAAAAAACAAATTGAAATTTTTTGAATATTTTTTTTTTTGAAACAGACAGCAAACAAAATTTAAATTTGTAATAACGTTTTGTGGGAAAATTTTTATTTAATTTTAAACAAATTAAAATAAATGAAACTGAAAAAAATGATAAGTGTTAGTAAATTATTTCGAATAAATGTATAAAAAAGTTAATATATTTATTTCCCTGAAAAATAAATGTATGTTCCTTTATTTTTAAATGGAACGGAAAACTTTTTTATTAAACTACAAACAGTTAACTACATAATATTCTAAGTGTACCTACATTTACCTACATACATTTAAGTGCCCCAGCACAAAACATTGTATCAACTACTTACCAGGCTATTTACTCGCGGAATTACTTTTGTTCGCGATGTCCAAAAAGTAATGGGTACTCATTATTTTTTGGCTGTTCGTAAGCGAGAGGGTAATGACTACCCATTACATTGTGTTTTTTGTAAGTGAGAAAGTAATGACCACTCATTACTTTTGGGACATCGCGAACAAAAGTAATTAAGCGAGTAAATAGGCTGGTAAGTATTTAAGACCCTGTTTTTGCTGCGGCGCTTAAAGCAGTTTTCTATTTTTGTTTTTATTTACATCCCCGTTCTTATGGCAATGCAACAAAACAATTATGAAATATAATTTAGAATTTTTGTATGCAAATCTTATGCATTGCCAAATGCAGCAAAACAATATTGAACTTTTAAGTCGATGCTGGATATCTGAGATATGATAGAAGTTACTGAGAAACGGGTTTCGTAATGAGAAAGTGCTCACTCATCATTTTCAGTTGACAACGGTACATGTCAAATTCCGATTTTAATATATTTAATTTATAAAGTACCAGACCGCTTTGCCGATAGGCTAAACGGATTAACAAACTGATGATTGTAGAAATACAAAATAAATTTATAGTATTTTAGAACTTTTTAGAACACAATATTGTGTTTAAAATTGAAAAGTAACCTTCTTTATTTATGTATTCCCCTTAGCATACAAAAAGGTGTCACGGTATACACATTTTGTTTTTATTATTTATAGTTAATTTGTATACGATAAAAGTTTCTCTTTAAAATTCTATTTAATATTCCATAATTTGTATTAATTTAATAGAAAAATTAACAAACTGATAAATTATTCATGACGTCAGGTTTAAGATGTGCTTTTTAGCACAAATTTTTATTTGCTAATAATTTCTTGATAATTGAACCAAAGTTTAGTTAAATTTTATAAGATATTTTTTTTAATAAGTAAATATTAGCGTATTTAACTTTTTAAAATATGTTGGAAATATATTATTGGTTTAACCCAACCCTCAAAAAAGTTTGTTAGTTACTTCATGACAGTTATTACTACATTCAGTTATCAAAAAACTAAAGAAATTACACTCAACCCTTTTTTACAGGATTTTGAAATAACACATTAGACAGAAATAAACGTATCCTGTTTCTACACGGTTATTCTTAATAACACGACGAAACATCCTGTTTTAAATTTTTTTAAAACTTAAAAAATATTTTATTTTAAAAAAACTAAAGAAATTACACTCAACCCTTTTTTACACGATTTTAAAATAACAAGTTAGACAGAAATAAACTTATCCTGTTTCTACACGGTTTTTCTTAATAGTACGACGAAACATCCTGTTTTAAATTTTTTTAAAACTTAAAAAAGATTTTATATAAAAAAAACTAAAGAAATTACACTCAACCCTTTTTTACACGCTCTTTTTTACACGATTTTAAAATAACACGTTAAACAGAAATAAACTTCATCCTGTTTTAAAACTAGAGTATTCAAAAACCGAAACCGAAAACCGGTCAACCGGTTTTTTTATTTTTAAAAACCGATCGGTTTCTAATATTTTGTAAATTCGAAGAAAACCGAAAACCGGTCTTTTTTGTTCGGTTACCCGGTTTTTTTAATTACATCACCAACTGGTTTACTTGGTTTCTTTTATTTTTTCCGCACACATAATCGTTTGTTTGGTTATGAAGGTTTAGATGTAAGTCTGATAGATTCCGATGAAGACTTAACTTTGGATATTCCAAATTCAAATAGTTTAATTTCTGATCTAATAACACAATAAAAAGTATTCAAAATCCTAAAAAAGAGACTACAAAATCATTCATAATTATATGATGATTTCATATACCTTGATAAATGCGACAAAAGAACTGAAAAGTTGGAAAATTTATATAATTATTTTATGACTATTTGTCCAACATCTACTATAAATGAAAGAGTATTTTCCACTTCTAGCTTTATCAAAAGCAAACAAAAAAATCGTCTTAAAACGAAACATTTAAATTGCATATTATTTCTAAAATATAATTTTAGAAGTGAAAAATAGATTTTCTTATTACATATTTAAAATGTAATTTTAAACAAACTTATTTAATGCCAAAAGCTTTAAACGCTCAAATTACTAACTTACCTAATTTTACCAGTTTACAAACTAAATGATCTCTATTCATTTGATATGAATATAGTTTAATAATATTAATTTTTAAGATATTATATTAAAAAATATTAAAACCAATAAATAAAATGTTGAAATGAAATACAATAAAAAAATATTATAAAATATTTTTTTTTCAATGAATGTTTTTTTTTAATTTTTATTTCTTAATATATTAAATTTATTTTTTATTTTTGTTTGTATTAAAACAATTAACAAATTATATAAGTTTTTTATTCAAATTAAAAAAAAAACCGAAAAAAACGGTTGACCGGTTTTTTCTGCAAAAACCGAAACCGGTTTTTTTAAAATTCGATTTTTCGAAGAAACCCGAAACCGGTTTTTTCAAAAGGCCGGTTTTTTGATTACTCTATTTAAAACATAAAAAAGATTTTATTTTTGATATTTCGTGAAGATGTGATTTTGTTTTAATATTTAAGTTGTGTTTTTATTAGGGACTGAAACGTAACCCGAACACAAACGTATTCAGGTTCACTGTTTACAAAAACCTTAATCTCGAACCCGCTGAACCCAAAAATTTAACCAGGTTCGGGTTCAAAAATATAAAAAAATATTCTTGCTCTTATGACATGGTTCAAGCCTTATTTAAATACAGAATTTTTTGTTCAGAATACCTAGATGCTGCATTGACTAGAAGTTTTTGCACCTGTTAAAAAATTAACGCTAAAACTGCATTTTTAAAAACAATTGAAATTTTTAAAAATTTTCAAACGGAAAGAGAAAAAGAGACTTTTATGAATCAGAAGATAATGTTCTTCAGAAGATGATGAAGATATGCTCGAACAAGTTCTAAAAAAGAAGGAACGATTTTCTTAATCAACTTCTTCAAATTCGTCGCCACAAAGAACAAATTTTAAAGAAGAAAACCTAAAAAATATATTAATTATAAAAAAATTCGAAATTTTCTTTGAAAAATAAATAAATTTTCTATTTATAAAACATTTTTACTTTTTTTTATATGTTGAACCCGAACCCTAAACCGAACTGAACCTGAACTTTTTATTTCGACTAACCCGAACCTGAACCCATTTTTTCAGGTTTCATTCTCTGGTTTTTATATCTAAAAATATATGCATTTTTTCATTTTTAAGTTTTTCTTTTATTATTTTTTTAATAATAAAATGGTTATCATATGAAAAATAAAATGAACATACTACACTCAAGAACAAAATTTGTGTTCGGTTTGCAGAATTATTAATTTTTGAGGTTGTTGGTTGAACCAATCTAAAATTTTTCCATTATGTTGTTTTTATGAACACAATATTTTCAGAAACGTATGATAAGGGTACTGTATTTTGTAACAGTTGTTTAAAACATTTATAATAATGGGCCTGATTACGGTTAGCGTTTTTAAAATCGACAGTTAGGCATTTTCACTAAAAATTCGCTAGAAAAACAGTTTTTGCAAAATTTTACCAGCAATTTCACCATATATGTTTCTAAATTACAATACATTTGTCGGGAGTATTGTATTTATTTGTAAATTTCAAAATAAAAAAATATCGTTTGATATGCAGGCGTATTTTCGACATCGACGATGCCAACCGCAATCAGGCTGAATATCACTTGCCCCAGATAGTTTTTTTAAAGAAGAAACACTCAGGAAATTTTTCCTACTATTTAATGTGTTGCTTTCCTTGGAAAGGGCAGAGCAGAGATGAAAGGCAACATTCTGATTGCGTGTGATGATAAATCTTAGAACAGTTGGTGCCCGCCATCTGATGGAGAGATTGCGAAATTGTTAAAGCTTGCTATGGAAATACCAAAGAAGAGTGTTGCGATATGTATGAGGGATAGACAATTCATACATATTATATTACTAAATTGATGTTGCCGTCTCTGGGGATCGAACCCACAACGTTTTGTGTTCAATTTAAAGGCTAATAACTAATTATGTATTAAACTTTAAGGGCATACAGCTACAGTGTACCGAACATTAAAGTCGACCATCGCCATGTTTCTTGATTTTGAAATGTTATTGTTTTGAGTAATAAATAAAGTCGTTGATAATTGTTATATTAGTTTAAAAGACTATTTTAAAGACCATCATTTTCATCTTTATTTAAATTTACAAATAATTTTTTGTGGGTGTATTCATTAACAGTTATGTTAATTAGGCCTGTTTATTTGCACTGGGAGCAAAAACTAGTGAACTTAAAAAGTACTGCTGCCAGAAGTTAATTTATTTTAAAGAGGGTAAAAAGAAAACGGTATAAAAAGTAGTAAATACGTAAAAAACTAGTTTAAGAAAAAAATCTAATAAAAAAAATAGCATGTAAAAGCAAAATGGCTTATTATGTTATTGACATTTTATTGTTTTCTTTTAGTTTATATTTTTTTGTATTTATGTTTAAGAAAAATCAATCAGTTTGTTTTATTTTTATAAAAATAAAAATCTATTATTTTATTGTTAATTCTAATATTTTGCTAACTAATCCAAATTTTTACAGGAATTGTATTCCTTTAAAATGAAGCAACACCACAATCTATTAGCCCTATTGCTATTGGGCCTTAGTTGGTCTTCCGGCTGGAAGCCTACAGATGCAACTCTTGTTAACAACAACTATCAACATTATCGCCTACCCACATCCATACAGCCGGAACTCTATAAATTGAAAATTATAACCCACTTGGAAAATCCAGCTAATTTAACATTTGATGGTCAAGTATCTATGCGTTTTAAGGTTTTACACGACACCACCAATATAACCCTGCATTCTCAAAATTTAACCATTGACGAGTCGCGCATTAAATTAAAAAGTTATGATGATGAAAATTCAATGGATTGTCTGATAATGGTGACTCAAGTACCCGAACAGGATTATCTCATAATTCAATTATGTGATAAACTACGCAAGGGACAAACCTATAAATTGAAATTATATTTCTCGGGTATATTAAATGAAAAATTACATGGTTATTATCGCAGTTCATATGTGGTTAAGGAAACAAATGAAACAAGGTTGGTTTGTATTGAGGAGATATAATGAATTTTATGTGATTTAATTATTTTACCTTTTTCATATTAGGTGGCTTTCGGTTACACAATTTGAACCTGCTCATGCTCGTGCCGCTTTCCCTTGTCTTGATGAACCCAATTACAAGGCTAAATTTATAATATGGCTGGGACATCATAAATCGTTAACGGCTATAAGTAATATGCCTTTAGAGAAACAAGCTCCATTGTAAGTAAAACAAAAATCTGTTAAAAAAACGCCGCTTAAACTTATTTAACTTAGATTCTAAAACAAAAATATTCATATCAGATTTTATGAAATTTGTCTTAGTTTAACAATTACACTGATCCGAAAATTCAGAAAAGAAAATTTTTCTTACATAAACTGTATAGATTTGACACAACTAAGCTAAAAATCGTAAATGAACACAATCGTTTACTTATATAGAGACCTTTCAAAATTTCAATAACAAATCATTTAGAAATAGAATCAAGGATATATAATAACAATTATCTGAACATCGTTATTGATTTTTTAAGAAAAAACACCATTTTTAATTTTTAGAATGTGACAATCGTAGATTTTTAAGAGGCAACATTAACTGCACGCAATCATTGGTTTTTAAAAGATTTTTCAGGATCAACAACTATAGAACTTGGAGAAACACGAGAACTTTCAGAACAACATCTGTAGTTAAAGACCTACACAATATCAAAATTTTTAAAGTTTCTAAACTAAAGACGGGCACTTGACTGTACCAGAAAAATAAGTTAGCCTTACACCAGCGAATATAAAGTGTTTTTGAAAGGCAATTTCAAAAAAAAAAAACTTTTTTGCCGAACGTATATATATATAAATAACTCACGTGATCGTGCGTGAGCGTGAGTATAAAAAAATCTTAATGCGTGATCGTGCGTGATTGTAATTTTTCGTTCGTGGTCGTGCTTGAGTGTCAAAAATCGCTCATCTCTATTCAAAACAATAAGGTATGGTTTACGAACACGAAATAAACACAAATTTCCGTGTAATTAAATTTATCTTTGCAGACAACAACAAAATACATGCACAACACAGAAATACGTATGTACTTCGTGTTTACTGTAAATTTAAGATACAGAATGATGAATTTTTTAAAGAGATAACTGAGAAAATAAATTATAGAAACCTGCCTATACTTATCTTGACACACATTTGACAACATTTTTTAATAATCACAGTTATGGTACTCACGATGGTGTTTTGCACACAATTCAAAAAAGCTCAGTTTGCATCGTCATAACTACTCTAGGTTGAGCGAAGCATTTTTGGATCATGTGCAAATCACTATCGTGGATACCCTCAGTATCTCTACAAATCGTTAAAAATCTGAATCTTTCTTGAATTCTCAGGAGAATGAGCTGAAATCAAAAAATTTCTAAAAAAAAAAAATCATAATTTGGCACGGCTTTTCACCAAAACTGAGACGATTTTCTTCTCAAATTGAGACTGTTTTTCAATATGTTCTCCGAATTCTCAGATTCTCGTCAATTTGATCGACATGTGTATATAAAACTTAATAACAAATAGTCTTATCGCTCGGTTCTTAGAACATTAATGTAAAAGTATTCTAATCTATGGAATCAGAGGATAAGATCATTTCCTAATGCTGAATTTACACTATACAAAAATCTCGGTTAAAATGGAGTTAAATCCTGTTAAATCCAATTTATCTCCGTTTACACTACGGAATTGAACAGCTTAATTGGATAAGAAACTGGGTGCTGCAATTAACTTTAATTTCAATTAACAACGAAATTTATTTGGATCTTCATCTCATTATGTTAAGTTTTCTTAAATACTTATCATAATTACTTTTTGTTTATACACAAAATGTAGACATAATTATAAAAGTGGATTTTCGGAAAATCTAGTTATGAAACTAGATTTCTATGTTTGGTAACTCTGTTCCAACTCAAGTTAAACGAGATTTCGAGCATAGTGTAAACTCAATTCAAATTCGTTGACAAAAATTTGTATTTTAACAAAACATAACAATAGGAAAGTTCTGGCATAAATAATAATAGGAGCATCTACATTCAGAGAATTATGTTGGTTAAATTAACTGTAATTGTAGTTAAGAAAGTGTACACTTCAATTTCATCTCTATTTATAAAGAAATTACGTTACTGATTGTACACAGGATTGACAGGTAGGAAACTGATATTTGGTTCCCTCTCCTTGATGGCCAGTCCAAAGTATTTTTTTTTGGAAACTTTAGCAGGGGGTTAAGCTAAGCAGAAATTTGGTTTAACGTCTTCTCCTCTAGCTTATACATCAGCTAAAACAGATTTTAGAAAATCCTAAGGGGAGGGGCTAAAAATGTGAAAATTCTCTCCCTAGACGGGATTCCATAGCCGCTGGAATTAGGATGTTGAAATTTGATTTATAGGTTCCTCCTCCGTCATAGGCGCCCGTTCTGATGGTATTTTTGGAAATTCCTCCCGGGAGGAGTTAAAAACGGTAAGTCTCTCCCTTATCGTGCTGCCGAAATCCCTCTGGCTTGATAACTGATATTTGGCAAACTCATTGTTAAGGTAAATTTTAAAATTTTCGCCAGTTACATGGTTAAAACGGCGGAATAAAGGACGATAAGTCTCCCCCTTAACCGCTGGAATTTCTATTTCAAATTTGGTATGAAAGTTTCTCCTCTTGGATGTAGACATCAGCTAAGCGAGGCAAAAAATGGGGAAATTCCCGCCTTAAATGGCCTGCCAAGATTGCCAAACGAAAATTATAGTTATTTTAAACCGTTTTGTGTAAACAGTTGCTAGTAAATTTTAAATGCAATTGCAGTTAATTTTTTCTCTTAGATCGGTTAACTTATATAAATGTAGGCTGAATTTAACGCTATCCAGAGTATGTAAATTTTAGTTATGGGAAATGTTAAAAGACTAACTTTACTACCTTAACCAATAGTAAAATTTGCATTCCAATGGCTCTGGTTAGTGTTAAACTGAGAACACTTTTAAATAAGTTAAGTTAAGTTAACCGACCTTAGTGTAACATAACACTTAGCTATGTTATTAAGTAATTAAACAATTGTCATAATTTGTTGTCAAAAATGTTTGAAACATATGGACTTTTAAGTTTGCATTTCTTTTTTTTTTTTCTCTTTCAGAACTGGTGTTAATGATTTTGTTTGGAGTATTTTTGAAGAATCAGTTCCAATGTCCACATATCTCGTTGCATACACTATCAATGACTTTGCCTTTAAACAATCAGAACCAGATGTTAATTCAAATAGCAATGTATTATTCCGCACTTGGGCTAGATCAGAAGCCATTGATCAGTGTGTTTATGCCAGTGAAGTTGGTCCAAAGGTATTAAAATACTATGAAGATATATTCGGTATACCTTTTCCATTGAAAAAAGTCGATGAAATTGCTATACCCGATTTTAGCGCCGGCGCTATGGAAAATTGGGGTTTGGTAACATATCGCGAAATTGCTCTGCTTTATGCCCCTAATGTTTCGTCCAACTCCAATAAACTACGCATTGCCCAAGTGATAGCTCATGAGTTGGCTCATCAATGGTTTGGTAATTTAGTCACCATGAAATGGTGGACCGATTTATGGTTGAATGAAGGTTTTGCTACCTATATAGCTAGTTTGGGTGTACATTACTTAAGCCCTGAATGGGATTCTTATAATGAAGAATCTTTAGACAATACTTTAGCCATTTTCCGCAGAGATGCTCAACTGTCAAGTCATCCTATATCGCAACCTATTTTGAACACTAGTCAAATTAATGAAAGATTTGATTCGATTTCTTATAAAAAAGGATCAGCCGTGTTAAGAATGTTACATCTGCTATTGGGTCAGGATGTTTTCTTTGAGGGAGTGCGTGACTATTTAAAAAAACATGAATTCTCTAATGCTGAACAAGATGATTTATGGTTTGCCTTCACTGAACGAGCCCACACTAATAATCGTATCGATATAAATTATGATATGAAAACTATCATGGATTCATGGACATTACAAACCGGTTATCCATTAATTAAGGTGACACGAGATTATAAAACGGGATCTGTCGAAATTTCCCAACATCGATTTTTAGAAAATAAAACTTTAACTGAAGATCCTACAGAAGCAGAAAAATGTTGGTGGGTTCCGTTAAGTTATACTAAGAGTTCCAAAATGGATTTTGAAACTACTACACCTCAAAATTGGTTAGAATGTAATGATGCGGGTAAAAGTTTAAACTTACGTTTGAATAAATTAGCTGAAGAAAATGAATGGATATTATTTAATATACAACTTTCGGGTGTCTATAGAGTTATGTATGATCAGCAAAATTGGGCCCTCTTAAATAAGACTTTAAATAGCAATGATTTTACTGGTATACATGTCATGAATCGTGCTCAATTAATTGATGATGTTATATGGTTGGCATGGAGTGGTTATCATGATTATGATATAACTTTTGATTTATTGGAATATTTAACCAAAGAACGGGAATATTTACCCTGGAGAGCGGCTTTAGAGGGTCTTAGCAGTGTGAATCGTCTATTGAAACCTTTCCCTCAAAACTATGAACTATTTAAGGTAAATAATTTATTTTAAAAAATTATGTATTTTCTTGCTAATGATTTAGAGGTAAAAAGTTGAATTTTTATTTATTTTTTAACTAGTGTATTACAGTTATTTTTATAAATTTTGGTATAATAACAAAATTCGAATATAGCATTTAAATTTAGAGACCGTTTGAATAGTAAGATATAATTTGGCATTTCATCCATATATTTCCTTTTAATTATAATTACTTTTCTGTTGAAAAAATTAAAATCTATTTTTTAATGAATTCCATCATATTTTGGTATTTTAACCTAGAATACGCTAAGTTTTTTTTTTGGAATCTAAGTTTTTTTTTGGGAGACGTTTGGATTTTATCCATAGATTTTCTTGAAATATAACTAGTTTTCTTTTAAAAAATTCTGGCTCTAGGTAAAAAATTTCTTTGTTTGCTTGATTTATATTCTTGGCGACTCTTGCCGCATTTCAAAACTTTCCATTGTCACCGAAAAAAAAAAACAATATTTAACTACATATTTTTTGAACTACTGACTTAATTATACAATTAATAAAATGAGTATTCTTTTGTAAACTAGTGTTTTATATATCAAACTATTTATTAACCTCAATTCGTATGTTTTTTTAGCGTTATATGCGTTACATTATCCAACCAGTCTACTATTATTTGGATGGTTTAAATGATACTATCACCGATTCGGAAACTATGTTTACGAAAATCTTACATAAATCCCTAATTGCCGGATGGGCTTGCCGATTGGAAATGGATGATTGTGTTCAAACCTCAATTAAATATTTCAATCAATGGAAATCTTCGAAAAATCCCGATGTTGAAAATAATATACCTGTGGATCTAAGGCCAACAATATATTGTACGGCTATACGTCATGGTGATGAAGAAGATTGGAAATTCTTATGGCAACGTTATAAAGAGTCGAATGTAGCTACCGAAAAACGTACCATTATCTTTTCGCTGGCATGTTCTCATAATAAGAAAATATTGAGAAATTATATTGATATGACATATGATAAGGAAGAGTATATACGTAAACAGGATGCTTCATATGCCTTCAGTTCAATAGCACGCAATGAAGTGGGATATCCATTGGCACAGGAATATTTTATACAAAACATTTATGAATTAAATGAATAGTAAGTTTTGGAAAAAAGCGTCTTAATGAACCCTTTGTAATCCTTACATATTTTTCTTCTTTAGCTATGGCCCTTATTCTAACGATTTGGGTCATTTACTGTCACCTTTGGCTAGTCAAGTTATCACAGCAGAAGATCTCAACAAACTAACCAATACCATTGAATCGAAAAAGGATTACTTTCAAAAGGCGGAAAAAAGTGTACAAAGTGCTTTGGAAACAATTAACTTCAATCTTAAATGGATAGAACATAATGTTCAAGATTCGAAATCTCGCCTTCAAACTCGTCTTAATTTTATCAATTTTATTCAAAAAGATGATGCTTAAATCATTTGCGATTTATTTTTTACCAGAAGAAGACAATGAATTAAGTATGAGGAGGATTTTTTAAGATTTTATTAGAATTTAACATCAGCCCAGTAGTTAAAAATAATTCCAAGAATTATTTATATATTTTAGGATTTTTTATTTCGATTTTTATTATCAGCCCATGTAAGAACCCTACAAGAAATTGATGACTGAAACTAACACATAAACAAAATAAAATATCTGTCATTTCACTCTTGCATATATGCAAGAGTGAAACAACTAATATAAATTGCATTTTTTGTTGTTAAAAAAATAAAGTTTCGGTCAAGTTTTTCATATTGTCTTTAAGAACTTGATAGAAACTTTGTTCTACGCATTGACGGGCATTTCCGTCAACTCTACCAGTCAAATGACCGGTCATATAACCAGTCGTATTCTTGTAGGGAAGTGATGTATTTCTGTCATTAAGTTTTGTATTTAATTATATTTTTTTAATAAATAAATATTTATGTGTATGTATGTGTAAGTTAAACATTAGGTTTTTTTTCTTTTTACGGTTAAATACTATTGGGGTTAAATTATTCGATAATTTTATTTTTCATTTTGTAACCGGTTTTTTAAATACGGCATGTGGAAAAACTTTAAAGAAATGTACTTTTTTTTAGATAATTGAAAGGTAGGACAAAGTCCTAACAGACGCAATAAACAATACGTTCCATTTATGTACCGTTTTCAGTCTGTCATTAACGGATTCCAACTCCGTTTACGTACCACTTTTTGGGTCCGTATACGGACCAGAAAACGGATTTTAAGGTACATCGAAACTGATTCGAATCTGTTAAAATACCGTCAATGACGGATCCGTATTCGGATACAACAAATACCAAATAAAATTACAGACATATATTTATATTTATCTCCAGCACAATTAGCATCTATTAATCACTGCGGTTGCAGCCCATTTAAAATCATGAAAAATAAAGCAAAAATTTAATTTAGGTTTAAATGGTGGTATTTACGATATGATGGAGCACACAACGCAAATTTGCAAATTTTTTCACAAAATCTATTAAAATTGTCAGGCAATATTTTTATTTGCAAATCTGCACATACACATCATCGTAAAATTTGTTTTAAATTTCATAAATATTAACCTCATGGATATTTACCCTGTAGGAAATGTCGATAATTGGAACTGTACTGATTTACTATTGACATTGTCACCAGTACTACTGACTAATTATGCCCCAGCTAACGCTTTCTGCTGTAGACATTTAACATGTGCGTGTCATTGCGAATCTACACAACTATTGACTAGGTGTAGACATTGGAACTAGAGATTCACTAAAACATTTTAGTAATTCTCGTCTACACTTTTGGAACTTTTTACTAGATTTCCACACTAGGAAGGAAATAAGTTTAAACAGGTGCATTTATTTTGTTAAATTAGATATTTTATAAATAAATTTTTTTTATAAATTTCATTAAATTAAATAAAATGTTCGTGCAAATCTAATTTTGAAGTAGACAAATCTTCAAAAGACTGCACAGAATCATAAACAGGCTCCGTAAAATCTTCATCAGGCTTCACAAAATCTAGAGTTGCAACTTTCACTAAAAATTGTTGCCTCTTTCTCGTTATTTTTCTTTTTTATAAAAAATTTATTGTTTTTTCACAAGTACTTTGTAATTTCTTTTGCTCATTATATATTTTGTTCAAATATGTATATTTACCTTTTAAATTCATGTTTCTTTATATTTTTATTAAAAACTTTAATTTTGCATGCAGCTATGCACATGCATTTTCAACAAAATAAATCAATAAAAAAAAAAATTAAACAAGCACAGCTTTGCAGCTGCAAAAAAGGAATGTGAAAAGTATAGACGCTTTGTTGACATGTCACCAAAAAATCACCCAAAATAATCGACAAAAGTGGTGACTTGTAGACACTTGACCCCAGGCTTCCCACAGGGTAAGTATTGGTTTTTGATAACTAAACAAATCCAAAAGCAAAAGAAGAAAAACTGATGAAAAACGGTGGTCCGTATTTGACCGGCAGAAACTGATACACCAAAACGGAGTCAAAACGTATTGTTTTCGAAAATTCAATTATACGTTCCGTTAATGTTCCGTTGACGTACACGCTTTGACGGATACGTATTTTCAGATCGAAAATGTACAGTAGTAGTCGAATTTATGAATCCGTACCTGTCCGACAGGTTTCTTGGGGAGACAAGATGTTAAAAATATATATTTTGTGGCTTTGTTAATGAACACGGCAGCCCTAGAAATGCAAATAAGTTCCATTTTTGCCAGGACTGACAAGTAAAACGATAAAGATAACACAAATTAAAGTATTTCGTTAACGATATTTTAAGGGTACATTGTAATTGTAAAATTAATTTTTTTTGGTCGAATATTTGATAACTCTAAAAAGATATACTCAAAAAGAATTTTCGAGCAATTTCATTGCAAAATAAAAAAATAATATTTAAATTATTATTAATGAGCAGCAATAACATTTTACTTACTATGATATAAACTTTTTAATTTAATTAAACATTTGTGAATTGACTAAAATGAGTTTCTCAGCGCCGCGGATCTTATTTAAATTGACAGGTCCCTAAGGTCCGTTTGTAATTTTTTAGCATGTTAGCAATCTCCACAATGCTGCCCTTAATCCTTAATGTCTAAAAACTCTCTGTGCCAAGTTTCAGCTATATTCGTTTACATTTACAGGGAGCACAAAAAGTTAACTTTTAATAATTAGTAATTTGTCGTTATTTTTAAACTATAATTTAACAAAATTTTCCAATATAGTCTTAATTAATGTGCATAAAAGGAATATGAGATCAAAATTTAAAAAAATTTAGTAGCTTTAAATAAGTTCGCGCTTTTTTTAAATTTATATATATTATAGCCAAAATTTAAAAAAATTTCCTGAAAATATGTAAATTTCTCAAATTACGAATCTGCAAACAAATAACTATCTAAAAAAAAGGTTGTCATCCAACTTGTTGTACTTATCTACTTACCCAAGGCTTTCATTGTTTTTTATTTTTGAAAGGATAATAGTTATCCTTACAAATGAATCTAAAGTTTATCCAAAATTGTCATCCAACTTGTTGTACTTATCTACTTACCCAAGGCTTTCATTGTTTTTTATTTTTGAAAGGATAATAGTTATCCTTACAAGTGAATCTAAAATTTAACTCTTTTAGTTTTTCGCTTTTATTTAGCGTGTTAAAATTAAATTGTTATTAAAAATCCTGTCTCACATAAGAAGACATTTCGTGGACAGGTAAATATAAAGGTAAATATAAGAAAATTTCTTGATGAAAATCAAACATTTTTTGTATGAAATTTTCGCGAAGTTCGCGACTTAGAATATAATTTTGATTTTATACTGGCAATGTACACCCAAATATATATTAGATTTGATGAGTCGCAATTCTTATAATTATATTTAATTTTTCTCAATTTTTAATTTATTTAATAGATCAAGTACAACTTTGAAACTTAATGCTCATGTGCTACCTCTAAATAAAACTTTTTTTTAAATTTCTTTGGCAGACCATATTTTTTTCATGGCATATTTGTAGGGTTTTAGAGCTCGTGAAATCGATTTTTTTGACCATCTTAAGGTACACATTTACATTCGCACAATGTTGTAACTTAAACTGATAATTTCTCTAAGAAAAGAGATTTTTGAAAAAGTAATTAAAAAGCTATTTTTAGCCCAAACCAGATAAATGCTGTGTTTTACCGCAGTGCGACTGTTTGTCAAAAAAGCATGTTGTTTTCTTTATTTGTCACTGTCAAGAAATTAGAACATTTTTGTAAATAAGAACGAGCTGCCTTTAAACAAAATTCAATAAGAAATTCTTAAGAATATTGAATAGTTTTAACCATGCTCAAGAACAAAATATGACGAAAACTGTTATATTATTTTAATTATTAAACATAAAGTTCAAACCAGATACAGTGACAGTCCTGTTAGACCTTGTTCCTGAGTTTCTATCAATTCAAAAATTTCTATTGAATTTTGGTTGAAGAAAGTTCTTGTTTTTATACAATATTTTCTAATTTTTCGTAGTGACTAATAGCAAACTGTCACTGTGCTTATCAGCTTCGAACCAGATAATGCCGGGTGTTTAGATGAAAAGCGTCACCTAAACATCAACTCTGATTTTTCTGAAATTTTCTACTACTGTATTAGGGATCTCTTATATTGCCTTATTTCGCGTATTTTGTTTAATTTGGTCTCAAATGTATGAATTTGAAGAAATTTTTTTCTTGGAAATCTTATTTCGTGCCGGACCACTTCCAAAGTTCCCGAGTTTATTTAAAATTTCCAAGATTATATCTAAGAGATTTTGATATGCTGATCGGGAAAAAATTAAATTTTTTATAATCGGTTATAAGGCTATTGAGTTGTTATTCTTAGAATTGCATGTTGGAAAATTCAGATTTTTTTTAAAGCATAAAGCATGAAAAAAGTGAGTATGTCGCTAAGACAGTGCCCATGATATGATTTGCGTTGATGGCCAAAACAACTAGAATCTAAAAACTATCAAGTGTCAAAAAGGCTTAAGAGAAGCAAAACTCAGCAAATTCTTCCTGCTGATAAATGTGTTGCTTCCTTTGGAGAGGGGAGAGAGAGGGGAGAGAGAGGAGAGAAGAAAGGTGGAAAAGTACGAAGGGTTTCAAATATGGCAACACTGTAATTCATTTCCCTCTTATATTATTTTTTTTGGTGGGGTTAAGTGCTATGGGATTGAACCCGCAACCTAATGTGTGACAGTCCAACGCACTAACCTTAAAGGCGGCCATACATTCTTTTCTAGCAGTTTTAACCGCACGGGTAAAACTGTACGGTTAAACACGAACAACGACCATATCCACACACTATACGTTGTTTACTTCAGTCTAAGTCAAAAAAAAACAAAAAATTCTTATTTTAATATCACCTGATATTCGACTCTAACAAAAACTGTCCGTTTAAACAGCGTAATTACACACAGGAGCAGTTTTAAACTAAAACGTTTGAAAACGGACGGTTAAAATCAAGTTGCGACAGATATTTTTGAACACGTTCAAGCAGGACAGTTTTTTTGCCACACACCAACAGTTTTCCCGTGCAGTTAAAACTGGCCGCCTTTACACGTGATGATTTTTTCTGATTTATTTTTTTATTTGTTGCATTTCAGGCCTTGATTTGAGTATAAAATGTTGTGTAAATAATTTTAAGCATTATTGAAATACAAGGTGGGTCAATAAGTATCACCCTATTGGATAGTGCTGAAATTTTTGCAAATGCCATCGTATACCAGTTTGGTTTTGACAACCGTGAAGTAAACACGCGCAAAATTTATAGTAAATACCAACAAATCGCTATACGATTTTGGAACTTAACGACGAAATGAATGACTTTCCATCAAAATCGATCTCATGAGCGTAGAGCCATGTTGACTGAATTTTTTTACCGGAAGTTGGATGTCTGGTTTTAGAGGCCATGTGGTTCCAACAAAACGGAGTCACTCGCAATACTGCACGCGACACAATACATATTTTAAAGGATCTCTTCCCAGCGCGTGTAATCTCGCATTTCGTTGATCTCTCAATTTGGCTGTCCGGAATTTCTTTCTCTGGTGTAGTCAAAAAGCAACATTTGAGCTGAAGTTAATAACGGGACACCACTAATGATGCGCACAGTTATGAAAAGTGTAATCAAGAGCACAAATTTGCATCAATGGCGACGGGTGCCATTTATCAGACATAATATTCTACAATTAATTGAAACAAAATTTATAAGTGTGATCAGTTAAACACCAAATGAGCTTTCACTTTAAACAAAAGTTTCAGCGATAGAAAATCAAATGATGGATTTTTCTCTCCCTGTATTAAAAAAAATCAGGACCTTTATTCTATGACGATTGTCGTTTCTCGTCCATTTTCAAAAAATTACAAATTTATCGCACTATTTCAAAATTTATGACCCATTCACAATGATGGAGTAGTAATCCGCTCCTCAGATTTGATTTAAGAAAACTACAATATGTTACAAAAATATTTAAGAACAAAGGAAAAAGAAACAAAACTCACTCTGCAGTGCTTGAATCTATCCCAATTATAATAAAAATTAAAAAAAAGCTTGAACAGACTTTATCGATCAAAAGAGTAGATAATAAAATTATGAATAGGAAAAAAAAACATTTATAATATTTTTCTGTGAATATGTTAATATATTTTTCATTTTTTTAATGTTTTATTTTATAATTAAAGTTATGTGTGACTTTAAATAATTATTTTATATTTGTATATATAATGTATGATTTATATTTTGTTTTTATAATTTATATAAGTTTAAATTAAATATTCACTGCATTTGTGTTCTTCACATGAAAGTACAAAATGAAGTATAGCCCGCATCTAACTGACTTTTTTAAGAACAATTTTAAAAGGTTTTATTGTTTTTTAATTTGTAAGAAATTTTATAAAACGAAACTTTCGTTGTTATAATAAATATTTGACCAGCAATTTTTCAAATAAAAATTATGGAATAGGTTTTGAAAAAAAAAGACAATAGCATACGGGATTTATTGATAAATAAATTAACACTTAATACCATTTAATTATATTTTTTATGTATGATAATTAATAATATTTATTTTAATTATATAATACATATTTATAATAAAATATAACACAATAAAAAACAAAATAAACAAATATTTTCAAAAAAAATGTCACCTTTAGTACTAAAATAAAATTACGGTTTTGTATGAAAATATAATAACGTTTTTTTTTGGAAAAAAATACTAAAACATGAAAGTCAGATAAACAAAATCAAGGGTTTAACCTGAAAATGAAACACTTTACATTATTTTTTAAAGAAATTGTTAAATTATCGTATAATAAAAAGGCCTAAACATCTATAAAACATTGAATTTTTTTCTAAAATAATGATTAAAAAACTAAAAAGTTCTTAAATCAATCACTGTGTTGTTCATATTTATTATTTTTATTTTTGTTTATCTTATTTTTTTCGGTTAACAAATTTAACATTTTATTTATTTTTTATATATTTATAATGAAAATTAACTTTTTTGTTTTTATTATTATTATTAAAGCCTGTTTAGCAAATTGTTTTATAAGCTTTTTGTGATATTTTTTAAAAATATACAAATAATTACTTAATAATGATGATGAATTAAAAAAAAGATTGAATAAAAGAAAAATATTCAAAGATTTTCAATTTAATTAAAAATCTTAACAATTTGTAGATTTTATTGGTATAAAGTTTTATGTTTTTTATAATATTAATATTCATATTTTATTTATTTTTTGTTCAAGTTTTAATAAATTTAAATTATGTATATTTTTTACTGAATACTTTTAGGCATTTATGTTTTTCAGAGTTCATTGCATATTTCTGGGGGTTTTGTTTATTTTTTATATATTTTAAAGTTAATTTCTTTATTATCAATAAATTCGTTATTAAATTTGTTTAATGGTTTATTTATATTTTTTTAAAGATGTTTCTTGTTTTTTTTAAGGAAAGGATTTTTTAGGAATCAATTTTTATTTATTTTTTATTTAAGTTGTTTAATTTGTTAGACTACAAAAAACAAAATGATAAAATTTAAGGTTGTTTACCATTACCATTTAAAAAAAATAATGTAGTTATACCGCAACCAATATCGTACAATATACATTCAGAGAATTAAGTAATATATTTTAAAACTAACTAACATTGCGTTTAGTTTCAACTGTTTGTGTAGTTGCTTGTTGCTTTAAAAACAATAAATTATGTCAATGTTTTTTTTAAGTTGGCACCATTAAAAAACACAAAAAAGCAGAGTTGCATTCAAGTAGGGTTAGTAGAAAAAATTTAAAACCTTACAAAAAAGTACACACATTTTGTATGGGTGATGGGGAAATATATCCCAGCAAAAACATGGTATCAACTACAGGTTGGTTGAAAAGTTCCTGCGCTCGAAATGAAAGAATACTGTTTTTGTTACGAAATATATTTTATATTGAATATAATCTCCTAGAAGCTCAATACATTTGTTTCAATGATCTTCCAACAATTTTATCCCATCCTTATAATGGTTTTCCGGAAGCTCTGCAAAATAACCGTCTACGGCCTCTTCATTCGACGAAAAATGCTTTCCACGAAGGAATTGTTTGAGATTTCTGAAGAGATAGTAGTCACTGGAAGCCAAATCTGGTAAATACGGTGGATGTTCAAGCAATTCGTACTTTAATTCTTTGAATTTAGCCATCGTCAAAACACTTTTGTGAGCAGGTGCTTTTCTCAGGAATTTTTTCACGAATTTTTTCATCCAGCTGATCCAAAAGGCTGCAATAATAATCAGAGTTGATTGTTTTACCTTTCTGAAGATAATGAATCAACAAAATTGCTTTTGCATCCCAAAAAACTGATGCCATAACCTTCTTTGCTGATCGTTGTGACTTCACCTGCTTTGGAGCTGAACAACCAGCTTCAGTCAACTGTAAACGTTCTTGTTTCAATTTAGGATCATGGTGGTAGATCCAAGTCTCATCCATAGTTATAAAACGACGCAAGAAGTCAGTTTTTTTCGGCTTAAAACGCTCCAAATTCGATCCAGTTTTTGTTGAATTGTTAATGTGTGCGGCACTAACTTTCCAAACAGTTTTTTCATACGTAATTCTTCATGTAAAATATGGAGTACTAGTTCGTCTGAGATGCCTATGGCATTAGCAATTTCACGCTTAGTCAAACTTGGATCTTCACTAACCATATTATGTACCTGCTCAATGATTTCTGCTGTGGTTGCAGTTTTTGGTCGTCCTTCGCGTAGATCGTCTTTAAGGCTGGTACGACCACGTTTAAATTCACCAGCCCAAAATTCAACGGTGCGTTTTAAAGGTGAGGACCCCTTATACACTTCTAACAATTGTTCATAAATTTCCTTTGCTTTTAAACCCTTCAAAACAAAAGAATCTAATGACTGTACGATATTAAATTTTTTCCATATTAAAAAAAATCAATGACACGTCAACTTCAAATGGCTTGTAAACAAAGAAAGAATTGACAGAATGACTTGCAACTTTGCATGTGTTCTCAGGACAGTTATACCAACTTGAGAAAAAAAAAGTTTGGGGCTAGCAGTGCCATCTCTTGGTGAGCGCAGGAACTTTTCAATCAACCAGTACTTACCAGCCTATTTACTCTCTTATTACTTTTGTTCGCGATGAGCCCAAAAGTAATGGGCACTCATTTTTTTTGGCTGTTCGTAAGCGAGAGGGTAACGACCACCCATTACTTTGTGTTTTTTGTAAGTGAGAAGGTAATGACCACTTTTGGGCTCATCGCGAACAAAAGTAATTAAGAGAGTAAATAGGCTGGTAAGAAGTTGATACCATGGTTTTTCTGGGATACATTAGCTGTACTTTCGCCTTTACCTATCAATTGTAAGAAATTTAAAGCAAAATTTTAACCGATTAACAATCGAAGGTATATTAACAAATATTTTTAAGAAGTAACGGGAAAAGGCCACGCTAGTATTGAATATGTATAAACGTAGAGTTTTCAACGTTGAAATTAAACAGGTATACGAAAAGTTATGTGCAAGTTTTCGCTTGAAAAGCTTTTCTGTTTACATACTTTGAGTTTTTTTTTATGAGTTAACAATACCTGTTGGCAATAATTGCAACTGAAACGTATATCGGTTACGGCTTTCTTGCCGGCATTATTTTGTTCTTATTTGGCCTACGGTTAAGGTTTTTGAAAACTAACGGTTTCGGTATTTAAATCAGTTGCAATTTAAATGTAAATCAGCGGTTACTTTATTCATTCAAGCGAAGCGAATAGTAGTTACTGTTTTTGATTGTTTTGCTATATCGTTGGCTTCAGACCACCTTCAAATAATTATCATGCTTGACTTCATCGTCTCTGAACGCCGCATGTACAATTACCAGAAAAAGGCTGAATGGTTGGCCCTAAAGAAGTTCACAAACGGCAAATGCAGTGCCCTACCCATCTCAATCAACGTAATCTCCGCAAAAGAGAAATTCCATGAAATCGAGAACGCTGCGACTGCACTCGTAATACCTGCTGGAAGGATTCTGAGAAAAAGTGCCAGATGACCGGAACGAGCTTTATTTGACTAAAGCCAGCCAGCCTAAGACCAGACAACTTAGCCGGGAGATTAGAAAAATTCGTCAACGAGTACTAGCGGGATAGCTCATTTAAAATAATGCAACCTCAGCACCGGAGCCACCAAGATGTAGTCTAACGTCAAATCCCTTTCAAATACTAAGGACGAGAGAGTTTCGATAGCAATCGCCAACAGAACCATAGTGGACTCCAAGAGGTGTGCAAGCTATTTCTGCCGGCTGTTTATAAAACATCCCGAAAGAAAATTTTGAAAGAAAACTTCACGAGCGCCGCGTCATTGACGAATCACTAGCATTTACGCAACAGATGTCGCCAAAGCTATAAAAGTGCCAAACCATAAAAAACAATAGGACTTGACGGGATTTCATTGCAGATGCTTAAGCAATGGAATGTTCTGTCACATTGCATTGAAGTACCTGACAAAGGCCCTCAGTTTGTATTTATCCACCCTTATTGTATCCGAGGTCTGGAAGGTTATTCCGCTTCTAAAGCCAGAATAGAATGCGGACCAGGAAGCATGTTACAAGACAATATTCTTCTCTACAAGGTAGATTATATATTTATATTTTTTAATTTTTTCGGCGACACACTTCACCACTTGGACGAAAACATAAGGCACAAATTCCTCAAACGCTGGACTACAGCTTTTGAGGCACGGATAAAGAAACATTGTTGGCATTTAAGCTGCACACTCAGAAAAAAGGTTAGTAGAAAAATTTGTAAATTGTTTTCAATCCCACTTTACTATTTTTGTACTGATTTTTAGTAAAAAAATATCATTTAGCAAATCTTTTTACTATTTACATTTTATAAGTTACAGAATTTTTGGATAATATTTACAAATTCTTGTTGCTAAGTTTAGAAATCATTTTACAAATTTTTGAAAACCGATTGTCTAAAAATAGAACATCCACTTAAAAAGTTTTTTTAGTTCTAAAAAATTAGCCCTAAAAACAATTTAAATTTGACCTTAAAAGTAAAAAAAATGTATTAAAATATTTTTAAAACAGAAATTACCAAATTAAAACAAAATGATAAATTCGTTTGTTTTTACAATTTTTAAGCCTTTGATTTTCTTTTAGTTTTGTCTTAAATATATTTTGAAAAAAAAAATAAAAAAATTTTAATGCTCGATAAAAAAAATAAATTTAAAATTTTGTACTAATATTAATAATATTTAGCAAATTTTTTTTTGCTGATTTTAGCAAACCGATTTTAAATTTCACTTTACCAAAAGTTTACTAAAATTTAGTAGCGGCTACTAATTTTTCTACTAATTTCATTGTACTACACGTCAGCAGACATGTTTTGCTAAGATTAGCAAAAAATACCGCTGGGCTCAAATTAGCAAAATTTCCTGTAATAAAATCAAAATTTTCAGTTGTCATTACAGATTTTTTTTGGTGAGTGTAGAGAAAATTCTAAACATGCCAAAACTGTGATCTCAGTACGATAAGCACAGATGTCCTCAGCACAATATCTTTATGAGAAAACGAAGGTCTTAACAGCAAATAAATACTGTCAGATTCTTACAAAGCAGTTCCAGCTGGGATGCCAATCGAGGGGCCATTTGAATAAACATTTAATAGTGAAAGAACCTTTCCACGGCCGAAGCATATCAGAAATGAGCTTAAAGCCTTTCAGGAATGACACATCATATAGTGCGGGCATCAACGATATTTATCGGATAACGGTAAGCGGCGCCATCAATTCTTACCAGATAAATATTGTTCTTGAAGGCTTTCCTCCACCAGAAGATGAAGAGAAAACTCTACCACGAAGAACTAGAATGATCCTAGTACAACTGATTTCGGGATGGTGCACACGCACCAACTTATGGTTTCGGATCGAGCCGACTCCGATCGTGCCCTACATGCCAAAGAGTGACTAACGATATTAATCACTTCTTTACCTGCTGCGCAAAACCGACTCATCTAGATCCCTCATCAATATGAATTTAAGCGCTCAGGTAGCCCGGTTCCTGAGCCTGAGATAACATACATATTTTCAAGTTAGCCCGGTTCCTAGGCCTAAGTCAGCATACATATTTTCAAGTCATGTTATGTTGTTAAAATAACAGTTACAATTTTCGTACCAGTATATTTTGTTCTTTATTTCGGATATGTTTAAGATTTTTAAAAAATAACGGTATTTTAAACAGTTACGGTTTTTAATATAAAACAGTATTTTTTTTTAATTCACATAAAAATTGATTCTTTTAGATAAATTAGTGAATAATTCATAATCACCTTAAATCAAAGATTTGATATTGAATAAAGTGAGATATGATTTAGTTCAATTTATATTGATTTAATTTTGATTCGATTGAATAATTTGTTTTAGGATTTAATTGGCGAATGATAAATCAAATTAACTATTTTTTATTTCTTTGTGTTATTTCTTTCATTTAAATTTTTACTAAAATTTGCATAAGTAATATTTCGAATCTGAATTATGTTTTGTATAGATTTATTTACATTTTATTATGAAATGAAATACAAAATAGTATACCTAAGTGCCTACCAGTGTAACTTTTCGATAAAATAAATAATAAATAAAATACTTCAGAAAATAAACTTAATGTGAGAAAATATAAAATTAATGATTTATACCTTTTTTTAAAACACCACATTTAAAATTCCGATTTGCCTAATTAGCCCTTTAACCGGAAAGATCGTCACCAGGCGAGTAACAATGAGTTACAAATTTTTTGGGAAGAATTTTTTTTTTTAGGTGAACAGGTTAAAAGCGAGAAAATGCCTAAATTAATTTTAATTTCTTAAATATAATTCTTTTGAAACGAACACAAAAAACTAACAAACATATACATAAAGTAAAAACGAGGCTTTTACGTTTAATATAACTCCTTACTTTGGTAAAAGGACACATAACAGGTCAATTGAGAAGTCCCCAGCCTGACACATAGATGACGCTACTAGACTTAAATCGATATGATTTTTAGTTAGCCCTAACCTTCAAAAGACACGTGTATAAATTTGACAGCTGTCGGATCATTAGTTTGTGAATTAGCATTTTGAGTGAAGCAACAAAAGTTGTGAAAAAAATGAATAGAAATGAATTTCACGTGTTGATAAAATATTGCTTTTTGAAGGGAAAAAATACAGTTGAAGCAAAAATTTGGCTTGATAACGAATTTCCGGACACTGTCCCAGGAAAATCAACCATAAAGGATTGAAATGAGCACCGAAGACGGTGAACGCAGTGGACGCCCAAAAGAGGTTGTTACGGACGAAACCATCAAAAAAGTCCACAAAATGATTTCGAATGATCGTAAATTTAATGAAATAGCAGGTACTCTAAAGATATCAACTGAACGTGTACATCATATCATTCACGAATATTTGGGTATGAGAAAGATCTGTGCAAAGTGGGTGCCGAGCGAGCTCACTTTAGACCAAAAACAAGTAAGTGAAAACGAAGGCGAAAATTCATGAATTGGGCTTCGAATTACTTCCACATCCACCGTATTCTCCAGATCTGGCCCCCAGCGACTATTTCCTGTTCTCAGATCTCAAAAGAATGCTCGCTGGGAAGAAATTTTCGTCGAATGAGGCAAAGGACAAATCGTACTACAAAAATGGTATCGAAAAGTTGGAGGTTCGCTATAATCAGTGTATCACCCTTGAAGGGAACTATGTTGAATATACAGTACTTTTTTATAGCCGATACAAATTTAAAATTTTAAATGACCCACCCTGTAGTACTTGGCAATAAAAATTATACCGGTTAAAGTTTTAAATACACACGGTTAAATATGTACCTACAATTCAGACCTGGGGAATTTCAATTACATTTACATAAAATTTTAATTTTTCAATTACAAATATTTGGAATTGAAATTGAAAATAAGCCTAATTATTATAATTACATGCTATTGCAATTGGAATTACAAATTGCATGTTCAATTTTAAGAAAGAAAAAATTTCATGATATTGAACCGAACGTACAATATTTCACATCAAATTTGTAGGAATCAACAATTAACATCACTATAAAACTACTCACACTTTACGGTGCAGACAAGTTAAATATGTTCTAATCAGAACAAAAAAAACATTACATTGTAGTTGATCAAAAAGAGTTAGAATGAAAAAATTTGTAAACAACTCGGCTTGGCGTTTCTAGTTGCATTTACAAAAAGGGAATCCAAAAACAAAAACCAGCTGACGGCTTATTTGGGAATACGTTAATAATTAAAAATGGCATTATAAAGCCCAGGTCTGCAACAATTCATGTTCAAATAAACCTCTTAAATACCAACAAAAGTCCTGCAGTTTTAAATAAACTTTTTTTTAAACCAGGCTTGGGGTTCAAGAAAGCATTTTAAAAACCCCACAATTGGCAACATTATCCACATTGGCATCATATCCCCATTTCTGATTTGGTCGATTATGGCCGAGAATTTTTCAGTCATAACTACCGCATGGGGATAAAAAAATCCTTAGGCATGATCCCCAAATCTTATCGGTTTTAGCAAAAGAATTTAAAAAGTAAAGAATGCCATTCTGAATTAGTAAGAAAAACTACATAAAACAAATCAAATAGGAAAAAATGTGGTTCGAAGGACCAATACAATTCAGGACACGTCTCGTGACCGGTTCATTATGATAGGAACCGGTCACGGAACCGTTCACTTAAATACAGGCTTGTCTTAGGAGAGGGTCAATTGCCCTCTGTGACATGTCACAGGACTGTTTTAAAAAAAAACGTGTCATGACTTTTAAACTGGTAACGTGTTAGGTACTTTAGGAACCGGTCCCCTTTTCACCTATCTCATGATATGTATTTTCGGAACCAGTTCAGTTTTCACCTATCACGAGACAGGTTCCAATTCCCAACTGACCCCTTTTTCCCACAGAGTTGATAAATAAAGACTAAAGTATAAGCAAAGAAAAACGTTTGAAAATAAAAAAATAATATTTAATTTAAAAAAAATATGTATATGTTTTTTTAACTTTTTATTAAAAATATTTTACTTTTATGTTTTAAACATTATCTTAAATAATTAAAGCCAAATTTTGAAAACAAAAATTATAAAGAGAGCTCTTATCTTATAAATATATTTTAAAATACTTAATAAACGAAATTATGATTTAAAAACTACTTAAAACCAAAAAGTAAAAAAAAAACAAAATAAAAATATCATTTAATTAAGGAAACTCAATAAAAAAGAAAATATGATTGAATATGATTGGTATTGTTACGTTAATACAATTATTACAATTTTTTGTTTTTAGTTTTGCTTTTTTTTTTCTTTTACAACATGTATTATATTTGTTTATATAGTTTAGTACATAACAAAGTATGCAAATCAGTCCAATAGGGAGAATATAGTAAATAGTACTGTATAGATAGAATATTTTAATATAAATGTATAGCATATAAGTAGCATAATAATAGATAAGAAATAAAATAAACATTTTTAATAAATTATAAGTTAACCCTTAAATGCATAAAATAGCTAAAGAAAATAGAAACTGCATAGCTATATATAAAATATGTAAAATTCTGCTCAGCCAAATTTTAAATATTGTAGGCAATGACAAATTCTAAATTAGTCCCAGCTCTGACATACTTATATCGGTATGCTCCACTTTTTTAAATGGCTATCAAAAAATAAATTAATATTTATCAAAAAAAAAAAAAAACATTTGTCAGTTTTTTATGATTTTTTACCAAAATTTATAAAAAAAAAAAAATACGCCAAAAAAACATTGCACAAAATGTTTCAAAAATTAATTACACTAGTTTACACCGTAAATGTACATTTGATCAGAGGTGATTTTCCTTATGTATTTTCTCCCGCTGAATTCGAAAATCAAGGTTAAATTTTTTTTATGGAACAGTTTTTGAGATATTGTGATTTTTTTTAATTTTTCGACCTTTTTTCACTTGACAAAACATATCTCGAGCTAGAAATGTCCGATTGGGTCGTTCTTTGTACCCAAATGCAAGGTATTGAGATGACCAACAAATATGTATAATCGGATCTTTGATCGGTAAAGCCGTTCAAAATATATCGATAACATTAGGGCACATTTTCAAAAAAATCATATTTTACAGTAACACTTTTCCGACGGAAAATTACAAATCGTTAAAAAAAAACGTCTGGTTTCTGGTTGAAAACGAGGCCTGGAATTCATTTCAACTGGTTGTTACCAATTTTCTTGGGAACAATAAAAGCCCTAACTACGAGGGAATTATTACCGATTTGCTGAAGAACTACAAAAAGATGGGTACGGAATGCCATTATTTTATTTTATTTCTGGTTGTTTTCTATTGTATTGTTTTTATAATCTTATTTATTTCTTACAGGTGTATTTACATGTCTCTAAAAATCCATTTCTTGCATTTGCATTTGAATTTCTTTCCGGACAATCTTGGTGACGTAAGTGACGAACACGGCGAGAGATTTCACCAACAAATTAAGACCATTGAGCGGCGCTATCAAGGATTTTGGGATGAAGCAATGTTGGGAGACTATGTATGGTTTCTCACTAGAGAAACGGATCCCAAAAGCAACCGGAGACAAAGCAAGGGCCACAACTATTTCTAACACACAAAAATGTCAAGAATGTATTGCAAGAGTTTAAACCCAATATATTGTCGAAAAAAATAAATTATTCTTAAAATATGAGATTTGGATTTATTCACTCAATTGCTTATAACTTTGTTATTTTTCGGTCGATTTTCTTCTGGTTTGTCTTAGTTCTTACGCATTATAATTTTTTTATTGTTTCAACACATAATTTACTAGTTCTGAACACAAAGACCTAAACTCAAAGACATTAGGGATGATGATAAAAACAAAAAATTCTAAGAAAAATTCGAAGACATGAACTTTATTGCTTTCAAGGAAAGGCACAATATTCTAATTTTATACTACTAGCAATAAACCAGTTCTCTGAATTTTTTGTTTTTATCATCATCCCTAATGTCTTTGAGTTAGGTCTTTGTGTTCGGAACAAGTTAATTATGTGTTGAAACAATAAAAAAATTATAATGATGATGAAGTAATCCCTAAATGTCTTTGAGTTCAGGTAGACGTACGAAAGAGTATAAAAGAAGTTGTAGTTTCGTAAACCAAATCAGTCAAAGTTTAGACAGCGAAGAGTAAAATCGTGTGTGATAGAAACAAAAATATAAATATGGCAGATGCAAGTAATTTGGACGTTGCTCAAATGGTTGTACGCCGTAGTACACGTTACCAGCAAATGACTGCGGATGAAAGGCGTGCAGCTGATAGTAGATTTGCTGATTTTATGGACGAAGACATGGATGAAGAAATTGATATTGCTGCAATTGATAATTATGCAGTTGAGGATGACGAAGATCGCACATACCAACCTTCTGAAGAGTCAGATGCCGAAACTGAAGGATACGTCGAGCTAAATGAAGATACTGATGACGACGATGATGAAGAGGAAGAAAATGATGGACAGGAAACGAATGAGTTACTATATTGGTAAAGATGGCACCCAATGGATTAAAAAAGCACCACCAACATCACGCACTCGTAATCATAACGTGGTCGACTTCACAAGAAAGAAACCAGGACCAACAGGAAATATACACGACCCCTATACAATAATGCGTTCAATCATGACACAGGAAATAATACACTTAGTGCTACGCGACACAAATCGTAAAGGCAGGGAGGTTACAGCTGCATGGAATTTGGCGAATCCCACGAAGAAAAAGGAGTGGAAGCCAGTGACAGTGAAATAGTTTGACGCCTTTGTAGCTATTATTTTGTATGCTGGACCCACAAGATCAAACCATGAACCAGCTCTGGAATTATGGGGCGCGACGCGTTGCCCAATATACAAAGCTGCGTTGTCGTACGATCGCTTCATGTGTATAAAGCAATTTATTAGATTCGACAATGGAAATACTCGACAACAGCGACTCATCAACAGCAAAACTGCGGCTATTGACGATATTTGGCAAATGTTGCAACATTACTTGGCAGCAGCTTACACTCCTCATGAAGCACTAACAGTTGATGAGCAGTTGTTCCCTTACAGAGGCCGCACCCGCTTCACGCAATATATTCCGTCAAAGCCAGCTAAGTATGGTTTGAAAGTATTGTGGTTATGCGACTCACAGAGTTATTATCCTGTGAAGGGAATGATATATTCTGGAAAACTGCCAAACCAACAACGGGAGATAAACCAAGGGCGGAACGTAGTGCTGGATCTTGTGGAAAATATTTAGATGCTGGCCGTACTATATACGCGGATAATTTCTTTACCACTCTTGACTTGGCACGTATTTTGATGAGGAGGAAGACCGCATATGTTGGTACAATGCGCTACAACAAAACATTCATTCCACAGGAGTTCAAGAAGAACCCGAAGCGCACCATCAATAGTACATTATTTGGGTTCAACGAAGGGGATATAGCGTTATGCTCATACGTGCCGAAAAAAAAATAAAGTGGTGAACGTGCTCTCCACAATGCACTACACCTGCCGCGTTGACGAGCAAACCGAGAAGCGGAAGCCCTATGCCATATTAGATTACAACGCCAACAAATGCGGCGTTGATACCATGGATCAAATGCTAGGCACTTACAGCTGCAAAAGAGCAACACAACGATGGCCGTTGGCCATGTTTTATAATATGCTGGACGTCGCTGCATTGGCTGCTTTTACGATTTACAATGAAATGAAGCCTATAAAAAGGAGTGACAGACGGCGGTCGTTCTTGTCACTGATAACGAAACAATTGGCCACACCAAATATCGAAGAACGTGCCCTGAACAACCATATAACCTCATATCCAAGGATACGCAATGCGATGGAAACATTCGATGTCAGGGTAAGAAAAACATCTTCAAATTCAAGAATAGAATATATATTTATTTGTTTTTTATTTTTCTTTTCATTTCAGGTATTACCAAGACCGATGGAAGGCAATGCACCGCCGTTTGCGGCTAGGTCAAGTAGACCGTCATGTCGCCTTTGCCGTTCTGAGTACGGGCGGCAGCGGAAAACGCGGGCATACTGCTTCGGCTGCGGCAACGCTGTTTGCGGAGAACATAGCACACTTTTACATCGCTGCAACACTTGCGCACAGGGCGGGGGACAAGAAATACACGCTCAACAACAATAATTTTTAAACTTTTGTATAATAGTCTTAAAAAAATTCAAGCAAAAAAAAATTTAAAAAATTGAAAAAGTTATTTTTGTATGTAGAATTTAGTTATAAACAATAAAAACAAAAAAAATCAAAAAACAATTTTTATATGAAAAAAACATGATTTACAAAAAAGGTCCGTAGGGACCTTTTCACACGGCAGTGAAGTTCAGAACTGTCACTCATCGGAGGGTTAAAGTTGTCTTTAAACCGCTTGACCGATTTGGTTCATTTCCAATTCTAAATTTGTGACAATATCAACAAATAGTTTGATAAGAAAAATAGCAACCCCTTCAATAGACAGTTATTTATAAGGTTGTTTATCAGTGAATTGTTCCATACTGCAGGAAACAAATATTTTAAATAGGTCTTTAGCCAAATCGATTTAGGCATGCCGTTAAAGAGGAGACTATCCGCTTTTGAAATCCCATTTTTATTACGTTTCTGACAAAAATTCCAAAAAGTAACTTATCAATAAATTATTCCATACACCAAGAACACACTTTTTTTTAATTTCAGCTTTCAAAGCAGTTATGGGGTCCCAGACCCCTATTTCGACGATTTAAAAACGGAATGACAAACTAATGTATAATTGTGGATGGAGGACACAATTTTCATTCATCTAAGATTAATTTTAAGACAAGTCGACCGATTATTATTTTTAATACTAAGTTACGTAAAATGTCAACGAAAAATTTGACGAAACACCAGCAAATTATTTTACGTTTTAACGATTCCGTTATTTATTAATATTAAGATACTATAATTATCAACCATGTTCTGTATTTCTCTTGTGGATGAAAGGGAAAATTTTATACAATTTTATTATCAATTTAAATTGGTTTCATACAAAAGTTAAGTGAATTATAATTGTACAAATCGAATCGAGTACAATTTTAGAATAATACAGTGAAAAAGCAGTATAAATCTCAATTTCACTTTGATTTGAAATTATTTCGAAATCCAAAACAGAGTTGTATATATACAATTTTTTTGAATAATCCCAAGGAAAATGTTTTATGAAAAAACATATTAAAATAAAAAATAACAAAAAAAATTTATGTGGGTTTTTTCATCTACACATCACATATGTAGCACATGTGTCTGGCCAGATACACACATATTTTGTATGAAGAATAATGAACTCCAGCAATGCCAACTTAGCCCTTTTTGGGCTATAGTCAACACTTTTTGATTGCTTGCAACGCGTACTTTTTTTACTTAGCCCTTTTATTTTTCTAACATAGCACTTTTTGTTATCTTTTTTAGCCCTTTTAACTCTTTTTAAGTAATTTTTTAGCTTTGTCCAGCTTTTTTTGGTACTTTACACAATGTTTTTGCCAATCGTTTGAATTCCTTTCATAAATTTCTATTGTGGAAAAACAAAATTCACAAAATATATACCATCAAAATCAGCGAAATATGGCATCAAAATTTGGTGGGCTTGCGATTCGAAATCTAAATATCCACTGCCAGGAAAGCTTTATACCGGTCGACAAGAAGGAGAAGAAAGGGAAATTAATCAAGGTGAAAATGTTATGCTACAACTCGCAAAGCCGTACAACAATACTGGCCGTACAACTTTTTTACCACTTTAGAAGGAGTAAAGCGTCTGGCATGAATTGGTCTTGCATTTGTTGGTACCATTCGGTCCAATAAAAGATGTATTCCTTACGAAATGAGAAAGGATCGTTCTCGTCACGTTCTGTCATCTTTATTTGGATTCCACGAAAATTTTGTTTCAATTAAAATAAAGCGACCAACAAGACGATGGACTTTTGCGTTCTTCTGCAACATTTTGGACATCATGGCACTGGCTGCATTTATTATTTGCAAAGAAGTTGATGGTCTTAATAAAAATAATGCTAAAAGAATTTTGCTCACTACGTTAGCTGATACATTGGTTCTTGTTTTTGATGATCCATGATTTACGAGCTGCTTACCCACACCTATGTTCGTCTGATCTATTCCCCAGCAACTATTATTTGTTCCTTAACTTGTAAAGGTGGCTCGAGGTAAAAAGATATCCGAATGAGGAAGATATATTAAAAAAATACGATTATGTATTCTTAGTGTACCATAATATTAGACAACCGTTGAAAAAAGGTCATTACACTTCAAGAAGAATATGTTGAATAATAAAAATGATTTAAAATCAAAAAAAAAAAAAAAAAAAAAAAACAGGAGAAATTTAAACAAGAATTTGTTTTAGTATAATTCATTTATTTATGCCTGCATGTATAAATGTGGAATATAAAATTCCCTAAGCAGTAATTTTTTTTATTTAATCACAATCGATGGGCTACCAACGATAGTGATAAATAAATAAGTATCCTTTAGCGGCCCAATCCCACGTTTAACCCTTTCGCCCCTACTTGGATCACATGTCCCAGCACTGTTTCTTATATCATACCAGCACTGTTTCTTATATCATACTTTAATGACGTAAAAACCCGAATGCAGCTCTGAAAGACTATTATATATCTGAAATTGAAGCTTGTGTAAAGAAAGTGTTTTTGGAGGCTAGAAGTGAAAGTACTTTGCAAACAATATATGAGTGCATGACGAAATTCAAGGGTCGTTCCTTGCTAAAGCAGAACATGCCAATGCAGCCTATAAAACGAGAGTGAGAATGTGGCTGCGGAGCAATGCTAAGACCGGATATACTAATGACTTAAAAATTAATACTAACTCAGAGATCATGATATTTTGAATTTCACATCAATGATTCGAAACAAGGATGTTGCTGACATTTTCGACAGATTTTTTCACGTCAGTCTCTTTGCTAGAGAACATTCCGTTTCCAGCGTTCGGAACGTATATAAAGAATCGAAGAGAAACACCAATTTTCGAAGGACACTCGGATCGTGGGCACAGCCAATTTCAAATGAGTGTTGATGGTTTATCAGCCGTAAGATGGATGGGCTCTAAGGAAGTACTGTGCATATGCCAGATTAAGTTCAGGTGGTGAGAAAGCAAAAGGATAGCACAAGGAAGCATGTGGACTGTGCTTTGCTCAAAGCGGAAACATCATTATATGACATGAATAGAAAGTTCAGAATATGGTGGAAAAATGATTATTTAAAATTCTAAAGCTTTGTGTTGTAAACGCGTGGATCATATATATGGAACATCATCGCAGTAAGTTTATAGTTTAATTGGCTTACAGCAGAGGGTGCTTATAGCAGAGGGTGTGAAATACAAAGGACTAAGAACCCGTCGGACAGGCGGCAGGCCCTCTAAGCGAAGAATAATATTTTGAATACTGGCGATAAATCACACATTTAAATCAATCACAATTTCGACTGCTGTTCGAATCAAAATTCGACTCCCTCTTGTTTTGCACCATTCCACCAATTACACTTTGAATTTTTTGAGTTCTATTAGTTTCCTTTTTGTATACATTTTTATTATATTATTCCTTCAAATCGATTTCAAGATCTTTTTACAAAAAATAATAATGATTATTTATTATTTCCTTCCAATATTTCGTCTCCACATTGGGTGACTCCTTCAGGGAAATTATATAATTGTTGGAAAAAGGAATAATATAATATTGAAGATAGAATAAAGGAAGATAAATATACATTTTTAAGCTAAGAATTTCTGATTGTACTTTGTTTTTCATATAAATATAAATAAAAAGGAAAATTTAAATTGTTCAAAGTAATTTATTGCTTATTTTGCTTTATTCTGACATAATGTCCGAGTACCCTTGTTGGGATTATATATCCCAGGATAAAGGAAAGGATCTCCGAGTACTCATGTATTCCAAACATCTTATATATTAGCCTTATAATTGTATTTGTAGTCAAAGTTGAAGTATTTTGATGTCCTCTACATTTTCGAGGAAACTTAGAAAGTAATGTTTTCTCCTTAGCTAAGGGATTGGTCCGTTATTTTTCTTACCAAATACATAAAATTTGATCGAAATCTGGAGGTACCACCCAATATAGTTTCCTGGTCTTATTCCATGCCTTAATTGTAAAACGATGCTAAACGGTGGTGTTCTACATTTTTTCCAGTTCTAAGCATCGACTTTAAAAGAGAGGTCACAAAATTGATTGCATTCAAGAGGGTTAATGAAAAAGTCATAGCAAATAAAAATGAAAGTAAATGAAGATTTGTTTTGAAAATAAAATATGTTTTAATACAAAATATGTTGCTGTGTGTTTTTTTTCTTCAATTTTTTTTTTTCTCTTGGAAATACTTTATAATTTTCTTGTTTCAATTTGTAATATTTGAATTATTTAATGTATATTAAAGTTAGACTTAAATTACCTGTTCTTTACAATTGCATTTAATCAGGCTTTTATTACCACTATTATTATGATTACTTGTTGTATTGCTCGTATTATGCAGCTGCTTTATTTTTGTTGTTGTATCTCACATACGCATACCCGAACTATGGGCACTATGAACACTACTTTGTAGACTTTCATTAGACCACGATGTCTGGGGCGATGATGTAACCGGTCCGGGTGATGACGACGACACATTAGCCGATTTAGGAGGTGTTGATTGTAAATTATAACGAGCATAGAATAGTAAATATGGTGTTATGGTTATTTTACGCGCCGGTGATAACAACTCTTCAAATTCCCTTTGTGTCATGGCTTTGATTTTATCATCATCACACATATACCAAATTGGTTCACTGCAATTATTTTGTGAAGTAGCATACGAAACTTTTGTTGAGCCTCTACCCGTACTGCCGTAGCCCGAAGTATTGGTCGATGTGTTGTAGGGATGATGTTGTAAATTGTTATTATAGTTAGCAGCTGATGGGACTGTGTTATAGCCAGAACTATTGGAATATTGTGAAGAGTCCTCACTAAAATCACTAGTACTGTTATTGGCTGACTGATATTGTAATTGTTGTTGAGCTGTTAAACGCATGGCACAACAATTAATACTTTGACATGTTATAGAGCATGGAGGAGTTACTGCTCCCGTTGTATTCATAGTTAATTTTCCAATGCCATTTGTTATAGCTTTGCTACTTATTGTTAAGCCGTTAATATTTTTAACATTCTTACTCATATCTCCGGAACTGGAGGCTTTATTACGAACAAATTTCATTTTCATCTTCATAAAACTAGTACTTGTAGAGCCCAAACTAGAAGTAGATGATTGTGTATTTCCCGCTGCTGTCATTACCCCAGCTGTTGTACCATTTCCTGCTGCCACCACATTTCTTTCTTGACTAGCTCTTCTTCGTTGTTCTTTGGGACAATTTATATATTCGTTGGCCCAATCTAATGAACAAGTATAGGCTATGTAGTGGCCCACTGACATGGTGGCTCCTACATGAGTTATAACACTGTACAGTTTATATATGTGTAATTTGTTTGCATCACTTAATTCACAGCATTTTGAACAGAAACATTGCAGCGTAAATGATGTTGGAATGTAACTGTTAATTTTTTCCATACCACCCGAAAATCGACTCAGTTGTATGATCAATAGGCGGGGCAAGGTCTCATAGGATATAGAACGTATGGCCTCGGTATAGCCACAACATTGTTCACAGCGATATTTATTTTCATTGCGAAAATATTCACGAGTTATACAGGAGTTCTAAAAGCACAAAAAAAAGAAATTGTTAAAATTTGATATTCACCCATATTTTTCATGAAAATGAAATGGAATTTTAAACATTTTTGTTACTACGCGAGTTTAATATTTATTAAAATGGATGTCTTTGGAATTTACATAAAATTTTTCAATGGAATTGGGACCTGTGCCGTGATAGGTGAAAATCCATATTACGAGATAGATAAAGAGATGACCGGTTCCTAAAGTACCTGCCACGTGATTGGTCTGAATGTAACAGTCCTGTGGTAGGTGAAAACAGGATCGGTTTCTAAAGTACCTATCACGTGATCGATTTAAAAAGTATACCATGTATTGGGTCTGAAGAAGAAAACAGTACCGATTCTCAAAACACTTACCACATTCACGAGTCCTGTGATATGTTCTTTAGGGTTAGTTGTGTAACATGTTCTTTTAGACCAGTCCTGGCCCTATCACAATGAACAGGTCACGTGACATGTCCGGTGTCTGCTTATTTTGGCACACTTTTCAAAAGCACTTTGACGCTCTGAATCCGAATCAAAAGTGAAAAGTGCAAATGTAAAACACATTTTGTTTTTTCATATTCGATATTCTAGTACACATGTACATATGTACTTACAGTCCCTCCAAGCCAAACTCGGACACTATTTAAAACTAATTCTTTCGGCAAAACCACCAAAAATAAATTAATAAAAAAGATCTTGTAATTTGGGTTTTAATTGTATATTTATTAAGCTATCAAAAACAGAAAATAAAAGTAAAATTCATTGATTGAAAATTAAAAAAATAAAAAAATCAACTATTAAAAAACAATACCCAAGACAAACTGGGACGGCTTCAAAGCTCTGTAATTTTAGTTATTGTATATATGTAATAAACTAATATTTTGTGTGTAATCCCTTGTTCTTTAGCACCATTTTCGACTAATTTTTGGCAATAGTCAGGAGGTATTTTTTCCTATTCTTGCAGTAAGACCTTTTTCAACTCCGCTTTGCTGGACACAAATTTTCGATAGGATTTATATCAGGGCTTTGAGGTGGTGTTTCCATAACGTGGGGAACGTATTACAGGAGCCAGGATCGCACTTTATGGGCTTTGTCTTTTGGATAATTGTCCTGGTAAAAGTACCAGCCGTCGTTTAGACCTAGTTTATCAACACTTTTTGACAAATTTTCCTTTAAAATATTCAAATATAAGTTTTGATCCATAACCACATCAATAAAGTGCAAAGATCCTGGTCCTGCTACGGAAAATGAGCCCTAGACCATCACTGATCCTCCTCCATGTTTTACAGTGGGTTTCAGATTGTTCAAACGTAGTTTTTGATTTCATCCTCTCCAAACAAAGGGTTTACCATCCGAGCAAAATACGTTAAATTTGCTTTCGTCGGTAAACAAAATGTTTTTCCAGAAAGAAAAATCCTTCTTATCATGTTCTTTTGCAAAATTTAATCGTACAGTTTGATAAACGCTTACTAATAAACGGCTTTTGTCTTGCTTTTCTACCATTTAACCTGCTTTGTGAAGCACATTTCTTATTGTAGATGCGCTTGCTCTCTTACCCAAGTCATTTTCAGCTATAGCAGCAAGTTTTGGTGCTAAAGCTGCTTCAGAGAAGATTTTGTTATGGGCTTATTTTAGACAATTTTACAGGCTTTTTTAATATCGTGTACAGTAGAATGACTCCTGTTAGCTATCTGCGAGATTTCACGCACACTTTTGCCCTCTTTGTCATGTTTAATAATAAGTTTTCTAACCTCGATACTAGTTTGTCCTTTTGTCTAGACATCTTGATTTGACTTGATTTCCGTCTGTTCAATGAACAACAAATTTAAATATGTCTCTTCCATTACATATTAAATGTATTCAGTGAATGCTAAAGGAATTTCAGATTTCTTTTTTGTTTTTAAATCTGGAAATGCACACAATATAGAAACTTATTTTCATATTACAAAAATTTTAATTAGGTAAGATTTTTAAAGCTTTAGCTTGGAGTGACTGTATATCGGTACCGATTTTCTTCCGTTGCAGAATTTTATATAACAAATATTTGTATAGTTGCGTTGTAGAATATTTAACATATATTTTTCTTCAAAACGAAACCGAATAGTACGCTAAAACTTTCTAAATTGTACTTCTTTTATGAATAAAAAAAATTGGCAAATTTTTATATTACACATAATATTGAGAACTAGTTCTGAATTATATATTTTTTTTTCTATAAAAGAAACTCTATTGATTATTAAAATTTCTAACATTTTCCAAATTCCATTAAATTATTACAAATAATATAATAGAAAATTAGCTTTTAATATGATGAATTTCATGTAAAAATCGAGATGCATTGAACCCGACCCCCTCAGATATCGATGAAATTTTGTTCATTGCTAAATTTGATCAATACAAACAAACTCTCATTTTTAGAAATGACTTTTTTGCGATTTTTGGGCGTGGCACAGTGGGAAAGTTTTCGAAAAAACGCGAAAATGGTCGAAAAGAGCTCCATTTAAACTACAATAACTCAGAATCGGCTGAACCGATTTACATGATCTTCGAAAAAACGCGAAAATGGTCGAAAAGAGCTCCATTTAAACTACAATAACTCAGAATCGGCTGAACCGATTTACATGATCTTGGTATCATTAAAAAGATATTTTAACAGGCTTTATGACACGTTTAAAAAAAGAAGATGAAGACTCAGAATCGGCTGAAACGATTTACATGATCTTGGTATCATTAAAAAGATATTTTCACAGGCTTTATGATACGTTTAAAAAAAGAAGATGATGATGATGAAATTAGCCGAATGATGCCAGGATCGCAAGATTCAATTACTGTTAAACAAGGAAACTTACGTGAAAAAGTTCAAAAAAGACTGATGTTATCTTCACTACGCGAATCTTAAATAATTAACTTAAAAAAAATGTAATCATTATTCGAATTATTTCGAAAACTTTCGGTACGTATTACTAGAAGTGGCACTACTTAAAAAATTTGGGTTAAAACATATTCACAATTTTCCTGGGACAATGTTTATTTATTTTACCTGTAAATATAAAATATAAGGGCATTTACTAGAAGTGACACTACTTAATAAATTATATAAAAAAACACTAAAAAAGAACCCATTTTTATTTTTTGATATGGTATAGGTGAAGGATAAACCTTTCTAAAAAGAATAATACACTGTAAAAAAAACCCTTGATCTTTTTGGATTTTTCGTTAGTAAAAATTTTCTTTTTGTTATAAGTTTTTTACAGTGTTCAGCCGATTCTGAGTTATTGTAGTTTAAATGGAGCTCTTTTCGACTATTTCCTCGTTTTTTCGAAAACTTTCCCACGCCCAAAAATCGCAAAACAGTCATTTCTAAAAATGAGAGTTTATTTGTATTGATCAAATTTAGCTATAAACAAAATTTCATCGATATCTGAGGTGGTCGGGTTCAAAATTTCAGTTTAATCTCGATTTTTAAATGAAATTCATCATATGTCAATATTCAACAAAGTCTTCTTTGCTCACTTTTTGGAAAAAATTAAAAAAATTATTCCATTTGTTACTCGTATCATATTGGATACGACATACTGTAGACATCGATACGATATATTTTTTTCTTTTGCGGGGCAGTTGGTATGGAAAGCCATATATGTAGCTTGAAAACTTTACGAAATTGATTTTATAGAAAAAATTTTAAAAAGGCCGTAATTTATTTCTTTATGAATTCTTTTGGGGATAAAACTAAAAATTACCGTAACTGATTTTACATTAATTTCAAAATTAACGAAACATTTTTATCATCCATATTTTTAACAAAAAAAATATATATTGGGTGTGTAACTTAAAAATGTGGGATTCACAACAGATGTGGTATCTTTTACACGACACTTATACAACGTTTTGGATGGAAAACATCTGTCATTTATTCTCACTTAGTCATTGAACGATATAGTGTAGAGTTTTTTTTTTTTTTTGCTTCGAAAATATCGAATTTTGTGCCAATAAAATATCATTTGCAGAAGGTTTTGGTTTACTTTTTCAATTTAAAAAAAAATGCAGCAGAAGCACATGATTTGCTCAACGAAGATTGTCATAAATCGATTTCAACGTGCAAGAGATAGTTTGTGCAATTGAGAAGTGGCGATTTTGACACGCAAGACAAATACCGCCCAGGTCAGCCAAATAGTTCGAAGATGATATATTTGGAGGTATTACTCGATGAAGATTGTTATGAGACGCAAAAGTCCTTTGTAGTCGCTTAAGAAAAAATTTTAAAACGTTTACAAGAGCAGACTTTATCCAAAAGAAAGGAAATTGGGTACACGAGTTGAATCCGAGAGTCGTTGATAGATGATTTTGCATGTCCGAAATGCTGCTTGAACGCCATAAAAAGAAGACATTTTTGCATCGAATCACATTACTAGCAATGAAAAATGGATCCATTACGACAAGCCGAAGCGCAAGAAATCGTATGTGAAGCCAAATCAACCCCATAGCCGAATGTCTATGGCACAAAGGTAATGGTCTGTATTTGGTGGAAAGGTCCCATTCCACATGTTGCAGGACCAGTCAAAAACTATTTATTTACCAATGTTTCACAATAAACGGCAAAATATTTGCCAATAATCCCCCATTTTTATGTTATACACACAATAGATTTTTGTACTCACCTGTATAAATGAACTCGGCCTATCCATAAATTCGTTGCTATCGTAACCCGCTTGGGGAACAGGTACAGCAATATCAATCATGGTTTCTTTTTGTTCTGTTATAGTTTCACAACTTAAACATTTGGTAGTTGACACCGTGATTCCCTCAAAATCCTCATTAAAAAAATCCAAACCCAATTCTCGAATTTTACCCTCCAAACGTTGTTTGTCTTTAAGCAATAATCCTACGGCCGAGGATGCATCCGGTTCGTCACCACCACCACCAGCTCCCGAGGAATTTGAGGGGGAAGTTACAACGGTGGCTGTACCACCGACCAGCGCTGTTGCTGAGGCAGCGGCGGGAGGCGATGTAGAATTGAGATCATTTGTATTTAAATAGAAAAGACTATTTGCTGTAGTGGTCGCTTGTGTTGCATTACCCGACATAAGGGTATCTTTGAGAGGTGATTGTAGGCGGGAATTTTTGGAATTTTTAGTTTCATCTTTTCGTTTTGATTTTCGTGAGAAAAATGAGGAAGCTTTTGAATTTGATGTTAGCGAGCTTAGAGCTGATGAGGCTAAACTATTACTATTGCTACTACTACCAATACCACCACCACCAATTGAGGTGTTTTTAATTAAATCACGTTCCATTTCATCGGGATTAGAAATATATCTGTACAGAGAAAAAATAAAATACAAATTTAAATATATGTATATATGTAATATATGTATTGCTCTTAATAAAGGAGAAATGTTAAATTTAACTGTCCCAAATCTTTTACACTACATATCGCAACCTAAATACAAAAAGAGTCACAACCTAAAATTTTCCAAAATTTATACTGTGACACATCACCAACTATTGGGACCTTGAATAAATAAGGAACTTTTTTCGAAATAAACGGATTTATTGTGCAAAAATGGTTACAAATATTTTACTCAAGGTCACAATTTTTCAAAAATTTATTTCTCCTCACTATCTTCTTTAAGTGGAAAAATCCTTTTCTTTATAGGGGTTTGCAATTGGCGCGGGTAGATGTTGGCGGCCTGTGACCGCCATGATGTTTTGGTGGCGTCTGTCTAATCTCTTGTTTATTATGCCAAAGCATCCTAACAAGTTACACGATTTAGCAGCACGCCCAAACGAGAAAAAAAATTAAAAAGATAAATAAAAGGGAAGGAAAAATGAAAAATCATCTTTAGCAACAAGGCACATTTTTAGAAGAAGAATGGGTATGTTCACACGAGATTCACCAGGTGCCAATGCTACCACAAAAAGTTGCTGTTTGGTGCGGATTTTGCTCCAGCGTTGGTGAGCCTCGACTCAGTATAAAGTAAGAATCCAAAGAACAGGTCGAAGAAAAACTTTATATGGCATTAGCATAGGTTCCCATTTATGTTCTAACTACAACCGGCTCTTTTATATGGAGTTTGTCCAATAAGCAAACAGGTTCGTTGCATCCAAACTAGAACAGGTTACTTTATAAACTCTTCTAGAACTAGTTATATAACGGGTTCTGGTACAATGACAACTACAACTTCTTCCAAGGATCCGGTGGTAAAAGAATCTTGATTAGAATAAAAGGTAAACTGTTCTAAAAAATTTTGCTGGGGATGATAAGCGATTTTTTTTGGCTCAAATTGAATAACATGGACGTAGATGAAATGTGGTTCCATCAGGATGGCGCTATGTGCCACACAGCGGACGCCACGATAACATCTACCCGCCCTTATTGGAAAACTCTTTACAATGTAAATTGCTCAAGACCTACTGATTAAAATTAGTATACATTTCTTATACATAAAGAGTGTTATTTTGAGTTTTGCCACTATTACTCTAAAAATTGATACATTTTGTCCCGCGGGAACCTAATCTTACTAAAAATCGTTTCTGTAACGAAAATAGGGTAAATAAATGAATTGTGTTTCTCTTTATATTTTTTTTTTTGGCATTTTTATGTCTTTGTGAGATAATTTTTTTGCTTACTCTCATTTTACCAGACTTTACCTAAAATTACCCAAAATTAAATATACATCAAAAAAACCTCTATTTTCATATAGACCAGATATAATTTATTTTTGCAGTTGATGTTACAATCAGCTGTTTAACAAACTTGTAAATTATTGCAAATTTACAGTTTGTGTACTTTTTAGCAAATTCTTAATTGATAGTAAATTTGTCTTATTCTCTATAAATTTGTTACTCACTGGACTTGACACGAGAAAAGTAATCAAACGGATCTATTATTTCACTTACCCATTCAATATCACATCTGGACACTCAGCTATGGCCTTTATTAAAGTCTGACTTGTTTCTCTTATACTATTCAATAGACACATTAGAAATTCATGAGCATCTTGTTGTTGATTGCCCTCAAATATACTGCTAACATCTTGTATAGCATGTAACAAAGTATCAGCATGATGTGGCTCTGTGGATTCATTGATTTCATTACGATATAAACTTTGGTAAAGTTCATGTAATTTTTCCGTTAATAATTGATGACTACTTTTATGGGTAACATGTGTTAAAGCCGTAGAGTTAGCTGCAGCTATAGCCCCCAACGCCGCTGATGCGGCACCTGTAGCTGCCACTGTTGCTCCTGCAGTTGCAGCCGTTGTATATTGTTCCATTGACGCTAAATCTTTACTACTCCAACTACGAGTATTTTCCATGTGCACAGCACTAATGCCACGACCTAAGGAAGACGATTTTGCTCGTGCTCTGGCTATATTATGTTGTAAAGCATTCAAATCCGCTAACAAATGATGAAGATTGTGCAAAAACTGTGGTGCAAACCTCAGCGTATATACTACGGAATTTAAATAACAAGTGTTACCTATATTACACAAAGTCCCCATGGTGGGTGCATGATTAATGGCACTACCATTACCCACTGCTGTTGCATTAGAAGAATTGCCAGCAATACCACCAGAACCACTAGTTCCTGATAGATAATATTGATTTGCCATTTCTTGTGTATCATTTGTATCATTCATAATAACTACACCAACACCGGCTACTCCGCCACCGGATGCACTAGAACGGCCCGAAGTCATATAACCATTACCTATTACACTATTACGACCGCTACCGTCATTGGCCGCCGTTTGATATGGGCGCTCATAAAGCGACATTATTCGAGCTGTTTTTTTAGAATTCGTATTTGTTGTTTCAATTGCTAATGGTTTTAAAAAATTACCAAATTGCTTTTGCTTTTTATCTACTGCAGCAGTGATTGCTGCTTTTAAGGGTTGTTGCTGCTGTTTATCAACAGCAACTGTTGCTGCTGTGGTTGTTGCTGTTGCAATACGTTTAGAACGTGGTTGATGTAATGTTTTAAGACCCAGGAGTACTGCTGCTTGATTACGTTTACGTTTATTAGGTGGTTTCTTAACTTCGTTATCAATCAAGGTTTCTATACGATTTAATGTTGCTTCATCGAGAAGAACTGGAATAGCTAGGAAACAAATAATTTTATTAATATTAATTCTTCATGGTAAAAGAGAGTTAATGGTGAACGTAAAACAATTCACGATTTTATGAAAGATAGTCAAACGAGAGTTACAAGACTAGATTTTATTAAATTTGAAAGACTTCGCCTGGGTCATACCAAAGCTACACACGAATTATTAATCAATCCTAATTGTACATCATTCTGCAATTGTAATATTTCATATCCAACAAAACCTTCCCACATTCTTTGTGATTGTCCAGAAACTAGTAACTCCCGATTAAGTATTTTTCAAAACTCAGATTCTTTATATCCACTCTCCTACCCTTCTATTGAAAATATATAGCTACTTACTAAATTTCTCAAAAAATCAAATATGTACAATAGACCGTACCACCTTTTAGGCAAAAAAAAAGTTCACCGTACATCCTCAAATATAAAGTATTTTAACAAGGAAATTTCGAAAATGTTTTTTTTTTGGCCGAAGGTAGGGGTCGCCATTTTATATTTTTCGTTATATCTTCGCCATTTACCGTCGGATCTTTAAGTGTTGTATATCAATGTTTTTTGTCTCGCGGAGACCGATGTTTTCCTCGAAGGAGCCATTGACCTCAAGTAACCCGTTCTAGTATTAACCCACCAGATCTCAGTTGCTACCGCCTTAATGTACTACCCTAATATTTTAAAATGAAAGCTCACAAAAAAGCAATAAACTTTAGCTATTTTTTAATTTTTTTTGTTGCCGAATGTAGGGCATTTTTAATTTTTTTGTCATATCTTCTGTATTTTCAGTCGGATCTTAAAGGGTTATATATCAATGATTTTGTCGCAATGATACCAATTTGTTACATCAAAAATCATTGACCTCAAGCACCCTTTTATACTACTTAAGGGGTAACACCTATGTAAAAAGCCTATATATAAAAACTTCCTTTTTTTATTTTCTTTATTTACGGAGATGTGTTAACAAAGATTGGTTTTCACAAGATTTATGAAGGAGTATACAAAAATATTTCTTTTACACAAAGTTTTACAAAATGATAGTATATTTACAATAGAGGTCCTTGGCACGCAGCATTACTTATTCAATTATTGGTGGATTTCTCTGAAATTTATAATTTTATAAACTTCGAGAGTGACTCCTACTTCGGTATGATTAATTGGTCAAAATTCGAATTGACTGAGCTGCCAACCTTGCAGTTCTATACGCAAGACCACCTGGAAGCATTACAGTGTTCAGAAGAAATAATTAAATTACCAGGTTGGCACAAGAAAAATAACTTAACCTAATAGTTTTCTTTGCTTAACTTAATTATTTTCACAGCTTATCCGTGCCATTCTCAAAATACCGAGCGTTTTGTTCATGTAGTGCATGAATCTTCTATGGCGGTCACCGATGAGCAACGAATGGGGCACATTTTTTCTAAACTTGACAGCCGCCAAAAATACAGCCAACTTGAATCACGTCAAAATATGATCAATTAAAATTTGTGTTATTTTATAAGTGATCGACGGCACTCAGCATAATTTAACCAATTTTAGGTGGATCGCTCTGAAACATACACTTTATATAGAAAACTAAATTATCTAGAGAAAAGCGTATGAGTTTTTGGGTATATTAATTTTTGACAAAACAGCGAAGTGTTAGTCAAAATATCTATTTTTTATACTCGTAAAGAAACAGCTCTAAGTCAAAAAGTATTTGACCTATAAAAACTCCTACGCACATCCATAGATAATTTAGTTTTCCATATGCATTATAAATTTCAGCGCAATCCACCAAAAATTGATTAAGTAATGCTGTGTGCCGTGCACCTCTGTTGTAAATATATAGTATATTTTGTAAAACTTTGTGTAAAAGAAATATTTTTGTATACTCCTTCATAAATCTTGTGAAAACCAATCTTTGTTAACACATCTCCGTAAATAAAGAAAATAAAAAAAGGAAGTTTTTATATATAGGCTTTTTTCATTGGTTTTACCCCTTAAGTAGTATAAAAGGGTGCTTGAGGTCAATGATTTTTGATGTAACAAATTGGTATCATTGCGACAAAAACATTGATATATAACCCTTTAAGATCCGACTGTAAATATAGAAGATATGACAAAAAAATTAAAAATGCCGTACATTCGGCAAAAAAAATAATAGTTCCGCTGGAATTATTGGAATACTTTCCTAGCAAAAGATTATTGCTTTTTTGCGAGCTTTCATTTTAAAATATTAGGGTAGTACATTAAGGCGGTAGCAACTGAGATCTGGTGGGTTTATACTAGAACGGGTTACTTGAGGTCAATGGCTCCTTCGAGGAAAACATCGGTCTCCGCGAGAAATATAAAATGGCGACCCCTACGTTCGGCCAAAAAAAAAAAAAAAAAACATTTTCGAAATTTTCTTGTTAAAATACTTTATATTTGAGGGTGTACGGTGATTTTTTTTTTTTTGAGGTACGGTCTAATGTACAATGTGATATAAAACCTTCCTCTAAACTGTAACTTTACCTGATAATTTTAAGTTTATTGAGCTGAAGGCCTATGCTGCTATTGCTCATAATAATTTATTTTATAATTTGTAGTTATAGGATAAATTAAATAAATAAATATTAATATTAATTCAAAATGGATTAAAGAAGATACGGAAAAAGATTTATCGAACAACAATCTCTATATATAAAGGAATGACGTTACTGACTGACTCACTCATTCAACATCTCCCAGCCCAAACTGCAAGAGGTAAGAGGTTCCCCTCCGGAAAATCTTTCGGGAAGGGGCAAAAAAGAAAAAAATATCCCCTTTCAAGGCCTGCCCAAACCCGTTAAGGTAGAAACCTGAAATTTGAAATATTCCTTATTGGGAGTATGTGCAAACTCCTTGATAAGGTACATTTTAAAATTTTGGCCGGTGAATGTGTAAAAATGGGGGTTTAAAGGGCGAAAAGTCTCCCCCTTTACGGCCTGCCCAAACCGTTGGACCTAGGAAGCTGAAATTTGATATGTATTGCCTGGAGTAACTCACTGATAAGCTACATCTTACAATTTTATCCAGGGACGTGGTAATATAGGGGTTTAAAAGGATGAAATGTCTCCCTTTAACGGCCTGCTCAACCCGCTGGACCTAGGATGTTAAAATTTTGATATGTAATTTTGTTTCTTCTCCAGTGTGACCAACAGCTAAGACGGAATTTTTGGAAAATCCAACAGGGATCGCAAAAAAGGAGGAAATTATCCCCATTGACGACTTGCCAAAACTGCTGCAGCTAGAAAGTTGAAAATTATTAGATGGATTTCCCATCCGGTGTAGACATCCGGGGAAAAAGGGGAAAGATCTCCCCCTAAACGGCCTATAGAAACCGCCGAAACTAGAAAGTTGAAATTTGGTATGCAGGTTCCTTCTCCGGTGTAGATAACAGCTATGGTGTGACTTTTGGGTAATCCAAAGCGGAGGGGCAAAAAAAAACGGAAAATTCTATCTCTTTGTGACCTGCTAAAACCGATGGAGCCGGAAAGTTAAAATTTGGTACATAGATTCTTTCTCCAATGTAAATGTGCAAATGCGCAAATGTGAAAATGTGCAAATTTGCTAGTGCAAATATGCATATGTGCAAATGTGCATATGTGCAAATTTGCGAAAGTGCAAATGTCCAAATTTGCAAAAGTGCAAAAAGTGCAACTGTCCAAAAGTTCAAAAGTGCCAATTCGCAAAAGTGTAAATTTGCAAAAGTGAAAATTTTATTGTTTGATGGATCGATGGTTTGATGGATCGATGGTTTAATGGTAATTTAATGCGTAAATGTGTAAATATGCAAATGGGCAAATGTGCAAATTGGCAAATGTGTAAAATGGGTAAATGTGTAAATATGTAAATATGTAAATATTTATTATTTATTATATTAATTTTTTATATTTCTTTATTTCATTCAACATCGCCCAGACCAAACCGCAGTATATAGGACGCTACAAGTTTCTTAAAAATTCCTTCGGGAAAAAGCAAAACGCGGAAAAACTCCCTTTCAGCTAGAAACCTGAAATTTAAAATATGATTTTCTTGGAGTATTTGCTAACTCATCAATGAAGTCTGCTCCTTAACAGCCTGCACAAGCCGTTGCACCTATTAAGTTGAAATTTAGGATGCAGGCTCCTTCTCTAGTGTAGATAACAATTAACCTTTATGTCTACAACCAAAAATTTTTCGTTAAACTAAAATGACAAACCCAAAACACCAATGCCCCTCATATCATCAGAATTTGATGTATATCTTGGACTACTTTTGCTAGCTGGAGTCACACACTGTAATTTTGTCCATACAACTGGCTTATGGAAAACTAATTCCTATCCCTTGTATCGTGCATCAATAGGTGTTCAACGATTTTGAGCTATCAGACGCTATATAAGATTTAATAATGACAATACACGCCAGTTCCGCAAGGAAAGTGATAAAGCATCAGCCATATCTGACATATTACTGATGTTAAACAGAAACCTTCAAACGAACTATGTAGCAGCAGCCAACATCACTGTTGATTAGCAACTTTTTCCCTTTCGTGGTGGCACATGATTCACGCAGTTTATTCCTTCAAAACCGGCGAAATATGGGATAAAGGTCTGGTGGGTTTGTGATGCTCTTAGATTTTATTTCCTGAATGGACACATATATATTCGTTTGGCGCCTTGTGGAGAAAGGAAAAAAACCAGGGTTAACGAGTCGTCAAAGATTAGTGTTGCAACCTTTTTTGTGTAAGTGAAAGAAACAACATTTTTACAAGTTACAATTTGGCCTCTTCTTTGATGATGGACTATAGCTTTGTCTATATTGGGCAGCGTAAACGAAAGGCATGAAGGATGAATTTTCTAATCCGGAAGGAAGAGAAATATAATCTTTAGTCTTTGTATTTAGCAACAATATTAGTATATGCTCATATATGCCGAAAAAAAGCAAGTCGGTTGTGCTTACCTCTATATATTATTACATTATCGAAGTTGGAGGTTCAAAATGAGAGCCGGTGATATACTGGATTACAATAAAAGCAAAAGTGGAGGTTCTTATCCGGGTATGCCGATTGTATGGTTAAGGTATGATTCTCATAAACAGCTTGCAAATTTTTTTCAAAAAAAAAATTTTGTAAATTATTTTTTTAAATATTAAAGAACAAAATTCTAGGAGCATATTCAAAATTTCAAGTCGATTGCTCATCTGGTGATGAAAATATATCAAGTTGAATATGAAAAACATACGCTAGGAGCTAGGAAGTTGAAATTTGGTGCATAGGTTCTTTCGGAGTAGACATTCACCTAAGTTGAATTTTTTTAGGAAATGTGAACGGGGAGGGGCAAAAAGCTGAACAGTCTCCCCCTTAACGGGCTGCCCACACCGATTTATCTAGAAACCTGAAATTTTAAATATGTGAAATTTTAATATATGGAGTATGTGCTAACTCATTCATTGAAATATGTGTTATATGGAGTATAGGCTAACTCATTTTTGAGGTATATCTTAGAATTTTGGTCTGGGACATGGTAAAAATTGGGGACTCCGGATAATTATCTGGGAACTCCGTATGCTTCCGGGCATTAGCCAGTGCAATCCCGGGCAACCATTTTCTACGCTAACAACGTAGCGTAGCTAGTACATAATAAAGTATGTATTATTATGAAAATTGTTTTTAAATATAGAATTTGCATACAAAAAATATTTTAAAATTGAAGAGTTTTATATTCTTCTTATTTTTTACAAACAAAAATGTTTTGTGTCTTGTGAATTTTCAATAGTCGCAGAATTTTACATCTTGCAAATAAATCTTTGTGATGAAAAAAAAATGAAGGCAAAAAACCTGATTGCGGTTGGCCTTGCCGATATCGTCAGTTGGCGGTTTTACTAAATTTTACCATCGAGTTTATCTATATAGGGTGGACTAGCGTTCTAGCTTATGAGTGTGAGGGTCGTGAGTTCGATTTCCACCATAGGATCTGTTCTGTGATGAAAAAAATGAAGGCAAAAAACCTGATTGCGGTTGGCCTTGCCGATATCGTCAGTTGGCGGTTTTACTAAATTTTACCATCGAGTTTATCTATATAGGGTGGACTAGCGTTCTAGCTTATCAGTGTGAGGGTCGTGAGTTCGATTTCCACCATAGGATCTGTTCTGTGATGAAAAAAAATGAAGGTAAAAAACCTGATTGCGGATGGCCTTGCCGATATCGTCAGTTGGCGGTTTTACTAAATTTTACCATCGAGTTTATCTATATAGGATGGACTAGCGTTCTAGCTTATCAGTGTGAGGGTCGTGAGTTCGATTTCCACCATAGGATCTGTTCTGTGATGAAAAAAAATGAAGGCAAAAAACCTGATTGCGGTTGGCCTTGCCGATATCGTCAGTTGGCGGTTTTACTAAATTTTACCATCGAGTTTATCTATATAGGGTGGACTAGCGTTCTAGCTTATCAGTGTGAGGGTCGTGAGTTCGATTTCCACCATAGGATCTGTTCTGTGATGAAAAAAAATGAAGGCAAAAAACCTGATTGCGGTTGGCCTTGCCGATATCGTCAGTTGGCGGTTTTACTAAATTTTACCATCGAGTTTATCTATATAGGGTGGACTAGCGTTCTAGCTTATGAGTGTGAGGGTCGTGAGTTCGATTTCCACCATAGGATCTGTTCTGTGATGAAAAAAATGAAGGCAAAAAACCTGATTGCGGTTGGCCTTGCCGATATCGTCAGTTGGCGGTTTTACTAAATTTTACCATCGAGTTTATCTATATAGGGTGGACTAGCGTTCTAGCTTATCAGTGTGAGGGTCGTGAGTTCGATTTCCACCATAGGATCTGTTCTGTGATGAAAAAAAATAAAGGTAAAAAACCTGATTGCGGATGGCCTTGCCGATATCGTCAGTTGGCGGTTTTACTAAATTTTACCATCGAGTTTATCTATATAGGATGGACTAGCGTTCTAGCTTATCAGTGTGAGGGTCGTGAGTTCGATTTCCACCATAGGATCTGTTCTGTGATGAAAAAAAATGAAGGCAAAAAACCTGATTGCGGTTGGCCTTGCCGATATCGTCAGTTGGCGGTTTTACTAAATTTTACCATCGAGTTTATCTATATAGGGTGGACTAGCGTTCTAGCTTATCAGTGTGAGGGTCGTGAGTTCGATTTCCACCATAGGATCTGTTCTGTGATGAAAAAAAATGAAGGCAAAAAACCTGATTGCGGTTGGCCTTGCCGATATCGTCAGTTGGCGGTTTTACTAAATTTTACCATCGAGTTTATCTATATAGGGTGGACTAGCGTTCTAGCTTATCAGTGTGAGGGTCGTGAGTTCGATTTCCACCATAGGATCTGTTCTGTTTTTGTTACAACGCCGATAGCCTTCGTTGCTAGTGCTCGGTTAGGGTATTAAGATATAGTTTGTAATTATAACATATAATTTGTAATTATAACATATAATTTGTAATTATAACATATAATTTGTAATTATAACATATGATTAATATTACCATTAATCAATGAAATCAAACTAGAGATGGGCACGTGAGCGATTTTTGACTCACACTCACGCACGATCACAAATCAAAAATTACAGCCACGTACGATTACGCGAAGATTTTTTTTCTACTCACGCATGATCATGTGTGTAATTTAAATTTTTGCTCACAAAATACGCTTCAAAAATTCAAAATATTTTGAAAAATTAAACATAAAATAATTTATTTTATGTTATCATTTGAACCACTTGGAATTCTTGCTACATAACCTTTCCAATAAAACCAGAAATTTGAAAAAATAATTAGTACTTTTTGTTATAGCCGATTCAAATTTAAAATTTTAAATGGCCCAACCTATAGTTGCATGTGCCCTTGAATAAAAACTACACCAACAACATCAGCTTTGAACACATTAATGTAAATTCCGAGTGGCGTAAATTTGTGACAATAGATTTGAAAATGAAGTGGTTAAAATTTTTCGAGTCTACATTTCCAAAAGAAAATTGAGCTTATAAGTTTTCAAAAGTTTTTCATAAATTTCTCTTAGAAATTGCAAAAATAGTCTGCTTCAAACAATATTAGAAAATTTTAACCCTTTAGCTTTTATTGAATATTTTTCTTTGTCATTCAAGGGTATTCTGGAAATGAAAATATATAAACGAAAAAATATTTCAGAGCGCTCCAATTTCAAAAGGCTTTTGTTGTTAGGTCTTAAATGGAATATGCTGCTTCCTCTTTTGTTAACATCTCTGAGAAGGCTCTGAACAAAAAATTTAAGCCTGTTTGAATATGTATTTGAGGAAATCTCTGGGACTGATAAGATTTACCTTGATCCACAAATCATATGGCAGGACAATTGATTAAATTTTTTTCCAGGTTCTTTCTATATCGAACATGCTATGTCTTCAGGAAAAATCGACGGCTTTGTGCTATTACAGGGAATTCAGAAAATATGAACTTGTTTATTAAGATAACGAAAAGGAAATCAGATAAGATTTGATTTTTTATCAAAATAAATCCCAGAAAAAGGACAACCCCTATTTGGAAATAATCCTTCAAATATTCCAGGAGAAGAATCTTTGGCTAATGGTGACTTTAATCTTTTCTTTACTAATGGTTCTAAGGGGTGTTTTTTTATTTTCCAGGCCCATGTTTTTTGACCGCCATTTCTTTTTCGTTGATGATATTTTTAGGTTTGTATTTGACAGTTGTGCAGAGCAGTCGATAACAATTTATTATGGAGCATCTAACGCACCAAAAATAAAAGGAGGTCTACGGCAACAAGCCAACTACAATTCAGATGCTAAAGAACATTATTTAAGAAATTAGAGCAATAAAATGTTATGCAAAATATGGTTAAAAGAGCGCATCGGCCAAAAGCGGCCATTTACCCAATATTTTATTTCATACATAATTGTTAGAAACAAAACTTACATGCAATAAAATATTTTTTAAAAATATTGTGCAGTTTAAGATTTATTAAAAAAAAAAAAAACATCGACCTGGAACATAAAAAACACCCTGTATTATTGAACAGAGAGTGGGAGGTGCAATATACCACCCCAGAACAGAAACTACGAGAATATATAAATTATTGTATTTTTTATTTATTTTCTATATCAAGCTATTGAATCCGCCAGTGAAATAAACAGCAAACGTGTCGCAATTCTCGCAGTTAGCAAAAATGGTTGCCAATAGTTTGATAACCCAAAGAACAACGAAATAAGTGCTGCATATTCTAGCTGTATTCTGCCAGTCTATATGTTAGAATGCATACAAGTCCATTATGTACCATCTCATAGTGGGCTGAAGGAGAATGAATGAAAATGCGGCGAAATGTCCAATTGATGAAGGTAAGATAATTGAAGTTAAATGGACAATAGATGAAGCAATCAAAAAAATGGACAGCAGATTGTGGATGGAAAGGCAACATGATTATACTATCATCAACCGCGAGAAAGGTAAAGATTATAAGAAAACATTTCCTACAAAAAAAACAAGGTCTTGGTTCGTTGAGAATTTCACTGATATGAACCCGATTAAAATCTGGCAGATTAACAGAATAATGTCTGTGTGCACCTTAAGTCTCCATTCATTAGCGATGAGGACCATCCTGTATAATGGAATTTGTATGTCCTGTTGATGATGATTCACACATAATATTTGTTTGTGCCAAGTACCGACAACTGACAAAGTATCAGATTATAAAACGAAATAGCAACACAATTGATATTTTAAAAAATATCAATTGTGTTGCTATTAAATATATATATTTTAAAAAATAAAAAGTGTAAGTATTCGGCCATAACGGATATCCTTAATATTCCTGGTATATGTGAAAGCGAGTTATCGCAAAGGAAGAAAAAGAGGAATAATTCCTCTGGGGTAGGAATTATAACAAAACATAACACAATTCCTCTGGCGGTATTATTCCGTTCGCTTCAGGGGGGTTAATCTTACCTCTTTTTATAAATTGTATTCCAGTATTAGGATTTTTATCCTCAACTTGTGTAGTTTTCTGCTCAGTAGTATTTTCTTCTTTCTTCTTTTGGTCTGATGATGATGTCGTCGATGCTGTTGCTACTACTGCTATTGTTGATGCTGGTAATTTGTGCCCTTTTTGTGCTTTATCAGATAGTTGTAAAACTTTTCTAGTTCTTAAAGTGGCCAAACGGGCTTTAACCTCTTCACTTTGCTGTTCGCTTGTTTCAGATAATGCTGCTGCAGTAGCTGGTTGCTTTTGTTGTTGTTTATTACGTTTAGATTTTGCAACAACTTTATTGTTATTATTATTATTATTTTGTGACTTTTTTTGCTGTTGTTGTTGCTGTTGATATTTTAAAGTGTCAACTGCAGTATGACATGTAATACTTTTGCTGTTATTGTTGTTGGAATGTGTAGTTGCTGTTGCAGCATTAGTAGTCAAAAAAGATGTTTTATTTAAATCGTTTCCTTGTTGAAAACTTTTAGATATTTCAATAACAATAGGATATAATGAGGATGTACAAAAATCAGGGGGAGATATTAGGGGTGGTGATGATATTGATGACGATGCTAGTGCTGTGGAGGGAAGAATTGATAAAGATGTTGATGTTAATGTAAAATTTGATGTTGTTGTTTCTGTATTACAGTTATTGTTTTTTTTAATAATAGAACTGCTGCTGCTACAAATAATATTGTTGTCGTAGTCGTTTTTGCTGTTCTTATTCTTATTGCGATTTGTTTTTAAAGTTAAATCGGCCACTTTAGTTTTACCATTATCATTATAATTGAAATTTTGAATGGATTTCTTCAAATCTTTAAAAACACTTTGTTGTTGCTGCTGCAGCTGCTGCAGCTCCTGTTGTGATTGTTTATTTAGAGAATCTTTTAGATTTTCTTTTATTATCTTTTTATTATTTTCTTTGATTGCAGTTGCTACACATGATGTTGTTGTGATATTTACTTCACTATTATCAGTAGTGATTGAATTAAAGTTATTAGCAAAAGTTGTCAATTTAACCGCTTTCTTTATTTTATCGTTATTATATTTATTACTATGTTGCTTCTTCTTCGATTTTGTATTCTTTTTGATATTAGTGTAATTGCAATTGTTTTTTCTATTATTATATTTCTTCTTTTTTTTATTTGTTAACTTGATTAAAATTGGAAGACGTTTTGCATTTTTATTCGTTTTCTTTGCAGCATTTCTGGGCATTTTTTGCAAACCTACAAAATTGGTAAGCAACAAAAACAGAGGAAATGTTATGAATTGTTTTATTTTCATAAATATAGGATATTTCAATAATAAATATGTAAATGTAGTATTTAGACAAAATCACTTAAGTGGACTTATCTTATTTTATATAAAGAAATTAAATAAAAGTTTTATTTTTTCGAATTTTATATAAATATTCCATATAAATATTCCATTCTTTTCTAAATGTAAACAAAAATATTTGTCAAAAAAATATTTGAAATTTTTGTATTTTTAATTTGATAAAATATTAAAAACAACAAAAGCTAACAAATCAATTATGTGTTTGTTTACAAAAAGTAAAGAAAAGTCAGGTAATAGCCTTTTTACACTAAGCAACATCTTACATCTTTCATCAATTTGCAAAGATGTTAACATCTTCCCATAAGAATTATACAGGCTAAAAATTCTACATCTTTCTACATCTACAAAAGATGATCCTTTCTGATTTTGTTCCATCTTACATCTTTCGTTACTTTAAGTGTCATCACTAAAAAAATTACAAAATTACCGACTGACATCGCAGAAAATAAAAAAAAAAATATTCAACAAAGGAAAATGAGCGGCAGATGTAAGAATTTCATACTTATGTCTTTCAATGGCCTTTAATATTTCAATGTACTTCATTAAAGTTCGGGTTGGTTCTTGCAAAGCAACAACTACTCCAATGATTAATGCTTTTTCTAAATCCATTTTTTATTTTTAACAAAAATTATGCGTCTTTTCCTTTTGTTTTTTTGACAGCTGAATAAATAACAGATGAAAGATGTTGCCAATGTAAACACTTGTTTCACATTTTCAACATCTTCCATGCGTTTCACAAAGATGTTGTTTAGTGTAAAAAGCCTATTAGAAGGAATTATCGTTTTCTTTACAAGTAGTTATAGATATAAAATTCGAAAAAAACAAACCTTAAGACGATTTTAAAAATTTCCCTAGATTTTTGTTGTCAATAAAACTACTAAGTACGAATATTTCTGCCCGTTCGCCCATTTATACACCTTTAGCCATTAAAAAGTTCACTATAACATAGAAATCTACAGACGACTTTATTAACTCAACTTTTTTATAGATGCAATCAAAAAAATATCAATTTTTTTACAATAGAAAGTACAACAAATAACATAAAAATTATTAAAATTTCACTAAAATAATGAAATAAAATTATTTATAAAATAAAAATTAAAATTCATGATGCTTAAACTTCAATAAAAGTATACGGCGGTTGAATAAAAAGATGTTTTTAAAAAGTTTAGAAGCTGGTGGGTCCCCTTTAGAAAATCCATGAATGTAATATTTATACAAATTTTTTATTTAATAGCATCATGCTTAATAAAAATAAAATAAAATAAATAAATAAAAAATTATATAAAACTAAACTAAAAAACTAATAATAATATAAAAATAAAATTATATAAATATAAAATATAAAAAATAATTTTAGACAAGCTATAGAATATTTTGCTACATTTATGTCTTCTTAGCAATCAGTCAGTTTTTTGTAAATTCTGGAGAAACTTAAATACAGTGAATTCTAAAACGAATATCTGTTGTAATGATAAACAAAAAAGATTTATTAAAATAAATTGAAAATTTTAAATTTTGCACGACATTCATATTTGACTTGAATAAATTGGTTGAGATTCGCGGAATTTAATATATTTTTTTTTTAATTTCGTGAATTTTAATTTGTTTTGTTTTATTTTTTAATCGGTTTTTTTATATATGCTAGTATTGGGTATACAAGTTAATTATGTCGATTTGGACAACAGATGACATAACTATCACATATGGGTTGTGTTAATAATATAACAAATATGGTATTTTGGAGGGTAAACATCTGTCATTATAATTCAGTATTCGATAGACGCCAAATTGTAAGCACACATTTTTTTCAATTGCTATAATAATGTCGTATTATGTGAATAAAAAAAAGTTGATTTGCAGGGAAGTCTGATAAAGTTATCGATTGTTGGTAGAAGCTTACGGGGTACATGCACCAATTCAAAAAGCTTGTTAACGATGGTTTGCGCGATTCAAAAGTGATGATTTCGACGCAGAACACACGGAGAGGCCTGGTAAGCCGAAAAAGTTTGGAAATGAGGAATTGATGAGCATTACTCGACGAAGATTGTTGTCAAACGCAAGAAGAACTTGCATTATTATTGGGAGTCACACAAAAAGCCATTTCCCTACATTTAAAAGCATTGGGATTCATTCAAAAGCAATGAAATTGGATCCCATATGAATTGAAGCCGAGAGACGTTGAAAGGCGATTTTGCATGTCGGAAATGCTGCTGGAATGCTACAAAAAATTTAGTTTTTGCATTGTATTGTTAGTGGTGAATAAAAAATGGATACATTACGATAACCCCAAGCGCAAAAAGTCATATGTAAAGCCCGGTCAACCAGCCGAATTAACGCCGAAGCCGAATATCCATGACGCCAATGTGATGCTCTATATTTGGTGGGATCAGAAGGGTGTTTTGTATTATGAGCTGTTGAAATCGAACACAATTGATTCGTATGAAGAGAGCAACCCACGAAAAATTACCTGAGTATTCGACCAGGCAAGAGGCCGTAATCTTCCACCATGACAACGCTCGGCCACAAGTTGCAAGACCGGTCAAAAACTATTTTAAAACACTGGATGTGAAGTTTTTGCTCACCCACCTTATAGTCCAGATCTTGCCCCTTCTGACCACAACTTTTTTTGATTGATGCAGAACGCCCTTACTGGAATACGCTTCACTTCAGAACAGGATATTAGAAATTGGCTTGATTTATTCTTTACCTCAAAACCGGAGCAGTTCTTTTGGGGCAGAATCCATGTGCTACCAGAAAGATAGGAAAAAGTAGTGGCTTACGATGGAAAATACTTTGAATAATGTATCAATTCATTTTGTTATTATAATAAATGCATTCTTCAAGCAAAAAAATCGACGTTATTTGTATACCCAATATATAAACTTTTTTACTCGGGAATGGTCGCAATATTATATATCAAATATTTATTTATTTATTTATTTATTTATTTATTTATTTATTTATTTACTCAGTTACTATATAGGTGTAATAACACTATGTAATATCTTTTTGGCCTTTATATTACGGAACTGAGTAAATAAATAAATAAATAAATAAAGAAATAAAGAAATAAAGAAATAAATAAATAAATAAGTAAATAAATAAATTAATTAATAAATAAATAAATAAATAAAAAAAAAAAATAAATAAATAAATAAGTAAATAAATAAAAAAATAAATAAATAAATAAATAAATAAATAAATAAATAAATAAATAAATAAATAAATAAATAAATAAATATATAATATAATAATGTAGAATAAGATAATGCTACATAAAAACTTTTTTACTCGGGAATCTATAAAATATTTCACGGGCATTATTTTTTTCCAAATGGAGCACCTGTTAAAGGATCAGATAATTCAATATGTATCGCAGTATTATCTCATAAGAGACTTCCAATTTGCCTATAGGGATAAGTATAGTACATCGGCTATGCTCCTAGGCATTATTGAGAGTGTGAGGGAGAATCTTTATGATGACAGATATGTAATTTTGGTGTCCTTGGATCTTTCTAAAGCCTTCGATTATTTAAGTTATGACATCCTTATTAGAAAGCTTTATAGAATTTTTGGTTTTTCTAAGGCGGCTTGTAAGTTAATATATTCATATTTGCAGGGCAGATCACAATTTGTCAGTTTACGAGGTTCTTATTCTAATGTTGCTTCTCTTTATTCTGGAGTGCCTCAGGGTTCTGTCATTGGACCTCATCTCTTTTTGTTGTACTTAGATGATTGTGTGGATTGTTTAGACTTAAATTTGGTTAAGCCCTCAATATTTGCAGATGACATTTAACTGCTTTTGAGTAGTAGAAGAGAGTTTCCTGATGTCTTGGAGGTGGTGATTAATTTCAACCTTACAAATTTAAATGATTGGATGGTGGATAATGACTTTACTATTAATGCCCTTAAAACCAAGGCTATCATGTTTCGTTCACTTTTTCGTGATATTGTTCATCACAATATTAGGATGGGTGGCGAGAATATTATGTTTGTTAATAGTCCAAAATGCTTACGTCTGTTTATTGATGAGAACTTAAATTTTGGTCTACAGGTGGATATTATATCTCCTAGGGTTATCACTATATCACTCTGGATTACACTTGCCATTAAAATCTAAGCGCACAATTGCGCACGCTTTACTTATGTCGCACATTAATTATGGTATTGAGGTTATAAGTGGTACGCTATCCTATAATATAGATAGGCATGATCGTGTTCTTAGAAGAATAGTACGTTTTGTGTTTGGAATTGCTTATGATGATTATCATCGCATTATTGGAGCTGTTAATAATTTTTTGGGCTGTACTTTTGAACAATATCTCCAATTACGTAATATTATTTTCCTTTTTAAAATCCTCAAATTTCAGGTACCTCATTGCTTGGCTTCTAAGTTTGTGTTTTTTAGATCTGAGAGAAATAAACACATTGTTTATCCTATTTACAGTTGCTCAGTTTATGAGCGAGGATTTGGAATCGCTTGCCAGAGAATTTGCATGATTTAATTGTTTCCACTGATACTTTTAAAAATAGACTTTTTCGTTATTTCCAGAGAAACCAATTTTTTAAAAACCAGTAACATTGTCTGAACTTCGCTGATTGGGACTACTGATTCTTGGGTTTCATATTTGTGTATCTCGGCTGTATCTTACAAGAGTGTTTTAGATTTAGGTTGCTACTTTATATAGTTTTTATATTTTTATTATTATTATTAACAATCATTTGAATATTGTGTACTTCTTAGTAATACGTCTTTTGGCCTTATTGGCTTACTGTATTACGAATAAACAAATAAATAAATAAGTGAAATCCATTACAGGATTGACGTTTTTTTTTACAATAATAACTGGATTTTGCTTTATTTTTCATAAAAGAGTTTAATAGAACGATACTACATTTTGCATCAGTTTTTTTGGTTTGTTCTCACATAAATTTTCCAAAATTTTTCATAATTTTATAAACATAAAAATTAAAAGATTTCAGATTTATATAACGGAAATTATAATGCATTTTTCTACATTTCATTGAATATCGGTTTATGCGGCAAGCTATCAAAGATAGCATATGACATTCAAACATGCATTGGAGTAAGTGAACGTTTAGTGCAATCGCTTAACGTTACTTATGTCAAAATTGCAGGGGAATGACAGTCAGAAGTCAAAGTTTATGGCTTTCAGCACAAACTTTTTATAGCAACTGCTAACGTTTGTTATTCAAATCCCTGATATTTTTGTAGTTTAGAGTTTTCTACTTTAGCTTTAAAGACTTTCGCTAAATTCTTGCAATGTATACGAGACATAAAATCAATTTGATAGAGGAAGATTACAAGCATATAACAATGATTAATATAATAAAAGAATAATCTTATTTTTAAAATACTAAACTATTATCTTAAATACTACACAATTTTAAAAATTTACCAATATAGTTCCTAACTAACTGCCATATACTCCTTTCCTATGAAAGTAAATATTTTAAAACTGGCGATAAAACATTTATATGTAAATTTAAAAATAAAATTAAACCCAATAAATGTTGTTGAAATACGAAGCTAGATTTTTTCTAAAGCCCATAAATGAAAGTGAAAAAGATTTCAGGTTCATGGATAAGTTGTTGCGAATCCTAGTTACTCGAATTTGGAAAGAAAATTCATAGACGGTGCTTGAAAACGAATCAATGACAATCTGAGTATTCCGAGATGATTGAAAAAAATCAAACTTACTTCTTATATATATTTATATGAAGGAAGATGATATTTTATGGATCTGTAAAAGAGTCAAAGGTTCCGAATTTTTATGAGATTATATAACGAACATCCTAAAAAGTTAATTGAATATTGGGAAACATGATTCCTATATCCCAAATTATAGACAAATATAAAAATTCAATTGTAGCATGTGTTACATTTAGAAATAAATTTCTTATTGTACCACAATATAATTCAATACAATAAAGATGGTTCATGAGAACAGCATGTGCAAGACGATATCTTATTCGAAACGGTAAGAAACAAGAACTATATAGTTTCATAAGGGTAAACAAATTTTTTCATATAACATTGTTAAAATTAGCACAAAATTTTAGGTTTCTGTCGAAAGTTACTCCAAGGCACATTATGCTATCAGAGAGTCGAACTTCATGTCCATATAATAAAATATTAGGTAAAGAAGAAAGACGTACCCGGCCAAAGGATATAGCCAGAGTCTTACGTGGATAATTTGTAATACAATTTTCATTTGCCCATAGAGAAACTCTTACAAGGTCATCATTGATTTTCAAATAACCGTCTAATATGAGTATCACTAAAACTACATAGCTGAATATAATCTGCAAAAATATTCACAGAAGAATCCATTTAAAAGTCTTTAATATAGGCAATAAACAGAAGAGGTCCAAGGATGGAACCTTGTGGAATGCCAGACTTAATATTAAGTAAGTCAGAACTGTGAGTATATATGCGACAAATTACGACCGATAAGACAGAAAAGAAAACACTAATCTGCAACTAAGCCGAGAAAGGTTAGTCAAGGTGTAAAACAAGACATATAGCTATATTATTGCTGGATAAAAAAATCGCTAGAAATAACAAAAATGGCAACCTTGAACACGGTACTTTTAAAAATCGAGAGTACTTTTCTACTTTGTCATCCCCAATGGCGAGAAAAGTAGGCGGAGAGCAAAAAAAAATAATATATCATTGTTTATGTCATTTGTAGTTATTAAAATTATAACAAAAATGTATATTACTTGAAAACTTACATATTTTGCTTGAATGCCAAACATTTGTAGCTTGAAATTGAAAAAAATTGTATATCGGATTTCCTTTTTGCTAGACACCAAAAAACATCCAAACGTCACCGTTTTTTTGAGCCCAACTATGTTATTGGTAAGTAAAAAAATATTGTAGTATTTATTTTTTTTCTACAACGACCACACACACTAAAGATTTTTAACACCTTTTTTTTAATGATTTTCAGATTTTTTCACACTTGATATATTCTAAAAAAAATGTCTAATCTGAAATTCAACAATTCAGCAGATTCAGTCTGATTATTTGTGAAAATGTATCTTTTTTATATTGTACCAAATCTACTCAATAAAAACTTAATTCTTTTTGTGTAAAAATTTTCACTCTGATTTATTTTTTTTTTATATTTTACTAGTTTTATATTATTTTAGTTTTCTTCCTTTTTATTCCACGCAAGTCGCAAAGTTTTTTCTTAGAGTGTTCTAGCAGTTTTTTCTTATAATTGGAAAGTTTTTTGCTAAATTTAACGATTTGTGTATTCTTTAGTTATTAATATTCATTTTAAAATATAATTTATTCAATAAGTATTTATTTAATTTGGAGAAATTAATGAAAAAATTCACGGCCGGTTCCAACACGGCTGATATTCCATTTTTTTCGAGTACTCGTTATGTAAAATATATGTGGTACTCGTTACTTATATTTGACAAACGAGTAGATAATGCAAATGACAGGTGTATAATGGGAAGCGACAATAAAAAAATTTTGGGATGCCATTTGCTGGTGCATATAAAGTTTATATTATAAACCCATTTTAGCCCTTTCAATAGCGAATCTAATTAAAGTTAATATATTTTTAATATTTATCGCTTAAATTAAGACTCCATTAGCCATACGTGACGTGAAGTAAATCCATATGAATCTAATTAAAGTTAATATATTTTTAATATTTATCGTTTAAATTAAGACTCCATTAGCCATACGTAACGTGAAGTAAATCCATATGATTATCACTTTTTAACTCATGTTTGTGAAACGGTAGCAAAAAAAATATTTTTTCCGTGGTGAAAAAGTTGGAAGTTTTTATTGTGAAGCCTTCAAATTTTAAAACTTCAAAATGTTCTATTCTTATGTCAAAAATTCTACTAGCCCTATGGGCTAGTGAAATTTTATTCACCTCAAAACTGCTACCATTACACAGCTGATTCGTAACGTTATGAATCAGCTGATTTAATTTAATACTTTATGTTACGTATAGCTTATTCTAGCTTCACCGTTATATAATTATTCTACGCTGAAGCACAAATTGAAATGTTAAAATTCACAGTATTGTTACTACAAAACATATTTAACATATTAATACTATATATATTAATGATATTTTTACCAAATTTGAAGAAATTTTAGTATTAAAATTTCTTTAATTTAAATAATACTGAAAATATCACAAATTTTGTATTTATTTTGTAGTTTTTTTTATATATTATATATTTGTATACCCTACACCACTACGTGGTCGGGTATACGTGGTCGTGTTAGCTTGTGCTAACAACTAAAAAAACGTACTTAGATCCACCTTATACACAGTATACCAATCAGCTGGGAACTAATTCTAATTCGATTAAGTCCGTCCGTGTGTACATATAAACATTGTAAGTAAACCCTCTTCTAGATTTAAGATAAATATCTTAGCAATAAGTAAAATATGTCGGAAAACTGCATAAAATTGTTAATAACAGTGCTTGTTAACAATTTTTCAAAAAATTCCGAGGAAGAAGGTTATTCTATGATTACTTGTAAATACCCTTGTAAAGTCTTAAATTGTAATATTTTTTTATTATTTAATATAATTTTTTAACAATTATTTATGTGTCAAAATGTATGAAATTGTAAAAATTTCGTGTAAAATCTGAAGATTTCCTATGTGTAGACTTTAACAGTGTACAACACTGTGTTGTGCTTATTTTGTAGAATGTTTGCATGAAATAGTGGCAGCGCCGGTCAGCAACTGACAAAAAAAAATTTAAAGAAAAAATGAAATCTAATAGTTCTTGAGCTATCACATATTAAACAAATATTTGAGCGCACAATTTTTGTTCTTTTTAAAACACAGGAATAATATTTATCTGGCATAAAATGTATACGTATACATAGCTTTGTGTGTGTTAGTGTTTTCTGTATTCATTTAACATTTGGCGTTTTTTTAAAAATGTGCATGTATTAGTTTTGTGCTGCAAACGCTGGGTAGAAGCTGGTTGAAACTTTACGCCACCAAAAACATTCTTTTCGCCCCGCTTGCCTACAGGCTGGCATGTTATGCCAGCATAATTGTTCTCATTAAAACACAAAACAAATAAATGTGTTCTTAGGAGAATAATACGTTCAATGTTTGGGATTGCTGATGATGATCATGTTCGCATTATTTTCAAACAATATCTCCAATTACGTAATATTTGTTTTTCCTTTTTAAAATCCTCAAATTTCATGTATAACTCGGCTATTCCTTAATATTGTATACTCCTTAGTAATACGTTATTTTGTTTGCCTTGTAGGCTTACTATATTACGAATAAATAAAACCGAGTGTGAATGAAGTAACAAAAGAATGTATTCTTTTTTTATTGCGAAAGAGAAATAACAAAAACATGCACAAAAAAAACGAAAACCGTTTTTTGTCGTTACATCGCTTGCTTCTCTAATCCAAACAACAAGAACTGCATGCAAAAATGTCATCGTGTAAATTGCCTCTTTGCCCTTGTGGCTGGATAGGTAAGATTTAAGTGATGCCACCTATTTTTTCAAACACTGCCATACTGAGTGTTCATTAATTTGACAATCTTATTTCCGGTTGTTCAACTTGGTTTCAAATAGATAACAATCAGTATGGCTACACTTAATAAAAGTTTTCACTACTTCGCAAAGAATCCGATTCTCGATTTAACTTTTGCAAAAACTATCTGTCAAAATTCTATCATATGAGTTTTTTTTCGCCAAATAAAAGTGTTGCACTATTCTACAAACGATGTTAATGAGAATGTTAATACAAGTTGGCTCATTCAGAACAGGTACTATGAGAAACCGACGTATAACTAGACCTTTAATCATAGACCTGTTTTGGGGTGTTTAAAGCCCAAAACATTCACAATTTGGCAAATACTACTCTTTTCGGAAATACAATTAACTTTTCTAAAAGAAATTTAATATTGAAATGTTTAACCATAAGATAAAAGTGATTTAACATAATAGCTATGTTTATGCGGCAAGCTATCAACTTTGGCATTCGCATACAAATTTGAGATAACTAACCACATTCTACTCAGACAGAAAACAGCTGATTGATTCACAATGGCTACTATAAAATGAGTAAAAGGTAACAGTAACATATAAGATAGCTAATATACAAAATAGCCTTATATATATGTACAAATAATATTTACGCCAAAATATTTTATACTGCATTTCTATATACGCGTTTTGAGCGAAATTACATGTTTTGCTCAAAATAGGTGGTTTGGTACATATTTTCCCATATATTTTTATGCGAGCAAAACATGTACAAAACATCTCAAACAACGTGTTCAATTTCAAAACATATCGAAAATAGTCTGATCAACACTGAATTGTGTTTATACAACTCTTTGTTATCCATTCATGGAGAATGATAAATTTCAAGAAATGACATTTGCATTTGACAAGTTCGAAAAAAAAATTAAACATCATTCAAGGTGGTAGTAATAATATATAAAAAATTTTAAATATATATAAAAAAAAATTAATAAATCGATCGAAAAAAGGCTTCAAAATGTTAAATTTTGTTTTATTTTATTTGTTATGAATATGAAACGTCAAATTAATTTCGAAAATCCGAACACTCAAAGTACTTTTTTGCTAGTGGAAACAGTTTGAAATGTTTTCCTCAAAACATGTTATTTTGGACATATGGAAACATGGTATAAATAATATTTTTTCTGCAAGAATGTGATTACCCAAAATTAATGAATTTGCCATGAATTTGCGTGCAATTTTCTTAATTCCCTTTTTTAAGTTGCTTCCAAAGTTATTTCTATTTATAGGTGACTTTAATTGCTCGAAAACTGAATGTGAATGAAGTAACAAAAGAAGAATACATATGAGTGTGAAAGAGAGATAACAGAAACATGCGCGAAAAACAAAAACCGTTCCATTTTTATTACTCCGCTTGCTTCTCTACCCCGTTCACCAACAAATAAAAATTGTACGCAATAATTGCATGCAACAAAGTCACTTTGCAAATTAGCTCTTATTGGCATTTTCTCTTCCCGGTGTCAGTGCGCCGATTATTTTTTGCGTGTATGAGTACCTTATTGTCAGTACCAAGTACCTAGTTCTCTAATAATCAATATTCTTACTACACTTAGCCACATTTCTTTCTTGTATCAACGATGGCGACAGGAGTAAGAGAATTTTTTTTTGTATTAATTTTTTAAATTATATTTTTATTAAATTTAATTTTAAGATTTTTTAATGAAAGTGGCCTTGAATCATTAGCGTAATACAATTTAATGATATTTTTATTTTCCCCCACAGACTATTTACACATACCCAGAAAATTTCCGTGCCTACAAGGCATTGATTGCTGCCCAATATTCGGGTGCTCAAGTAAAAGTTGCCGACAATTTTGTTTTCGGCGAAACAAACAAGTCGGCTGAATTCTTGAAAAAGTTCCCCAGCGGCAAGGTAAGTGTTGTTGCAAATTGTAAACGTCATCTTATATGTGCGGCATGTACGATAACGTCATAGCCAATTTTGAGGTTAGGTAATTTAAAGTATTTTCATCTTGCTATTTATGTAGGTCCCTGCTTTCGAAACCTCGACTGGCAAATACCTTAGCGAATCAAACGCCATCGCTTTCTTCTTGGCCAGTGAACAATTGCGTGGAGGCAAATGTCCCTTCGCCCAAGCTCAGGTACAACAATGGTTGTCTTTTGCTGACAACGAAATCGTTCCTGCTTCCTGTGCCTTGGTATTCCCCTTGTTGGGCATTATGCCCCAACAAAAGGGTAGCACTGCCAAGCAAGATGTCGAAGTTGTTTTGGAATTGTTGAACAAGAAATTCTTGGAAAGCACCTATTTGGTAGGTGAACGCATCACCTTGGCCGATATTGTCTTGTTCTGCAGCTTGTTGCACCTTTACCAATATGTATTGGATGCTAGCGCCCGCCAAGCCTACACCAATGTCAACCGTTGGTTTAAAACCATCCTCAACCAAAAACAAGTCCAAGCTGTTGTCAAGAACTATACCATTTGCGAGAAGGCTTTGGTCTTCGACCCCAAGAAGTATGCTGAATTCCAAGCCAAGACTGGTGGCAAACCACATCATCCTCAGCAAAAACAGAAGGAAGAGAAGAAACAGGAAAAGAAGCAAGCTGCAAAGAAGGAAGAAGAACCAAAGGAAGAGCTTGATGCCGCTGATATTGCTCTTTCTTTGGAACCTAAATCCAAGGATCCCTTCGATGCCATGCCCAAGGGTACATTCAACTTTGATGACTTTAAACGTGTATACTCCAACGAAGCCGAATCCGTCTCCATCCCATACTTTTGGGAGAAGTTCGATGCCGAAAACTATTCTATCTGGTTCGGCGAATACAAATACAATGAAGAACTTACCAAGACTTTCATGTCATGCAATCTCATCGGTGGCATGTTCCAGCGCCTAGACAAGATGCGCAAACAAGCCTTCGCCTCTGTTTGCTTGTTCGGTGAAGACAATGACTCTTCCATTTCTGGTATTTGGGTATGGCGTGGTCAAGATCTTGCTTTCACCTTATCCCCCGACTGGCAAATCGATTATGAAGTCTACGACTGGAAGAAATTGGATGCTAAATCCGAAGAAACTAAGAAAATGGTTGAACACTATTTCTCCTGGACTGGTACCGATAAGCAAGGCCGTAAATTCAAAGAAGGCAAAATCTTCAAATAAGCCTTTTTCTATGGCCGCTACAGCAGCTTGAGAATGAGCCGATTTTTATTTGCTACTATTAGTTTTTACGTTAAAGTGTGAGCGTATCTTATTTCCCATTAATTTTATATTATTAAAGTAGTATTTAAAAAATTTGGCCATACAAAGTGATGCGTTTATATTGTACTTTTTTATATTTTTTCTCGCCTTTTTTATGTATATGTATGTAATTAAAGAAACATGTTTTTGTAATACATTTTCCAAGAAACAAAAAACTCATTTCAACTTTGATTCTTTTTATTTATTTTAATTCCTTTTTTTCAATGAAATAAAAGAATATTCAACTAAAAAAAATTGAGACATATTTTTATCAACTAGCATTTTAGAATCTCAAATTCAATAATTCACAACTAAATAAGTAATAAACTAGTAAGCTACGACTAAATTAGTAGTAACTAAAAATGACGATTATTTAATTAAAAAAAAAAACTAAAAATAATACGATCGCTACTACTACCAGACCTCGGCTATCTAAATTACATTTTGCAATTATTCACTTGTGTATTTGTTCATATTAATTTAGAGATTAAACGTTTACTTTAAAAATTTGCTCATAATACCATACAGGGGGAATAGTGAATATTTGTGTGTTATTTAATATGCAATTAATTCGCCAAAAAAAACTTATTCAGCGAGTTGATGTGGCTGCTTAAAAATTAGCAGTAGCAGCTAAACGCACAAGACTAAGGTGGAGTTTCCAGATGACGAATTGCTTCAGACGAACGAAAATACAATAACAAACTACATGGAATACAAAAGCAAAGTGCATGCAGTTATTCATTTGTCTTGTGGAAACACCAAATAGTAGTTGTTAAAATATGTTTAGTTTATGTATGTAGATGACAATTTATAGCGATTAAGTTCCGAATCCACATTAAACAAGTAAAAAAAGGCTTAAATTCGGCTGTGCCGAATCTTTGAATACCCTCCACCAATATCCTAAAAAAACGTTCTCTACTGTTTTTGATACAAATAATGTAAAAAACTTTTGAAGTAACATTATGAAGGTGAATAAAATTTTTTGTGGTGAAAAAAAATTTTAGTGGTGATAAAAATTTTTTGAGGTGAATACAAAATATTATTAATTTCTAAGCGACTGATGAAAAAATATGAGAAAATATATTTTGTACCTGTCGCTTCTATGAAATTGTACACATTTTCACTCATATCTCTTTAACCGCTGGACCGATTTTTCTTATTTTTAACACCAAACTGCTCGGGGGATGTCCAATATATTTCAAAAAAATTCCCAAATAAGAAAAAAAAAATAACCAAATTTTAAAGTTTTTTGTTTAAATCTATTAAAATATTTATTATTTAAATTTGTATTGGAAAAATTATTTTATAGCAAGAATTTATAAAAAATTAAATTACCTACTTTCATTGTGACTTCCAGATGATAAGCCTTTGGATTCACTATTTGCATTGACTGCAAAAAAAAAATTCCGTTTACGTACCCTTGTTAGTGTGACCAAATATGTTTACGTACCCTTTTCTAGATACGGATCGGGATTGTATTGCTATGTAATACGTTTTTTGGCCTGGACGGCTTTTGTATTACAATATGAATAAATAAATAAAATGGATTTTAAGGAACTTCGAAACTGATTCGAATTCGTTGAAAGTCCGTCAAAGACGGAAGGTTTACATACCGTTGTGTAGTGTGAATAAAACGGAGTTGAGCCCGTTGAAAGTCAAACATTGTGTCGTCATTGTTTAAAGGCCGCAATGACTCCGTTTTCAGAATTCCGTATACGTACCGTTTTTTTAAATTAAAAAAGGTTGAATATTTACCTAAATTTATACTATTTTGTATTTTTATGAAAGCAATAAACAACACCGTTTGTTACGGAATCATGACTGATGAAAAACGGTGAAGTCCATTTTAACGGCGCGGAAACGATTACAGCAAACGGAATCAAAACGTAGTGTTTTCGAAAAACCGATTATACAGTCCGTTAATGTTCTGTCTACGTACAAGCTTTGACGGATACGTGTTTTTTCGGACGTAAACGTGTCGCACAATCCGGATTTATGATTCCCCATGTATCGAAAAGTTCGTAAAAATTTCCCTTGAAAAGTTAAAAAATATTCTTGAACAATACTAACTTATCCTTTGTTCATTTATTTTATGTTTTTTTTTTTTTAATTAGAAATTGTTCAATTCAGAGTCCTTTTTCTCATCGATAGAATACCGCCAATTAAAACAATCATGCAAATGTTGATAATCCAGAACTGATTAACATATTTTGTACAACGAACTACATACTTTTAAAAAATGTTAAACAGTGTTATCAAATCAACGGGGAATCGTAAAGAAAAAATTAAGAATGTGAAATCTTATTGTTTTTTTTTTCAGAAAAAAAGGGCTTATTAACGCATTTTTTCCTTTCTGGATTTAAAATTCTAAAGAAAAATCAAACTATTCAAAATAAAGCCAAATTCATTTTTTTACTTTAATTGGTTGAAATTCTTTTATTTCTGAGTCTTAGAGCGAAAATAATAAACATTTTATAAATAATTTTTTGGTGAATTTTTATTTTCCATATATAATTTTTTTCTATTTAAACTATTGTCTTTACCACAAAAGGGTTAGTATGCCACAATTTAATTATTAAACTCTTAGACAATACTAAGAATAATATTTTTAAACACTCTTTTTAGCAAATAAAGACAGAAGAATATCATAAAGTAATAATAATTATACAACCGGTTATACCCCAATTTTAAACGAAAACACAAAAAGATGCTTTTAAAGCCATGAAAAAAACTTAAACACACACAATAAATTATTTAAGAATTTCTCTTGACCACAACTGGGCCAACATTATCTCCAGTTTGTTTATTGTGTTCACCATGGCTGCCATCACAATAAGGCCACTGGAACGAAAGTAATTCTTTATTATTGCTCCTAGATATTGGAAAAATACTTACATTCTTTGACTTCCAGCAACGGCAGAATGCAGCCTTATCGGCAATATTTTCAATATCAATCATATCAACTACTTTAGCCTCATGCTTACGCACAGATTGATTACAACGCCCTGCCTTTGAGCAACCCTGTTGGGCAGCTGGACAATAGGCCAAGTAAATAGTGTAACCAATACCAGCTGCAACCGCGGTAGGTGGTATAAGAGATAACCAATCTTTGACTGGAAAAAAGAAAATACAATTGAGATAAGTTAAACATAAATAAATTATTGCAAAAGTAAAATAAATAATTTTAAAACAAGAATGATATTTTTGTTAGAAAAAATATAATATTTTTATTTTTCAGTGGAGAAATTGTTAGATTCTGAGACATTACAGAAAAATTCTTAGGTTCAAAATTATTTTTCGTGAAGAAAAATTTTTAAACTTTCAGACAACTTTTCTATAAAAAAAATCCTCAGATTGTATGAAATTTTTCCTATAGAAAAATTATAAAATTCTAAAACATTTTTTCTATATAAAAATGTTCAAATGCTAAGCCATTTTTCTTATAGAAAAAACTTTTAAATTCTGACACATTTTTAAAAAATACATATTGTTATTAAATTTTTTTTTCTAATCTAAAGAAAATTTTATAGATGGTAACCGAAACAAATGCGGTTATCGGTAAGGGTAACGCTATTTTCTACTATTTCGGTAACGTTATTTTAAGGGTAACGCTATTTTCTCTTATTTCGGTAACGTTATTTTAAAGATAACGATTTTTTCAGTTATTTCGGTAACGGTATTTTAGGGATAACGATTTTTTCACTTATTTCGGTAACGGAATTTTAGGGATAACGATTTTTTCAATTATTTCGGTAACTGTATTTTAAGGATAACATTTTTTTTAGTTATTTCGATAACGGTATTTTAGAGATAACAATTTTTTCAGTTATTTCGGTATCGGTATTTTAGCGATAACGGTATTTTCTATTATTTTTTCAGTTATTTGATATTTCGATAACGGTTTTTTAGGGGTAACGATAGTGAGTTATAAGGGTATTGAATCGATAACGGTATTTTAGGGGTATTGCCTGCCAAACCTGAAAAATTTCCTATATGTAAAATTTGCAGATCGCCAATTTCTGTTTTTCAGATTTTATGGGCATTAATTAAAACTGTATACTTATTCAGTTTAATAAGTAATTTTTATACCCAACATATTTTTTATTGCAATAAAACAAACTATTTTATACCATCATTTCACAATGAAATTATTTAAATAAATACAAATTAACTTTATAATCCTGTTATAATTTAATAAAATTAAATATTCTTTAAAAGAAAAAAACAAAAATTATAAAAAATAATATAAAAACGTATCCGGTTTTTTACTATATGGAAATCAAAATGATACCAGTATAGTCAATATAAATGAAGGCCAAACATAAAAACACGAAAATAAGAGGGAATATAGAATTAAATTTAAAGTTATAAAACTTATAAAAAAAGGGGTCAGTCACTATACAACAACAAAATAGAATTTAAAAGATGGATACTAACTAAAAGCACTAACAACATTTAAAAACTACCAACTCACCCTACACCTAATTCAAGCCAAGAGTAAAATTTTAGCACATACATGCATATGAATATAATAAAATGTATAGAAAAAAACTGACAAGAAAAAAAATTATTCCAGTAGTTTTAGCAAAAAAAAAGTTGCATAATATTCTTCTTGAACAATAACAATTTTTATATACCTACAAATAAATCTCATTCAAAAGTGAATGTTTGTTACTACTTATTCAATAAACTTTACAACAAACGGAATTTTCATTATAAAAAACTAATAAAACAAAGTTATTCTTTTTTATTCATTGACCTTATTTTTTGATATGAAAAATTTAATGCACTTTTGCACTGTATTTCGTTAGTTTTGTTTAAGAAAATAGTTTCTACTTACATGATAATTTGAACCAACCCGAAAATGTATCGGGAATGGGCAAGTTTGACAGATAATTTGGCAGGGTATCCTTAACGAGTTCAGAAATGCTGTTCATTTTGTGATTTTCTCTAATATAAAAATAAGAAAAACAGGTTTATAAAGATTTTTCAAAAAATTAAATGTCCAGCAACCACTTACAAAAAAATACCGCAAGAACTGATGATTTTTTCTAATTTTCTTTTGTTAATGACATTCGTTTAAATTGAAATTTTTATTCAATGTAGAAATCACAGACCGTGGAAATTATAAACAAAAGATATGGCAATTTTTCGTATCCGATATAGTGCTACCAGATTGCTTATTTTAATTGAGATATAGAGATGGGAAACCAAACTCCTATATAATGTAAACAGCAAATTTCTTAAGCTCAAAATTTTTTCAATGTTCGCCGGGCATAAATTTACATAACACTATCAATTGATTATAAAAAAAATTAAATTTGAATTGCTTATAGAAAAAGTACTTTTTACAATGCAAAAGCAGGCATCAATTAAATTCCACCAGCATACAGCAGAAATACACAAATGACTTCATGGTATGCCAATTTGTATCATGAGCAAAAACTGCATTGTAAATACTAGAGTATTCAAAAAACCAGCCTTTTGAAAAAACCGGTTTCGGTTTTCTTCGAAAAATCGAATTTTAAAAAAACCGGTTTCGGTTTCGGTTTTTGCAGAAAAAACCAATCGACCGGTTTTTTCGGTTTTTTTTTTAATTTGAATAAAAAGCTTATATAATTTGTTTTTTTTTAATTACAAATAAAAAAAGAAATTTAATATATAAAGTAATAAAAGTAAAAAAAATACATTCTTTGAAAAAAAAAATATATTTTATAATATAATTTAATTATATTTCATTTCAACATTTTATTTATTGGTTTTAATGTTTTTTAATATATCTTTAAAATTAATATTATAAAACTAATATATCAAATGAATACAGATCATTAAGTTTGTAAATTGGGTAAAATTAGGTACGTTAGTAATTTGAACGTTTGGCATTAAATAAGTTTTTTTAAATGTAAATTTTGTATATTATTTGATCTATCTGTTTTATTTATATATTTCTAATTTTATCAGGCTCAAGATCATAATTTTTTAATGTTACTAACGAACCGAACTCGGGTCGAAAGTGTGCACTCCCTCTAGCGCTGATCCTTACAATTTTTTTAATTTAATTAAATAAATTAGTGTCTACTATTCGTTAGTAACATTAAAAAATTATGATCTTGAGCCTGATAAAATAAGTTTTTTTAATATTACATTTTAAATATGTAAAAGGAAAATCTATTTTTCAGTTATAAAATAATATTTTAGAAATAATATGCAATTTAAATGTTTCGTTTTAAGACGATTTTTTGTTTGCTTTTGATAAAGCTAGAAGTGGAAAATACTCTTTCACTAATAGTAGATGTTGGACAAATAGTCTAAAGACAATTATATAAATTGTCCAACTTTTCAGTTCTTTTGTCGGATTTATCAAGATATATGAAATCATCATATAATGATGAATGATTTTGTACAGTCTCTTTTATAGGATTTTGAATACTGTTTATTGTGTTATTTAGATCAGAAATTAAACTATTTGAATTTGGAATATCCAAAGTTAAGTCTTCATCGGAATCTATCAGACTTACATCTAAATCTTCATAACCAAACAAACGATTATAAGTGTTCGGAAAAAATAAAAGAGACCAAGTAACCCAGTTGGTGATGTAATTAAAAAACCGGTTAACCGAACAAAAAAGACCGGTTTTCGGTTTTCTTCGAATTTACAAAATATTCGAAACCGATCGGTTTTTAAAAATAAAGAAACCGGTTGACCGGTTTTCGGTTTCGGTTTTTGAATACTCTAGTAAATACCATCAGCTGAACCTAAACTAAGCTAGAAATGTTGATTGAAAACAAATTTAATAATAAGAATTAAGACGTAGCACTGTACATATATATTTTATATTACTTCTTCTGTATATATTTTATATTACTTCTTCTATATTACTTCTTCTTAAAAAATGCTTAAATTGGAAAAAGCAAAATTATTGTAAAAATTCGCCGAATTGGAATAATCAACAAAATTGTAAAACTCGCCAAATGGGAAAAAATCACTTAAATTTAAAAAAGCCAATTTTGAAAAATTACTACAATTCGAAAAACAAATTATTAAAAAAATTTCAAATATTTAAAAAAGTCGCCAATACCGTAAAAACGCTGAAATTAAAAAAATCGACATTTGAAAATTAAAAAAAAAAGTTAATCGAACTGAATCGCTTAGATACAATTTTAAACGTCAATATATCGAAAACTAAACGCGCTTAAGAAGTCTCAAGTTTCGAGTTACTTGGCAATATTTCAGATTGTGTTTATCGCGAGAACTCTTTATTGAAGAGAGAGGGGGCTATATTTATTTATCTATGCAGAATAAAATAAGTCAATAAGGCGTATAATTCTTTTATTGCCCAATCACATGAAAGTCAATCGAATGAACGAAAATACCAAGTTTGCAATTCTGTTGAGTAAAAATCTATTGAAATTCCAGCGAATGATTGATTCAGCTCAAAAATTGGAAATCGAATGAGTGAGATATCGAAGGAATTCTTAATGTTTGAATTCAATGATTATCAAATGAGATAAAATGATTAAGTTCCTTAGATGTAAATTCAATCGAATGAATTCTCGCTAATGTTTAAAAAGTAAATCAAATGCCATTTTTAGGGAATTTATTCAAAATAGAATTCAATCTTCAAGGCTCTGTACTTTGTGCATTTTTTCCTCTCCTTTTAGAGCATAATTCCATTTTCTTTTGTCCTTTTTATTATCTTCTTTTATTTTCTCTCAGCAAATACAACTCCGTGTGTTAATGCTGGACAAGGTTGCGTTACAAATACTGGTTACTCGTTTTAGCTAACCTTAATTGTAGAAAGGCGTTAAGAGCTGTAAGCCGATCCCAAATTTTATAAAGCTGCGTAATGCACTTAGTCATGGCGGCAGCAAAGAGGACTAAATTGTAAAAAGGATCTTAAAGCCAATTTAAACGATTCAAATGATTGCATGGTTTTTTCTCAATTCCCTTTTAAAAGTTGCTTCTAAAGTTATGTCTATACGGTGACTGAAGCTGTACAACATGTCCAGCATTTAATCATATAATGCGTTATTTGATGGCTATTGCAAAAAGAAATATACGGAGTGATTTTCCAATGACTGTAAGCAATATTGATTTTTTTACAGTTATGAAAATTACTTTTGCTCTTCTTTTAGAAAATTAATTCTTTTTAGTATGGGTTTGACATAAAGCAACTTTAAAAGCTTGCAGCATAAAGACAGCTTGCTAGTTTCAGTATTAATAATAGTATATATTACATTATTTTATAACAAATATTATATTAATAGATTTAGATTGTTATATTGTTTATTATAAATGTATTTATTATTTTTGTTTATTATGTTTTTTTGTTCAAAGAATTTTTTGCTTACTGGTATATATGTTGCCCAGAAAAGCATTTATTTGTCAGATACTTTGTAAATTTTTTTATAAATTGTCATATTTATTATTTCCTAAAAATTCCTCACAATGAAGTAGCGAAATATTTCAAATAAAAATATTTTTTTTTATGAAAAAACAAACCCTAAGGTCAAAAACTAAGTTAGTTATTTAGGAGAAAAAGGTTACATAAACAATAACAATTCATAATCCTAATTAGAGGTCAAACAAAGTTATGTGAAAAATAATGAGTATGAAGAGTTCAGCCATATAGAAAAAATAACAATCTGTACAATTAAAGTTGTTAACGCAGTGTTCTTAATATGATTTAAATTGATGGCCAAAAAAACTAGAACCTAGAAACTAGCAAGCGTTTTATAGGTTTAATGCTTAAATAGGTTAATGATTTACGAAATTGGTAGCGCGATGAGAAAACGTCTGCTTTAATTTTGGGCAGACTACGGCGGCAATTCTAAAAAAATTGCGGCGGAATAATGCCGGTGTTGCTCGGGTCTACTTGGACTTTGAAAGCGTTTCGAAAAAAATTAACTC